>OY754937.1:13133535-13733535 GCA_963576515.1 Cryptocephalus primarius
ATAATGAGATATTCATTAATGCAAAAATTTTTTGAAAACCTAAAAACCATTCAAAAATTATTAACCCTCTCAATATAATATTATTGATATAATTTAGATTTAGAGAATTTAGGTATAAGTAACATTTATTAACGCGTTAAACATCCGATACACCTTACTCAGTATCAAAAGTCACTTAACTTTTCTAAACTGTTAAATCAAAAATTTAATACCAAGGCGAGGTATAACCGTGTAATTCGTGACGGCAAGAAAAAGTACTTAGACTTCTGTCGATTTTCATCAGTAAATGATTAAACCGATCGGCTTTAAACGAAACAATTGAATCTAATAAATGATTCACCGGAAAAATTGATCTATTTTCGAACAAAACGTTTCACCTGTTCGATTTCACATTTCGAGATTCAGGTCAGGCGATTTTAAATTTATGTGCTTGTTAGACTTTCGTGTTTAAATCAGATAAAATTTATTTAGTTGCGTTGATATCGATGCAACGAGAGGTGAATTTCAATACGTACCGTCTCTATGTATCCATTGGGTAATTCGCTAATACACTAGCACGAAACGGAAATCATCAATGTGGAAATAGATACGCTAGGATATAAATTTTACTTAAAAAGTAAATACTCCTCATACGTACTGCGTGACTGTTTATCTGCTGGCTTTCAATTGTATTAAATGCTCGATCGTGCATGATGGCAGTTGAATAAGATACTTTACTGGTAGGGCACAAGCATTTTTTATACCGATACTATTACTATTACGATACTGTAATGAAAATGGGGCATCTCGAATTAAAATCAGAACGATTTAATAGATTAGTAGATGATAACACATTTTGGGAAAGAGTTTTAAAAAAAGCCAGTAAAACTTTAAAAGTACCGCCATACTTTCAGCGTTAATAAATGTTTATAATTCGTTGTATAGTTATAATTATAACTAATAATCTCTATTTTTTAAGGGAAATCGCTAGTTTTCTACATATTTTATATTTATGATAGAATTGTCTACATATCAATTACAAAGTTAAAAAACTTATACAACAAAAATGTTAAAATAGCAATAAATTTAACAGTTATAAATTTTTCTATGTTTAACATTAAAATAATACTTTTGGCCCAATTGTTTTTACTTTCCCCTTGCCATATTACTCACACCTTACGTAAACTAATATTACGTCACTTTATTTTATTCTTTGTGAGTATATGCAAATTTAGTTTTGTATTTTAACCTTTCTATTAAATTAACATTTTACTGAAATGGCACATTTCTCCACTCTAATTTTTTTAGTGCGTCAGACACACAAATAACTTTGAGTTCCGTACACACAAACTGTTGTTTAAACATTTTATTTTTCAATTATTTCTGAGCTACGAGGGTCAAATTAAAAGTTCAATTTAACAAAGTGTTTTAAAAATCAGCTAGACCGTTAAAACTACACCACTGACTAGAATTTGAAGATATTTATGTTACATACCGACAACTAAGTAACTACGTAACATGTGTACTGTTAAAAACCGTTGAATAGGGCATATAATTAGTTAAGGCATGTTATTCACTCCTTACAAGGGCTAAGCCTTTAGGAAGAGTAAAACAGGGTTGAAATGTATGGAGAACTCTCTCCGGAGAACCTGTTACTTCTTAGAAAAACCAAAAGGAAAACAGATTTTTGTAATAAGAGCAACTTTTACATGTCATCACGTCGAAATTCGTGAGATAAAGGGGAACCTTGTAGTTCTGTAGCCAAGCATCAGTTCGCTAATGCCAACAATTTTGAAAACAAACAAAAAAAAATAGTCTTTCATATCTTGGGAAAAAATGTGTTCCAAATCAAATTCTTTTACTGTTAGAAAGAGAATAATATCCCTTTTTTATTTGCAACTCTAATTTTAAAAATCTCATTGTACGCCAACTTTTGAAGAAAGTCACGTTCCGTTTTTTAAAACAAAACTTTAAAATTTTAGAATTTCGTCACAAAACTCTACAACTGGAATGTAGTTACATTGTAGTTTTATAGCCAAGTATTCACAAACTTCAACGATTGCCTATCCTGGAAATTAAAAAACTGTTTAAGCAGTACCGTCACTCTTGGAAGAATGGGACCACTCTTCTTTTTTGAATTTTGCAGAAATTAAATTTTGGAATTGCACGATGAAATTTATAAGATAGATCAAGGGAACCTTTTAAACATTCGTGCCTATTCACACAATTCTTAAACTTCTTAATACTTTTTTTAGTGAAACACTATTTAGGAACGTTTCAGACTATTCTGGAAATGTCCAGAAATGTTTAAGCTGTTGTAAGGGAAAGAAAATATGGGTATCTGTTTAATCAAATAATAGTGCTTCATTTCTTCTCATATTTTCGATCATTTTTAATTACCACTTCGGTGAAATTTAAATTTCTGTAACCGTCTGCATAACAAAAAAAATAATAAAGGAAGACTATAATCTTAATGAAAGTTTAATAGATGTGACCATCTATTTTAGTTCTGACGAGATATTCCAACCATGATGATCCCCAAATCTTTAGGAATAAAATACTGATAAATTTTGATTGAAAAAAATCCCTCATAACAACAGTACGAAGAAACACTGGAATGCTACAAAACACCTCATTTAATCAATTTTGAGATAAGTGTTCTTTTGTTTTAAAGCCAAAAATCTCGCGATTCACAATGCATTTCATAAATTATTAATTCATGTCACAATTTGACAAACTGGATATTAGTACGTAAAACAATTCTATATTGTATAACTTTAGTTAAGATCGCAGTATATATTTAAAATATTTATCCAACAAAAGTTTTTTCCTGATGACTCATATAGGAAATTTTTAAACGATATCCTTGAAACATTTAAGATTACTCATGTATCATGCTGCTTAGTACGTAAAATAAAGTAAAATAAATTAGGTTGGTGCCACATAATGGTATCATACATTTTCTCTAATTTTGAGAAGACTCTAATGATTGAGTCTAGAAAATAAAAAAATACATCCGCAACGACCAGAGTATTGATTTCAATTTAACATAACATTTTTAATCGCTCTTACGACCACCACCAAACAACAAATGCACTCAGGAAACGACTTACCAGGTGTAGACCTCCGAAGTCGCCACTGTAGTCCGCACTCCTTCCTGTTTTTTCGTTGAAGGCTGCAAATAAAAAAATCATTATTAATTAATTGACGAGGTAACGACTAATAACAAACATTACCATTCACAAAGTGTACATTTAACTATTTTTGTTACATTTCTTCCCTCAGGAACACCCGGAAATCGAAAAATTCGCCACTAAATCACTCCCGAAATGAATACCAAACCGACCCGTTGCAGTATTCCTACAACAATGCCGTATTATTTGCTTTCTAATATGTGTCGATACGTTTGCGAACCTAGCAAAAAATGCGATAAAAACAATTCGGACGTAAACAGAGTCGTTAAGGTAGAGGACGGTCGGTACTTATGTCGCATTTTAAAATTTTAATCTGGCGTTAAACTGTTGCTGATAATTTTAATGTATTGGTTATTTAACTGTATTTTACACAAAGAGTAAAAAGTGTCCAAACACTTTTATTCAAAAAATATGGTTTGAATTGTTTGCCAAGAAATAATATCAACTATGAAAAGAGGCTTCGACATGATTTAAATTTAAGTTAATATAGGACCCCATCTTATTTTCGACGAAATATGTAAGTGGGCCGTTACAAAATATAATAAATGTACAAGATTTATAATTTTTTGAGCCATTAGTTTTAAAAATTTGGCTGAAATATCTTCTTATGTAAGCGTCAGGGGAAAATTTCACAAATGACAAAAATTGTTTCTAATGACCTTTTAGTTAAAATCATCAACATTCAATATTTTCTTTTGGTAAAAATTGTATAAAAAAATTTAAAAATGAATAAGTGCAAGTCATATTCAATGTACAATTGAAAAATTTGATGCATGAACTGATAAATTACAACTGAATCAATAAACTAAATTACTCTGAATTTTTAAAACAAAAATATACATAGAAACCGAAGGATGTCGGCGCAATAGTTTTCTAGATATTGTTATTACTGGACAATCAAGAATTTTGAGATATTTTGTTTTCAATTTTCATTTCATTTCAAAATTTGCATTATTTATAACCCAACTGGCACATCTCTGATAATATGCATAATGGTTTTGGCTGTGAAATGTCCTGGGCAGACCAAACCATCCGTGCATGGCTTTGTTTGTTATGCCGTCATTTTGATTTTTTTATAATGAAAATTCGAATTTACCCTTCACGGATAAAAGAATATATAATACTAAACCCCTTTTTAAAACATCTACTTAATGTGCAAATAAAAAATGCGAAGTTCATGCATATTCCACGGCTCTCGACGGTAACTTTCCCATAAAAATCTTAAGAATATTTGAATTTACATTATTTTCAGGTAATGTCACTAATATACAGTCACTAATAAAATCATTTGGATATCTTTATAGTCAATCTGTGGACAATCGAAAAGGCCTATAACGTCTTTTTGGTCACATTGATGAAACATGGTAATTCATAATTTCTCTCTCTATTGTGTTTTACTATATTACTTTTGAACTGGCCAGTAGTAAATATTAACCCATTTTACCCCGATCATTAAGTAGGTTTACGATTTAAATAGATTTTCATGTAAGTGAAATGTACGTAGAAGGTAGCTTTGATCCCAAATTTGTAAACATTATAGTAATTACAGTGATATTCAAAAATTCATTAGTTAATCACATTATATCCATGCCATGGAATTAAGAATGCATCATTTCTGCTGACCGCTAGAATTTTAATAAATGTACGTATTATAGTATGTACTGAATTTCCCCACTCCTAATTACCCGTCTATTTTCATGATCTATAATTTATTTACAAGAACGTAATAACCATCGTTTGCGGCGGAGGTAGAAAAAAAAAAGAAATTACAGGTCGTTAGCTTTGAGCCTAAAAATGTCGTACAAAACCCGCATATAGAAGCTTTGTCAGAAAATACCCTACGTTTATATCCGGTATCACATCACCCATTGGCATATACAAGGGAAATATGGAAATATAAATACGTCATTGCTGGTAATCAGCAATAAGGGTTTAATACGAACGAAATTTCTTAATAACCTACTGTCATGATTCATAAATCATTTATGCTAGCATAAATGTTAACATTAATGTTATGTGGTATGTTATTGCATTTGAAAATAGCAACATTTTTGAGCTGGGCTTCCAGTTAAATTAACTTTAAGTGAAATTCGATCAGGAGAACTTTGCAGGAGTTTAAAGGTTTCCTGTTTATCATCCAAACACCAATCAATATGGATTTCATTTTGAAAATGTCTTCTCATGATAAAAACATTTGAATAAGTTTATGTAACTCATTCGACTTAAAAGTGGCTATGAATTAAACATACTTAGAGCCCATAAAGAACCCATACAATTTTATTGTTCACAGTTCAACTTATTTATTTTGGGTAAAAAGACATTCTTCCTTCGAATGCTACAGTGCTTAGTTAATTTACGGCCTGGAAATAGTGTTCAATCAAGTTAGGAACAGATATTTCTGACAATTTAAAGTTTTAAAAACATACAAATTGTAACATACATCATACATGCATTTCGCCTCCCTTAGGCATCACAAATAATTATTACAATACTTTTATAAAATGGAAGAAGCATACAAAAACTCAATGATGAAATTGTTATACTTGCAAACAGAGAATGAACTGCAATAAGCATTCACCTAAAATATTACATCACGATATTCTATTAAAAGACAAAAACCATGGCATTCACAGGAAAATACACAGTTCTAACAAAAATAGTAGTAGATGAAAACATTCTTGGACAACTAAACCATTTCAACTACTTAGGCTGCAATATATCATACGACTAAGACCAAGATTTTGATTAGCACGAAGATCAGCAGATTCAATCAGATATGTGACACTACAAATCGTCCTCTTAAACACCAACCGGGAAAAGACAAAGAGAATTAAATTTTATAAAGGAGTGGTAATGCCAGTAGAACTTTATGGAAGTGAATCATGGGTTTTTAACAAAAAGCAAGAGAATCGCTACATGTAGCGGAAATGAGGTTTCTTAAATCTGTGAAGGAATGTACAAGACGCGACCATTTTCGAGACATAGATGTAAGGGGGGAACTAGAGGTTACTAGCTGATAGGAGAAAGTATAAGATAACGTAGAAAGTACTGAAACGAAGAAGACTTTTATTAAGTCCAGCAAAATAATTTTGAGTAAATTTGCAAGTTAAGATGAACTAATTGCCAGTTATTTTGACAACCTCTTGAAATAACAAACATCTGACGTATGGTGAATATACCTATTTGTGCCTCTGTATAATCCTCAAAGTAAAACAATATAATAAATAATTTACAGCAATGTAATACAAAAATTTACATTTCAAACACGTTAGCCAAAAAATGACAATATTGTAGAACTTTCCAAAAATAGAAATTTATCGTTTACATCAGCTTTTTTCAATATGGGTTGGGACAAAACCAGCGTGGTTGGCGGTTAATCATCCCCTCCTCGTATTAATTACGAAGCGCCCCTTGAAATTCAGTGAGACCTCGAGGCCTTCCGAAAATTATAATTCTGAAACAGGCGAGATTTTACAGTTCCCTCTTCTCCCACGTCACGAATTACCCCACGCGAGAATCGAGCGGATTATCTCACATATTGTTTTCCGAGGCGGCGATACTCTAAAACCCAACAGTGTGAGTTAAGCACGCACTTATGAAGGGAGTAGATTGAGAAATATAACTTTGCACATAAGAAAATAGGGGAATATTGAGGGAAGTAACGTCTGTATTTTTCAGGGCTTATAAAGCAGGCGAGTTACTGTGCGGAATTGAACGCCCCGGTTTTCGGTGTTTCCAACTGCCTGTGTTTTTTTTCCTTCGGTAATGGCACCCTACATGCGGCTTTATACGCAATAAAGACAATCCTTACGCGAATCGATAAGGTTCTTCCGACGGAGTTATCAGCAATGTTTGAAGCACGAACAGAGCGCTCGATATGACTTTATTATCACGAGTAAGGCCGGGAAGATACTTGAGATCACGACTTCAAAAATTGTTTTTTATATACAAAATCGATTAACAGTGATTTATTTTCGTTCATCGAATTTGATGAGGTTAACCTTTTTACCTGAGAATGTCCATTTTGAATAATGTGATATAAAGTACGTAACAAGTGGTTAATTCAATCTGTATTAAATCAACAACACTTTTAACATGAATCGCTTGGGTAATTGTCGCCAAAATACTTTAAAAGACTTATTCCAAACTTCGAAATTTTGACATGAACTATTTACGTTACGATTCACATTAAAATTTAAAAGATACATGAATTTAATTTCTATCAGATAGTCGGTACACCGTTGCCAAATAGTGTAGTTTTAATTTTTGATGCAATTTTGTGAATCATAAAAACTTAAGACATGGCAAACTACAAAACCAATCTGATTTTTACTAAGATACATTAATACACGTGAAAGAGAAAGAATATGAAGGGAACAAATGTAAGGATAAATAGTTATGTTAGTCCTTATATAATGTATAGACAAGGATTCAATAGAGTTGGTCTGCACTGAAAAGAAATTAATTTGACAGGCAGAGTTGAACGAAAGAGTGTACTCATATTAGTTTCCAATTGGGAAGAGGTTTCTAGGCAAAAGTCTAAAACTCTTCAAACATAAATAATGAAAACAAAACAAAACAAAAATTATTGTCCGTGCTAACCCTCGATATATTTTATATTAAACATATATAAACATTTCATATTACTCTCGACAGCAACTATTAGTATGTGTTTGAGTGTTGTTCATGAATTATAGTTAAATAAGTGACTTTGGTGGATTGAAATAATGGCGACGTCAGATTGAACTCTTCATAACTCTGGGCGTAATTGATGTTGTTTAGAGAAACCAAGGTACAACGACGGGGTACTAAATGGAAAATAATTTCACAAATTTAAAAGGATTAATTAAGAAAGCTGACATATTTTTTGTGATCACATTGTAATACAATGAATACAAGAATGCAATAACACTCTTGTTTTTCGATTGTCTTTTCCACCATTAAAGGTAGGCGATTACAATAGCAAATTCCTCCCTATCTCCTACTGCTTTAATCAGTTTTTCGAAATTTATTCAGACCAATGCTTGACGTTTCGAATCAAGCATAGTTTCTTCCTGCCAATGTCGCGTTTACCCTGAAATGTTCCTTTATTAATTAGTTGCGGAATGTAATATTCTTGTTTTCGAAACAATTTGCCTCAATTTTGTTTCAACCTCGTGTTTGTAAGGTTTATGCTTCCGCTCTGTAAAGTAAAACTGACCATGTATAACATTTTACCAGTTTTAGTTTAAGCTATAATTCAAGATGTGTATCGCAGAAAATTTTTCGTAATCTTTCAAAATTGCTTTTGGCCTGTCCTATTCTGGTATGGATTCATTTTTCTTGGTCTACTTTGCTACTTATCTAACATCCTAAATATTTATATTAGTTCACCTGTTCTAACATATTTTCATGTGAGTGTACAAGTAAGGGAATATCTTGTTTTTTCCATATTGTCATTATTTTTGTATTTGTTTTAATTGGTACACATTCAAATATTTCACATACTTCTTTTACTTTTATTTTTACTTCTCCTATGATCTCTTCAAGTTTCCGTCTGAATTATAGTTCTGTGTTCAGATTAAAGACTAAAGGTACGCATCCTTGCCTTATCCCTCTTCAAATTGGTACCCTGTTGGAAAGTTGCACGTCGATTCTAAATGTAGCATTCGGTTGCCAATACAATTTATTATAGTCATACCGTAGGTACTGTTGAAATTGACGCATAACTTAAAGGCTAAAGAGGGCTTCTCTATTCCCACTACCACTTCTGAAGCCGAATTGATCAGATCCAACTTTTTCTTCGCATTGTCTTAACAATCTCTTATGAATGATCTATATTAGAATTCTCAGAGTGTGGCTCATGAGGTTTCACCATTTAATTATGTAACAACTAGGCGAATAATGGCCGTTAAATGGTTTTCCATGAATGACGACTCTTTGAAATACGAGTGTATTACAAAGTATAGGGCGAGTTAATGGATATTCCAGAATGTATAGTAGCATTTTGAAAATCGAAATCAAGTTTAGACAAGATGTGCTTTAAATAGGTCTGAGTCAATCATCTTGGCCAGGGCGATATGAACCGAATCAAAAACAATTTTTTGAGAATGAATCGTACAACTTATTCATGTCATTCAATCCACAATTTAAATTCATTAGGATAATCTGTATCCTTATGAATTAGAGATTACCTTAATCATAAAATACGTCTTTCGTTGTGCCCCTACTTATAATCCTTGGAAACAACGCCCGCTGATTCCAATCTCGTCATGAGACAATGTAATCGAAAGTGGACCGGAGACGTCACGAACAATCATCGTTGCCCGTAAACAGTCGGTACGAAGAACCTCTTAAAACAATACGTGATCCGAAACCGGGCAATAACTAGTGATATCTAAAATAATTAGCATTGCCAACAACGGATTTCATAAACTGGAAAATAGCAACCGGCGATTCCTCCTCATATTTGGATTGGGATTATGTCGGACATGATCGGAACAATGAACAGAATGTAATAACGTAATCAGAGAACATGCTCCATTCGCATTGCTCGATTCGCCATAACAGTTCGGTAATTACGGTGCTGCATGGCTTCATTTCCGCTTTGGAGTTTGGATGGGATGTGAACTTCGAGGAAGTCGTTTCGTATGTACGTTCGTGGGGCAGATCGAGCCACTTCGTGATTTTTCCGATTTTGAAACAGAAGAAAAGCGCACTTCGTAACAAAAGTAAAAATTGGATGTTAAAAAGGGAAGCGAGAAGATTTTACCTCATGCTAATTGGTCATTAAACGATAACAGCCAATTCATCCATGACGACATACTGTTATTTAAACACTCACAAAGTATTCCTTTCTCCATTCCCACCAACTCAAGTCTCAATTACACCAAGCTAAGGACAGTTCAGTATACTAATGGAACAGTCATTTGTCTCGTATAAGCAATTTCTTCCTTGTTGTGTTCCCCAAAAGTGAATCGAATAATAGCAAAATCGTTGTACCCATTATCCACCTTATTAAGTTACCAAGCTTCAACTTTGTTCTAAATCAGCTCCTCTTGTTTTTGCCGTGATTATGAAAGTTTCCAGACAGTATAAGTATTACCGAAACTCGTTAGTCATTTATATAAAATTCGTAGCTCTATCGAATTAATGAAGGCGTAATACAGCAATTCGTTAAAACCAGGGACGATTTTGGATATTCATATTCCGTCAGGACGGACGTAATGCAGATGAGTAACGATGGCAAAGAGTGAAGTAAATTATATCTAAGCTTTTATATAATCGAATTTGTGAACAGGATAAATTTTAATAGAAGTGAGTTTTCATGGTGAGAGCTGTAAAGTATTATATATTAGACTCATAGATAGACTCATGTTGGTGACAGTTTACATGAATATGTGATGAAATATTGGATTTAACGAATTTATACACAGAACCTAAAATATTTAAAAAGGTATTGTCTACGTGCTCGAAAAAGGAAAGTAAGAAGAAATTGTGTTAACAGAGTTCCGGGTTTCATCCGTTTACTGAGCCTCTAATGATGACAAAATCACAAAGTGCATTTCAACTAAACATTTTTGAGGGTATGGCGAAAGTGTCATTTTTCACTTTTTTCAATGCTTCTCAAAACTAAACGAGATTGAATCATAAAACAACTGACTACTTTTTGAAGCCAACTGAATTTCCTATCGATATAGCATATCTAAAGTGTGCAGAAAAAGTTGTTTTCCATAAAATACACATACTAATGCGAAAAAGTCCAAAAAATGGTGAATTTTTGTTCCAACTTTTTCTGAACAAAGATAGTTTTAGAGATCTGTCGGAGAAAGGTAAATAGAAATGAGTGATTGTTAGATTCAGTTCAATGTGGAATAAGTAGCATACTTGGTAGAATAAGTAGAACCTCAATAATCCGTTGAAGCGGGAATAAGGATTAGGTGAATTGATCTAGAACGTGGTTTCAATACAAGGAATAATAAAAACAAACGAATTTGTCACATCCTTTCCGACAAAATTGTCATCAATGAGATGAATGAAACCATCGTTGAAATAAGTGAGAACTAACTTAACCACTTGAAATATTTTGAAATCAATTGCTAGTGTTATTTTTGATGGTTATTCCAATAAGGATAATATGATTGCGAAAAAAAACACTGAAGGATTATGCAGATTCAAACAAGTTGCTTCAGGAATTATAATAAAATATGGTTTGAAGCACAGATGATCATGACAAAAAAATAGTTTACAAAATTTCTAACAGAAAAGTGGAAGGTGTCTGATATTGATACAATGGTATCTGTGGAAGATGCAGATATATTCACCAGTGGCAAGGACAAATTTTATAGGATAAGACCTTGCTGCAGCAAATAACCTGTGACTCTGTTCAAAAACTGCCTAGGAAACCGTGACTGCAGCAAATTGGATATTAAAATTGGGTCCCAATTTTTCATTTGTAATAAATAATCAACAAATGATCCTGTAAAATAGATGTTTAATTTTATCCAATGGCTATGAATGTAACTACAAACGACAAAACCGAGTTATGTTTGGACTACTATATGCCAACCAATTTTGATCGTACAAACTTTATCAGATGCACATTTCAATCACTATGATTTTTATATTGTTTCCTCTAAAAGACATCTAATACCTATCATTGCCTAGAAAAAGTTAAAAGCAAAATTTCAAATAATTTATTTTTCGTTTACGTTTCGTTTTCGCATTACCTCTTATCTTATTTATTAGGAAAGAAAATTTCACGCTCGAAAAAAGACATTTGGTGTAGAAAAATCATATTTCTACAAAAAAATTGCTCTTATTTATAATTTTGTCGAGTTGTGCTTGAAGCACTTCGTGTTTCTACTATCCATAGGGGCACAATAAACAGTCGAAACACTAAAGCCCGATAAACGTAAAATGTTCCTTTTTGAATTATACAAACAATACCTTATAAACAGTAAAACACTTTTCACGACCTGGAACCTGAGACTCTCTCCGAATATTACAACGAGTTATACTCAACTCTAAAATTGGGTATCTTATGTTTATATTGAAAAGAATAATTCAAAGTGGGTAAAGTTGTATTAACGTGATCAGCCTCCTGTAAAAGTACATAATATTGATCCAGGCAAAAATTGCTATTTGCGTTGAATGCAAAACAGTAATTTTGTGAACTGAGCATGTTGTTTGTGGAACCGGTGCATTTTATAAGCTTTAAGGTAAAAAAACTGTTTGCGAAGTCTAATAAAAACATCAGCCATCGATTTGGTACCAAAAACAAACAACGATTCATTGAATTTTGTTCCAAACACATACATACGGACGTACGAATCAACATGGAAAAATTATAATTAGGAGATTTGAAACTCAGTTTACATTTACAAAAAAAAATCTGTTTTTCTGTTTAAAAACATATTTAACTGGTTTTACTGCCAATTTGACGGCCGAAAAAATGTAAAGAAGCAATTAACCCTCAATATAATTTTTTTATAATTCATTTCGACTGATTTTTTTCTCATAAAGGTGGGCGTGTGACTGAAAAAAGTAGAGCTCGTTAAAATGGCAGGATTTCCTCGTTTCCAAATCGTAAAATCGTTTGCAATATCAAGAATGCAATGATAGGTAAAGTTGATAGGAAAGATAGGCTGGTTTATTTAATAAACATCACATTTTGTATTGAAAAAGTCATTTCTTAAAGAGTGGGGCTTATGGGGACAGAGCTGCAAGGAATAAAATTCTTTTTATTTAATTGTTTTGATGCAAAAAATGAGAGAAATCTACTGATTAGAAAAAATGAGGTGTAAAGAGTAAAACTTAATTTTCACACGTGCCTAAGGAGAGCATCTACGACGTGGACCTGTCCGCAGGACTAACAACAGAAAAATTCACAGAGAGAGCCTAAATCCGCAATTTTGGGAAATGTTTCAAGAAAACAAATTATTATAAAAATAAACTAATTTCGAATATAACATGTATGAAGTCAAAGATAAGATAATGGACAGTATTATTAGGAAAACTATCTAAAATTCAAGTGGTGCTTAAAAGAATTTAGAACAATTGGTAATTAGGGGATTATAAGTAAACAGTTATAAATATTATTTTTCCAACGTATAAAGGTTCACAAAGAAAGTGATATGAACTAAGAAAGAATCATGAATTCACCAGTTTGGTTTCCATAACGAACATGAAACTATTGAACAAGTCCACAAGTTGCTAAAAATTATCCAAGGATTTGAAGGTAAAAACCACTTTAAATTCTTAAGGGGCTAAATCAAGGCATACTGCCTATTAAAGGGACCGAGAATATACAGGCTAGTCTCGTCAAATCCTGTGTTTCACAAAGGAGCATATTATTACAAATATTATTTTGTTATATTACATAATGACAAAACTAGCTATTGTGACTACGTTTGCAGAAGATACAGGAGCCCTGGTATTGTCTTCTTTTGTTTTTTTTTTTCAGTTATCAAAATTATAAGATTTGTGTATACTACTCGAGAAGACATAAAGACATGGACTTCTCATCGGTTGCGACAAGCCTCTAACATTTTTCAAGAGTTATGCTAACGAGAGTAATTCGGTTATATATTTTCCGGAAAAAATGAATAAAATGGTCGAAATATATGCATTAATAATGAAATCACGACGTGTTGAAAATACGCTAAGCATCGAAATTAATCGAAGAAGGTACATGAGATCAACGCCTGCGATTTTATCCATAGGCCTTACTGGTTGATCTAAGTTGAGTATCTATTGGCTGGATAGTCTCACTTCATCGAAATTGTACGGAAAGTGATATTTTCGGGGAGGAAATTCGAGAAAGGTGGAAAAATTGTATACGCGCAATCAGAATAATAAAATAAAAGAAGGCAAAAAAGAAGCATATGAAAGCCTCAGAATCACTGAGGAGACGGTATTAAAAGAGTGTTAAGTGGGTTTTAGTAGCACAATACAGGGAAAATGAGATACGTTTATATCAGGTCTATATCCTGCAATGGATGTAACCATCTGGAAGAGAAAGAAGACGATTCCCCATATGTGTTGAAAAGGAAGGGCAATAAAATGCCCCCTTGACGTACACCACCCAGTGGTCTAGATTTTCCACCTTTTGTTCCACTCTAACGTATCCCTTAGTTTGTTGGTATAGGGATGTTATCGAGAAAAGGGGTGTGAAGGAACTCCCATAGCCTGCAGAACATGCTAGAGTTTCATTCACTACACTACTCGAAAGCTTTCCTGTAATCGACAAAGCAGAAATACAGGGATTTGCCAAGCTCCATAGTTCTCTCAATCGAGAGCAAAATATGGAGAATATCCAAGATTAGTTTCTTTGCGCCGCTTCCTTAACAAATCCGGACTGTTCTTGTAGGGTTTGATGTTGTAGCTCTTGAGTCTTCCATTGTGTACATACATGTTAATGTTGCAGTATGAAAAAGAAGTATGGAGGGGTGGGTATTTTGTAAGAAATGGAAGCAATTAAAAGAAGAAAAATACGAAGTGATATGATGGCCGTTACATGTATCGATCGTAACTCACATTTCTCTCTTCGCCTCAACAAGTACGCCTTGAATGACATCCGTCAAAGGGTGATCACAATTCGACCGTGAAACCTACCCGGTTGTGCCTCGGCATACGTTCCCAAATAAATGTGCCATAACGTATCATTTTCCACTCAATCGCAAGATATCTGAGTTCCTTTGCCCCTGACTCCCGTTGACACGTTCAGAAAGCAAAGCCGTACCCGCGAACGCTGTCAACTGTCAACGATCAGAATCATAATAGCAGCGGCAGCGAAAGCAGCCCGAAAAAACCCGTTGATCGCGATTTGAGGTAGCGCCCTAACGGTCTCATTTATCTTGCAGATAGCTGGAAAAGGTGGTCGCACTTTCGTTAGCAGACGACGACGACGACGACGAGGACGAACACCTGGACGGGAACGGGCTTATGAATTACGATGTACGGACGAAGGGAGATTAAAATATTTTTTATGTGTTGGGTAAAGCGGCTATGCAAATTATTTTATGCCCTCGTACTCTCGACGCCTCTCGGTTTCCATTTAGAGAAGTCCAAAACATCCGGCTGGAGTTACTTTACCGGAATTTACAAGAGCTTTTAACTGTACAGCCGTCGTCGATTTAAAACGGGTAAAAAACCCTCTCGAGTAATCAAAACAACTTATATTTAACCAAAAGATTTGATGGGATTCTCCGACATAATTATTATTAAATGAGGTCTCTAAATTATTCCAGCGAAAAATTATCCAGTAAAAGTATTTCATTAAAAATTTGATTTCAAATTAAATAACAAAATGAAATATCAACACTAAACATTAAACATTTCTCAGGAGAATACTTAAAAACTTATCTCAAAATTACTGAAAATTTCGTGTCTAACTCTTTGAAAAGCGTTAAATCCGAAATCAAGTAGACAGTTACATAGCCATTTTCTGCATGGAAATACATGTATGTTATACTATCTCATTATCAAAGCTGTTGCTGTGCGAAATCATAATTATTTTGTTTCTTGTATATACCTTCAATACTCGCGAAGTTATAGCAAAAAAATGAAATAAAGGAGTTGTTCTTAGTTAAAGAAAAGCTTAAATCTTAAAAGAAAGAAATATATCAATCGATCAAGTAAAACTAGATATCTACCAAAAACAATAAATTACAATAATACACATTGTTTAAATTTTATATTGATTTTCATTACGTTATTTTGCTACTATACTCTATTACTTTATTATTGATCTATAAATCTAAAATCTATAAACTGATAATAATACTTTAATAAGAATAATCTATAATTTAAGAATCTGTCTGTAAATGTATATTAATTAAATACATTACAGTTTGTAATTATTTTTACTATTTGTACTATATGTATATTCACTTACGAATATTTTGGGCATTTAAGTATGTATACCTGTTAGAAACAGATTACCTTCTTAGGAAACTAAGTAGGTACCCACCTAATTCATCTGGTGTCTTAAATATTATTTTATTTTCATTAAAAACCTAACGGTGTAATTATAAATTCCTCCAATCATAACCTAACAGCCTTTACACTGCCGAATTTAAAAGAAAAAATAATGTATAAATTTAAACACTATTTCTATACAAGGAAGAAATATTTGTAATGTACTTAAATACGTTGCCAATTGATGTATTTAAAATACAGTTTACATTTATATTGAAATCCAGTTTTAAAAGTATTTTTCACAACATTGAAAGAGGACATATTGCAGGCGCTACATGTTTCTGTCCAATCCCTGATATTTCTTCACCGGGAAGTCTATTTTCTACTAATTCCCCTTCGACCCTCTAATTTTTCCGTTAATATGAGTTGCATAATACAATTTCGTTCCTGTCTCACTATATGTAATATCGTCACCTATCACCCATCACTAATGAACATGATGATATCATGCTCTAGGAATGATATGATATGACATCAAATGGAGTACGCAATTTTATCCATAGTGAAGGTATGGAAATCTCCAGAGGCAATCATTTGAATTGAAACAATATATATAGTACATCGTGTTTCCGAGGAAAAATGCGATTTACATCCTTAAGGAGTAACAGTAACACATTTTCCTCTCCAATATACACACTAGTTAATAGTAAACATCTGATGCTGAACTTGTCAATGCAACCTTTAACGTTTTCCTACTTAAAAATATTTTTTTAAATGAATTGCAACAAGTGTTGCAATAATTAGTGAATTCAATTAGCCCAGTTATCTGAGGGAAAGTTTGATCATATCATGAGATCTTTCTATCAATCCTTTGGAGATTTCAAAATATATTTACTTCTTATGAACATTTAAGTATAATTTAATTTAAAGTTTTGGGGGAAATATAAACAATAAATTTTCTTTATATAGAGATATGTGCTGTTTAACCATGAATGGGTTTTTGGATCTGAACTTTGTAATGATCTGAATTCAAACAGCCCAGATAATGTTAAATTTACAGTTTAATATATTGGTTGGAGTATACTACAGGTAAATCTGAAACACTGGTAGGAAGCTGTAGAAATATGTACGTGTAGGAATATTTTCTAGGTATTTTGTATGATTTTCTATTACAAGGTCTCCAATTGAGATAAAACAACAAAGTAAACCAACATGCTTATCTGTGCTTTAATTTGCTTCTGCCCTCTCATCATTTGAATATTTGCCTAAAATATTTGCTCAAAAATCAGTCCTTTAATTATAAAAGGGTTCTGCTGAACTGACACGTTATTGGATACATTTGCTCAGACTGAGCTATCATATACCAACTAAATGGAATTAAGACCAACTTTACAACTTGCCCCTTTATTTGCTTTGCACACTAATTGGTATGCTTAAGTCAACTGAAAAATTCATAATTTTACAGACATCCAAACATCCGTTCGAAGTTATTTTAATAGAATTTATAAGAGCTTTTAACTCTACACTTGGTCTAGATTTAGAAATTTTAAAAACACTCCTATCGTCTAGTAATCAAAACAACTCGAATTTATCCAAAGAATCGGGAGTAATTCCCATGGAATTATAATACGAGTAGTTCGCTTGAATACCGACATTAATATGAGAGTAAGTACGTAAGAGAACAGAATATTCTTTCGAATATCAATCTAAAAACAGAATAATTAGGAGGAAGAAAATTAAAATAGTTTCTCAAATGTGAATTTTAATAGATAATGTTTTAAAAATTAAATTAGGTATTAAAATGTGTTCCACCTATAGAGGTATTATTTAGGTATAAAAGTACTTAGGGCGAATTTCATTTTAGTACGTTGGAACAATAGCAATTTTGCATGAAGTTTGACCTGTTTTTCTCAGAACATATGAAATCTTTTCAGATCTGTTCTAATTTCAAGACATTCAAAATTTTTTACAATTCCAGAACCAGAGACAAAAATTTGTGGTTTTCTTAAAATTTAGAATTGCACTCTACGCAGTCTGATCGCTCTTACAATAAAAATATTATAGAAAAATTGATGCAAAATGTAAATAAAACAACAAATCCCTCTTAATATCCTTCTGCTATACCTTTTAATCCTTACGCGACATAGGATCGGGGGCTACTTTCACTAATAAATAAACTAAAAATTGTACATATAAGTTCAATTATACTGTTTCTATGTGTATTAAAAAGACACCCTTTCAACTGTTCCTCGAAAGGGTTCGATAAGTTTGTTCCACAGCTGCCTTATAAAAAACCTATGCCGACATAAAATTTACATATCGCGTCGTTAAGATAACGCCCTAATGGATGAGTTGGGCGGATAATTATGAAAGAGTATTAAAAGGCGCCATCCTATTTTAAACCTGAACGCATTCGTTTATCTTAAATTACCAGAGTCACTCACTTAAAGGCACACATGCCCTCCGCCTTACGAGACGTCATTAGCATCATTTATTACAAGAGGTGGTGCTCTTGGACGTGTTTTTGGCCTGTATTACATTTATAGAATTGCTCATTAGTTGTAGTTTTAAATTGCTTTTAGTCTGCGTTCTGATTCAACTAGACGGAAAACGGCGTAATACGAGCTTTATCGAGGTTTTGAAGAGGATATATTTCTGAAATCCTATGCGTAATGGGTTAACAAACATTTATCGTATCAATGATAATGGTACATAGCACCACCACCAAACCAATCAATTTGTTAGAGATTATATTACCGTCAAGATGTGCTACGACTTTGAAGCTAAAATACCACATATTTAAGTCGGTTTTAAACAAGAATAGAGAGTTTGTTTAAGAAAATCTGAAAATTTATTGTTGAAAAAACAAAATAAAAAAACCAAAAATGGAGAGAATATCTTTTTTCTCTTGTTTCCCTTGCTACGATTTACACTCTAATTTCCTACAACCGCTTGCATTCACACAATTATTGAACGAAAGAAGTGCATGTTTAGTGCCTGGGTCTGTGTTTTATTCATCGTGCCTCCACAAAAATGAAGGTATGTTGAACAAATATAACCAAAAATCAAATGACTACGGCTACTAGATCAAGAGCTACTGTAACGGTAAACCAGCAGTAAAGTCAGACTGAATACAGACCTGATTATAATTTAGAAACTATTTCATTATTATATGAAAAAAAAACCGCATAATATTCCAGTGTTGCAATCACGGGAATGTATAAGATATGCAGGTAGTGCACCAAAAAATAAACCAAACAAAATTTAAATTTATAAAAATTGAAATGTGCGACTTTCACAACAGTTCCTTATTGGGTGGAATATTATAAAATTATCAATTTTTACATTAGTATAATATATCAATGTTGTTACTTTCCAAGCGAGCAAGTAGAGCAAAGCTGTCACGTGCCACAACTAGTAAATAATAAAATCCAATAGGTTGCATGAAAAGTCATGTAAAGTAATTGGGTTCCGAGATTTCTATATTGCAGGTTATAGAGGCATTGCACCAATTCTTTAAATGCTTCCGCCACAGGCTGAACAGGTCAAAAATGTTGTGTAATCAATATCTGTAAATGTCCTCCGCAAAACTTTGTAACTTTTAAATTCCCACGTAAAGAAAAACGTTAAATTTATAAACCAAAAACATCTAATGGTAACTTGATTTTAATCAAAAAGAGAAAATATAAACTCCTTGAATGAAAGACGACTTTCCCATAAATTCATTCAATCCACTTATAAATTTTCCTAGGAAAACTCCATTTCAACTTTATGTAGGCCAATAAACTTCCGTGCAACAAAGAATACATTTCCACAATTTTAGTCAACAGTCAGTGCTGATAAAGCGACAGCGATTTCGAGCCCTAACGACTGTGAAGTAGGTTGAGAGCAAAGTAAATACTGGGAGTACTATTGTACGGTCCTATTCACTTTTTTCATAAATAAACTAAACCCATGGACACGTAGCCGGAATTACAAACGAACAAGCTTTTGATGACCAGAATTACCCTCAGTAGACATTGTTTAGTATGTTATTACAACCAGTAAAATACATTGTTACTTGTGATGTGATGTATTTAATGGACGCAATTTGTGTGTTTTGCACTCACCCAACTTTAACGATACACGATTATGACACGTGGCTGAAAAATGACTTATGCGCAACATGCAAACTAGCGATATGAAAACAATAACATGAATATTTCATTATAATGCAAGTTGTTCGGCCTTTAAGGAGGCTGTAATCAGTCAGGATTCAATTTGGAATAATAGCGGGCTTTTTTGTTTCGACTTTGTAATTCTTAACGACGCAACACAGAGAACAGCACAGTGAACGTTGGCGGGGTAATAACTTCATCTAGTTGGACGTTCCTTAAGTTTAATGGGATTTGCTTTAGGATTAAAGCAGTTTAATACGACTGCATGAATTAAGTAAATTGTGTTAGTTTATAATTAACGGTTGTTGTAAACTTATTGTACTGTATTCTATCTCAAATATAAGAAATGTGAAACAAAAATTTTGTCACAAGTGTACAAGATTTATCCATTCCATTTTGTGATATTTGTCACTGTAATTCTCATTGGATCTTTCGTTGCTCCCATTTCTTCTTTTCTATAATATTACCACATCGGCAAGAAATTTTTTCTAAATGTTTTCTACTTTTACTTGCTTAAACTGTGTTTCTTTCTTCTTTTAATGAACGGGGACAATGTGTTAAAAGAACGAAAGTTGGCACATATTATTTATAGTAATAAGAAAGGGGATAAAGGGATTATAGGAGCAGTGATAAGTGATCAATTTTGCAGATACGTTGTCCGGCAAAACTGTGAAAGGAAGAATAGCAAAAGAAGTTGCAAAATGGAGAACAACGAAACGACTTTTGTGCCGTTTTCATGAATTCAGTCTTACTCAGATAGTTAATAGTAATAGAACGCTTCGTTGTTTCTTCGCGATTTACTAAAATAAAAATGCTGGGAAATGAAATTTTCAAACCTTAAAATAAAAATTGCATTTCTGACTGTCTGTTAATATTTTAATAGGAATGTTGTATATTTAAAATAAAAGGAAAAACCAAATGTGTCCAAACTGTTTCCAAACACAATCGAATCGAATTCGAATTCAAATCCCACTATAATCCTTTAATACTTTCACTTCGTCAGACTGGAGGGGACGTTATTTTCTAAATTGTGTTTGTTCTCGCGCAGTAAATCGAGCTGAAAGCACTTGTGAAAATTATCCGCCCTATTTGAGTACACAAACACGTCAAAACAGAAAATAACGATCGTTCCTTTTTGAAAGTGAAACAAAACGAAAAAGAACTCAACGAACCATCTTCCAGACGACGTCACCCGCATATCAACCCCCAAGTCGTTAAAAACTGAATCGAGGCTTGAAGTCATCCAAAACAAACACGAAAAAACTCATAAGCCAACCTTTACTTCAAAGGCTTCAGTGTTGACAGAGCAAACATCGAAATGAATGAGAGAACGAGAGAAAAAAGGAGCCCGGGAGCTGGAAATATTGATGTAGTCGAAGGGATAGTAAGGTGGTTAAATAACAGGATAGGCTAAATGGCGGCTAAACGCTACTAGCGAGGAGCATCTGCATTCCGGGTACCCTTCGGTTTATAATCGAATCGGACGTGTTTCACACCGCAATCAATGCCTCGCATCCGATCGCCCCTTAGACGTTTCAATGCCGGAGCGCATTGAATTCGGCCACCCACCCCATTATTTGCGACACTTCGTTTTCCGTTATTCATCGCACGGCCCCCTTATCGATGCGTCCCTCGGCGCGCCCCCATTGTCTCCTCTGACACTTAAACAAAGACTCCGTTCCCGATGCTCACTTTTCGAAAAGTACGCACGTATATCGTTATAAACAATCACACATCTGACTAGTTTAGATCTCGACCAGAATCGAATCCGACGAAGACTTGCAACTATAATAACCGAGAGAGAGAGAGAGAAAGTATTATTTTCAGTGTAGGTGTCATAGCAGTTATTGTTAAAATTTCTTAGATAGTTTCTATTGGCTTTAATGAAAACACTTGAGATCTGAGTCAAAAAATGGGTTCAAATTTTATATGGATATTACATATTATACATTTCACTATATATAAAGGATTATATACTGAAGAAAATCATCAGGTCAGCAAAAGTATATTACTAGGAAAATCTTATGCGTGGACATACTTTTATTAATAAAACCATTCAAGAACAGTGTGGAAAAATATGCTTTGACAGCTGATATTAAATGGTGAATGACACTAATTTTTCGTATTTAGATATTACAATTACTAATTCGGTAATAATACTACTAATTCGGTATATGAATTTTTTTGTCAAAAAGGTGTTTTCTATTAAATTTTTAAACATAACACATAATGACAATGGCTACTTAGTGTCAGTGTCGCCGTCCAAAGAGAATAACTTTTAGCCCCCAATTAAAAATTCGTAAAGTGCTTCTATAAATTCTTAATAAAATTTAAACGATCCTTCCCTAAAAATGTCACACCTGCATTTTTAGTGGTACTTTGTGGGCGTTTATTCAAATTCAATCCGAGGTCAGAAAGCAAGAATATTTTATAATTTAAAACATATAAGAATTGTATAAATCCAACCCAGTCAACATTCCCATCTTCCCAGTATTATCTATGACGCATTATTTACTAGTGCTAAGTCATGAATCAAATTTGAGATATTACATTTCCTCCTACTGCATTACAAAAAATTTCGTTTCTGAAATACCAGCAATGGTGGTTGTAATAATAGTGTTAGGAAACCGATACGCTCCCCTTCAATTTACACTAGAGTAGCTTTCTAGCGCATATTACGTAAAAGGGATCACGATGTAAGATGAAAGGTTTTGTGAAGTAAGCCTCATAACCATTTAATTTCGATAAACTCTTATCACCTAGGTCAAGATGAAAACTCGCTCCTATTCACTTTAGAATTATCGACTTCTAACAAGGAACTGAATTTGTTTACAACACTTCAAATCGCTATTGTTGGACCGTGCAATCGAGTGGTTCCGGGATAGCCCTCGAGCTATTCTAAAATCGTTAGCGAGCAACACACGAACTTAATGGTAACGAAAATTTCCCGACAACTCGAGAACTGTTCGCGTATTTCGACAAAGTTCACTTTCGAAGCGACGCATTAAAGGCTTTCTCTGAGCACGTGATCAATCATTACCTGAACTTTTTTAAATGGGAAGTAAATTTTGCTGAGAAAAAGACGATAATTTAATCAACAATTGTGTTACTGGAGTAACAATCAACTCTATTAATAAAAAAATCTTAGGACGGTTTCAAACGATGAGAGTCACGAAGGAATCTTCCTAATATATTTAGATCATGTTTCTGTTCGTTGCCTCTTTATCACTTCTATACTGCAGTGGACAAGTACTGCCAACGCCTAACAATGGAGCCTAATCAGACAAGCAACCATTAGTAGGTTTTCCCCTCAGTGACCAATTTAAACGGTCATAATAATAATACTTTGTCTTTAATACTTAATTTTATACAAAAAATAGGATCCAAAACGTAATTAAAGTAACTACATAATGATGTATTGCGATAAAAATGCTTAACTTCTTATTTCAAAAATAGTTGTCAAACGCGTAAGCCAACTGAAAACCACCTTCAGTTACCCATTTTCGTAAATCATTCACAAGTTAGTTTTCTGTTTAATAAACCCCATAAGTCTTCAACTTTTAAAAGGTCGAGAGTAGGCCATGAAAATTTAACTAATGTAACTTTACACCTGTTTAACTAAGGAGTTGCAAAGTTTATTTCTCTACCATACAAATTCTTATTAATCCTTATCATTGCTGCTGAGGAGAAATTTACATGTACAACAAACACTGCCGTGTTCGTCGCTTACTAATTAAACAATGCATCGAAATGTGGCCTGGTACGACTGCCCTCATTTCATAGATATAATTCAAAGATTATCGTGCAATTAGTAGATCTTTCTGGTTTACTAATAACATCAATTCCTTGCAGATAGTTACGTTAAGACTGCTTTTTAGGAGTATACGAACGACGTTCGTGTAGGAGACAATTTATTGGAACTTTTCCGGAGAAATGTGTCGAGAAGTGTAGCTATTCGTTGCCAATAAACCTCCGAAACGACGACATCGAATAAGGGCATTTTTCACGCCTTAATTCGAAATAAAACGATGGCATGTCCCTGCGGTGAAACTAAAAGGTGCGTCACCTTTTTAAGACCGAGCTATTCGTCCCCCCTCGCGGGATTAATTATTTATGTTTTGTCTCCCTAGTCACTCATCGTACCATCATCGCTCATGTGGCCGAGAAGGGTATCGACGACCGACTTGTTTTCAGGTTTTAGTTAGGAAAGTTGATGAGAACACGCAAGATGTTTCGACGTACGAGGATGAGGAGAACAGTCTCTTGAGAATATGAAACTAACTCATTTATTTTAACGGCGCGTTTTCCTTCTTTGAAATTTTTAAACTGAGGAAATGTTTCATTTATAATTCATGTTTCTGCGTAGGTACTCCACACCATATCGTTTTAGAATACGTGAGTTGTTCCGCAAATTACACAAACTGACCAATGGATAAGCAAAAATTGTCGATGCTTACTGGAGGCAGTTCTCAGCTAATTATTAAGTTTTATTCCATATTACGCCTACACTATTTTATTGTTATTAAATATTTTATGGAAAACGCATTTTCCTCTGAGATTTTTTAAATTAGAAGCACATTTGAGTGAATATTAAGTTAAAATAAACTACAAACCGTGCGATCCCCAAATTATCCATACTTTAAATGCAGGAGATTTTGAGCGACGATTTAAATTTTGTGCTTGCTTTCAAGAAGGGTCGGATGATAACAGGTTTGTGGAAAGACAGATACTTTCGAAGGGACATTTACTTCTAAAGGTAAGTTCTCAAAATTGTCGCTGGTAAGTAACGCATATGGTACAATGATGCTGTATCATATAGCATTATGAGAAATGTTCAAGATTGTTTGTTCCACATGTTTCAATCTATAGGATAGGGAGGTCTCAAAATGTCCAGAATCCATCTTAGACAATTGGGTTAGGTTAGGAAGACTGGTTAACTGGAAAAAATTCCAAACCATCAAATGAAAAAATCTTACCACATGAAATAACACTAACCTTTATTGTAGCAAATGGTGCAAAGCTCCAGTTAAACACTTCATGAAAATCTTAATGTACCTTTCTTAAAGGGAAGTTGTGAAAGAAAGAAGCGACAAATTAGGACGCACAACCTTGTTGCAACCACAAATAAAACTAAAGAAGAAATAACCCGAAGATCTGAGGAAGGGTTGATCTGAGGACCTGTCACTGTAAATCAGCTCATAGAAATATTTTGTGATTCCTGTTGCAGATCAAGTGTACAATGAAACAAGAACAAATTTTAACGAATATCAAACTGACAGAAGCTTACTGAAGGCATTTTTCTTCGTAATTAAAGTGAAAACTGTTGTTGCTCAAATCGAGCGAAACAGAAATTCTTTGCAATATAGTATTACTAGTGATAAGAACTGCCTCTAATAGACTTCTCAAAACGTTCGTTTCGCTTCACACAATGGGATGCATTAAAAAAATTTTTTTTTCTCTGCCGAATCCTGTTGAACTTTCGGAATTCCGAAAATGTCATCAGCCACGCGGCGGTCTCTCCCTCGAGGACCGACTATAATGTCTTTTGAATGTTAATCATCAGCCGTTCGTCTCCGGTAATTTCTTCTTCGTGCCCTTAAGGCGAAATGTCGTCGTTGATGGTAATGAGCCTTCATTATGTTGTATACGGAACTGACCGGGAATACCTTCCTACATACAAATTAAAATCGAGAGGCCAGAAGAAATTGTCGCCGACACTAATGGAAACGATGACGAGGGTAGTTGCCGGGAGGCCGACTGCTAATTCGCGTCTGTATTTGCTGGGTTTATTATTGTTCCACAAAGAGGTGGAAATAACTTTGCGAGAAGGGTAAAAATTTATATATTCATATGTTGTTATCCACGGTCGGTCGTGAGGTCAATAAGGAAAACACACCAAGACTTCTATCAAACTTCTGTATAGATATATTCAAGGAAAGACTACCGTTTCAATCTTAAGATCAGGAAATACGAAACACTCACATTCAAATCAAGGAAAAATAAAAACTCCTAATCATTCCTTTAACAAATAAGAAGTCAATAAAGTAGTACGAAAGATAAAGACATGATTCTTGGATACAGCATATATATATGTCCTGTATATGTGCATATACGTATACATGCACATATACACGGGCACATAAGTGCCCATCTATAACTGATGGACACAACATGAGAAAAGATAAATAGAAATCAATAATAAGCGGTAAGAACGAGCCTAGATGTGAGGAGAGATGAAAATGAGATCGAAAATTAAACATCTTATCAAGGAACACCGGTTTCTAGGGGGACAACGTTTTACAAGCTAGCAATCAAAATGGAATTAATGTTTGAGATAGGTTCATTGTTCAATACCAACAATTTAGATTATTACTACCTTTAAAAATTTCTAGATTATCAGATATAGAAAGAATTTGTAATAGATGAAGCATACGACTGTTATCGCAAATACGAACAGTTTTCGATTCAACTGTGAGATCAAAAGAATGTTTCGCTTGTAAAATGTGATCTGCGAAAGCCGAATTTATGTAATAAATGTCACTGTTTAAATATCAAAATATCAATTTTACATGATCATTAACTCTGTTGAAAAAATTCCCACCACTTTGATATATTTGAATAACATTACAATCGTTACAATTTAATTGGTACGCTTCTGACTTTTAATTCTTATAAATGTTATCTTTCTATTAATTAAGGCAAAAGAAAAGTTATTGTTGCTGGTAAACCAAATATTAATTTCACATTTGTAAACGATGTTAGCCAAAGAATCTGAAATGTTCACAAGGAACGGTAAAGACCTGTTAACTCATTGTTTCCCTTTAAGGGAAACATTAAACGGTAAATGAAATTTGTTGCTATAGTAATTAAATCTTTTCATCACATGAGGTAAACAACAACCATTGTCTAAGGCAAGTCGTCTGATGATGTTCATCTCTTTAATAAAATTATATTCTGAGAAATGAATAGAAAAGACTATAAAATAATGCCCTGAAAGATGTCATATTTTGAGGCCATGAGTAAAACAAACCTACTGGAATTAAATTCCTTGGTAGATAGTTTCCCACATATTAACATGATTAAATCTATTGTTAACCACTCTCCTAGTAACAAAAATATTTAAGATTTGAATCTAATTATTAATCTCAAATTCTGTGTAAAAGAAACATGTTCATGGAGAGAATTAATGAGATTAATAAACTGACGACAATGTTCTTATCTCTATCAAATTCAATGAAACAATGATCCACTACCAGCTTACAAGATCTTAGGAAATGAGTAAAGAGCACTTTAGGGTAATTTTACAAATGAAATGAAATAATGAAAAGAAAAACGAATGCATCAAAGTTATAGGTATTAGACAGATAAGAAAGTAAGAAAAGCTAAGCATTATTAAGAGTAAAGTTCACCTTAGGCACAGTGTACACGGTAAAAGCACAGTACATGGTAAAATAAATGACTAGTTTTCGAGATAACGCACAAGTAATAAGAGTAAAGTGTCATTAAGAGTCTTTAAGTCATACTTGCTTTTCATGATTCTCAAAAAAAAAGTGGGGTAACACTATCATTTCACAATGGTTGTTATGTCATTGCAGGGCAGATGTCATGTCACTTAGGTTGAGAGGTAGTAATTGTTACAGAAATCAATATTTACGAATATTTGTTGTTATTTGTCACTCAATACAAGTAAAACAATTCGCTCACAGATACTGCATGCAGAATTGTTATCCATAACAATTATCATGAATGAATAAACTGGAACTTGCAGAATAAGCCTTATCGAGTTAATAGCTGATTTCAAATGATACAAAAACAGCCACAAAATAGAATTTCAAGCAGTTCAATTGTAGAGGTTATGTATCAATTACTACAAGTGCAACAAGCAGAACGACTTAGCTGAAGAATATGTATTACTTGGCCACTAAAACATAGTGAAGATATGAATATAGTGTATATATGAATATAGTGAACAAAAATCTGTGAAGTAATCTGGTGTTGGGAGCGCTGCTTCTCAGAATCGTTTTGATGTGGTATTTAAATCTCAGATTTTAAGCCTACACTCATAGGTAACGTAATAGGAAGTAAGTAGAAACGATGAAGATGTTTCCTAATAAAAAAGGCTAACACCAAAGCGATGGTCGTTAAACAAAGCGTGATTATTCTTAGCACCTGCTTATCCCCCAAAGTCCTGCGGTTCTCACCGCCATTTTTATTACGCCGGCATCGCTATTTACATTGTGTAATAGTATGTATTTCCAAGGCGCGCTAACAATGCCGAGCAAATACATCAAGTCCGAAACAGAAGCGCGACATCGGCGGCCCTCTTTGTATGTCCCGAGGAGACGGGAGCGTATTTAAAGTGTAGTAGTTTTGCCGTTTCGGACTGAGCTGCCCAATAAGAATACGCTCTGTCAGCGGTCGCGGACTTAAAGCCACTATTTAAGACACAATTGACGTTTGCTGACAATAAATTTCACTAATCTTATCTCCAGACCTTGTCGGTTTCGGCTTTCGACTCGCGGGACGAGGACGGATCGCCGCGAGTACGCGTACACGTAGTACGTTCGTTCCGAGACGTTCGGGTTAACATTTTACGTTCAAGCGGACTGTAAAACATCTGAATAAAGTATAAATCCACGTTGCACTCCTGATTGATTCGCATTTTTCCACGAATGTTTAACGTTTCTCTCAGTTGTGTCATTATCTACCGTTCTGACAGCTGTTGTCCTGATTTAAACGATTTATTTGGCAGGTACTATTTCAATTTCAATTTAGTCCTAATAGGGGCAGCACTATTCATGAACGTAAATGGACCCGCATTTTAAATTTTGCCTTGTATTTACTAGCTGAACGCTATTGTGACATTTATTTAGTCACGTAGCCGGGCTTCCTGACTTTTCCTCTGAAAGTAAATATATTGACATGTGGAATCCCACGGCTGATTGGTTAAGAAGTTGAATGTTTAATCGACCAAAGTTTTCGAATGATTAAAATAAGTTCTTTTCTATTTGACAGAAAACACATTCGTTTCGCCAATTTTCTCGATGACATTATTTACGATAGGGAATAAATAGACAACCGCCTTAGAGAGTCTTAAGGGGTGTCGGAGATGTGTTGTACAGGAAGCACCCTACATCAAGAACCATCGCACCTAATCGGAGCGGAGGGTGGTTAGAGGCTAGATTTGGAGAAATCAACATCGCTTAGGGAAATAGCCCCCTAACCTCCAGGAGCCGGCATAAGTGAAAATTCCTTGTAATGGCAACAACCCCTTTAGGGTGGATGAACATAATAAGATCAGACTCACTCTAGTCCTTGAGGTGTGAAAGCGCTCCCAAAGGGGGAGAAACCTGAAGCGGTCAACATCGCGAGACCGTTGCATAAGGGACCAAGCCAGTGCATTTAAAGAGATAATAGTATCGTTTACTACTCTGGGATCCATGAACCACATCATAGAAATGGAGTAGGATTTGTCGTTAAAAAGATAAATCAGTATAATATAAGCGTGGGGCCAATATCTGATATAATATCTTAACCATATTAAAAAACCTTTCCAACACCAAAGAACAAATATGAATGTTATTTCACCAGATGTACCACCAGTCATAATAAAAGTGGAAGTTTTATATGTTGACAAATTATCCAAGAATTACAAAGCTGTTCGACCAGATGAAATCCTGTCGTAGTTATTAAATATGATTGACAACGAAAACACCCACTAACTTGTTGTTCTATATAACTGCATCTATCGCTCTCGGAATATTCCTAAGGGATTGTTCAAATCTACTTTTATTACCATATTAAACAAGGTCCTTCAGAAATACTGCGAGGATTATCGTATAATAAGTTTGTTGAGCCATGTGTATATATATTTTTTTAAACATTATCCACAATTGAATATATAATTAATCGGAACAAGGGAGACCCTGTTCGCAATTAATGCTCTGGTTCAACGTGGTAGATACATCAATAAAGATGTTTTCATTGGTTTTGTCGACTGCAAAAAAACACTCGACATGGTAAAACACAAGTTTATACGCATTTAGAACGAATACTGCTTAGATCAGCAGTATATACATTTAATAGCTAATCTATAATAGAAACAACGAGCCCATGTAAAAGTAGACGTTCATCTAATTGAAGAAATAGAAGTATAGCACGGAGTTAGACAGGGCTGCATTATATCTCCCATTCTGTTCTATCAGTACTCATCTTTCAGGGAGAATTTCGTTCTTCATTTAGTACTACAAATAGCCATTATACTTATCTCATAACTAACGTATTTCTGTCCTGAGGATTTCCTGAAGCAAGTCTAAAGGGAAATATTTCGATGATTATTAACTTAGAGAGAATAGATATTTTTATTTTAGGGCCTTATTATGACACTGCGGTAGTTTAGTATGACCTACGAAATTGTTTTAAAAACTAGGAAAAGTGTTTATCCATTTCGTATTACTTTTTCTAATTTTTTAGATATGAATAAAATTTCCCTGGATACTTGTGTTCATAATTTAATATCAGGAAATGTTAAATTAATTACGTTTCTAAATTCAATGAGTCTTATATGCCGCAGGTATCTTATTAACAGTTATATCATTCGATAAAAAGTAAGGGTTACTGTAATTCGAATTTCTGTGAAGGTCCCTGCCATCTCTAACGATTTAAAATTTCTCTTAATGGCACATTCGCCAAATCGTTTGTCCATTTCGAATTACGAACAAGCACTTAATCCGAGCATTATAAAACTCGCGACTCGGAAATAAAAGAATCCTTAAATCGTTTTCTCCTTTGAGTATTTACGTCCGAAAATTCCGGAAATATTTACGAGCTCCCCTCCCTCGAGGGCTACCGATCGATTTCCTAATTAACCTCTCCGAAACGAGGAGTCTTCTCTCTCGGTTTCTCTCTTTTCGGAAACAAAAAGAATTCCCGTTTAAGTGAATTTTAAATTTTCGGTCGTGAAGAATAAATCTGGCTCATTGTCCCTGTTTACATGCGAAGAAATGAACAAAGCAAAAGCGGTGAAATATTAACGTCTCCAGTAGGCAGCTATGTATAAGCGCTACAGAGCACACCGTAAAATATGGGAAACCGCAGGGACGTCGAGGGGGGAGGGATGGAAACGGTTTATTTAATATTGATAAGGTGACCAAGGAGAGGGATGCTGAATTTTCCTCCAGGCGGGAAGAATACGAGGGTTCGTGGTGAATCAGCTAAGGGGTTTTGAGGCCACGTTGAGTGCAACCCTGTTACATCGAATTTTGTCCATATTGTAGTATCCAAAACATTTGATTTCAACCATTAGTCACATCCGATGTGTGGTTAAGAGCCGTAAAACGATACTACTCTGGAAAAAGTGTTTCATTCACACATATCCTTTGATACAAACCTAATTGTTTTATTAACATGTATGTATGTTGGACCCCTGAAAATATTTCATTTGTATTTCAGTCTCCCTATTGCCGTAATTTCAGTTTCCTCCATATATATTTTCTTGTTGAATTTCTCTAATTCCTTTCAGTAAACTTATATGTTGTACTTACTTCCCCTCCCAGTCACACAGTTCATAAGATTTAACTTCTCGTTTTGCTTCTGGCAGTGAATTATCCAGAACCAGCGAACAGGAAGCGAAGAAAATATTGATTTTACACTATTAATTGTGGCACTTCTCTGCTATGCAGCATCGTACTACTAATTTTGTTATAAATATTTTTTGAATTGATAAAGTACATAGATATGTCACTTTTGTATTAGGTGTTTTCCTATTTTTCTCAATCTGAAGAAATGTAAAATTGTTTTTTCCAATTTTTGGCAATTTCCAAAATTGGCCGCACTTGTCTATATCAAAGCAAATCATCATTAACATCTTTATGCTCATCGTTCACTCAAATGTTTCAGCTGAGAAAATTATTGGAAATAAATTTTAAGTGAACAAGTAAAATAAATCTAGAAGATTAGTTGACATTAACTCACGTTCAGCAAAATTACTTTGCAGTCGGAAGTGTACCGAAGAACAACGAGGAGTTTAAAGAATGCGCACGAAGCGTTGCATTTATTTTCTGTTACACGACTTTAACGTTAACACGTTTTCTGATTCACGCGTGAATCAAAGGACTCCAAACGCGTGTGTGCAGAAAGTGAGCAAGACTAACCGTCTCTCTGTATGACAACTTTATCCAACGTCAAACAGCGCTAAGTTAAGTAAGAATTTAAAACTAAGAAATGGAAGTTTCAAATAACGCTGGAAAGTTTACGTTAATAAAAGCCTCCAGTACACACTCCCACGTTAAAATTTTCATTTTCTCAGTCAGCCCGGAAACTAAAGGGATTAGCATGATGTCGGGTGTTTTCCGAACAAACGACACTTTAATGCAAGGAAAGATGACAGACCGAAAACGGACCAGGCCTTCGTCGTCATGATCTCGCGAATATAATGCGTCTGAACGCCCTGCAATTAAGGTCTGGCCTCTCTCACTCGCTCTCGAGCTCTTAATAAAATTCCTGCGAGTAGGTCATAAAGGTTCCTTCTTTATCGGCAGGGTGTATAATTTAAAGCTTTATGCAAATCGAGCACACCCGGTGAATCTTGAGCGAAAATAAAGTCAATTTTAATTACGTCGACACAAAAGACTGGTTATGGCATCCATTTTAATGTACGACGCTTGATCAGGAGGAACCGTTATCGGTAACACTTTTTAAAATTTACCATTCGTTCCACTCTCGCAAAAATCACAAGATTTAAGTTCATTCACGGAGAAAAACAATGTCTACGAAAATGCACGAGTGCATGGACGTAGTTAACCACTCAGTATGCAACATCGGTCGTAATAATCGGAATTATGTCGGTGGGTATTTAAACTGGAGACGGCAATGAGAAAATTTAGCATGTTTTGAACCGCAGGAACCTCACCGCACTGTCTGTAATAGGGAAAATTAGAGTACCAACCTCAAATTGCCGTCCATTTGGAAAGTTTACTGCCACTGTTCCGGAGGTTTAAAAGCGCTTATTACAATCGCGCGTTTTCATATCCCACGTTGTTTTATTAATAAGCGGGTGCGTTATATTTTTAGTTTCTATTTAGAGGTCGTCAGAATCAACATATATATCAAATTTATGTTGGAAATGACAAGTCGAATGATCGATCACAATGAAAGTATAACAGGAAAAATTGCCTTTTGACTTTCAACAATATAAACCTATTGGTGAGCAACTCATTACGACTAAATCAATGTCTACAAGTGTTTCTTATGTTAGATCTGTTTATATTCAAATCTAATATATATATGAAATATTTTTTTAAACTGCTGTCTTTTATTTAAATTATTCTTTTCTAAAACTTTGCCCTTAAGAATTTTTAATATTCTTAATTTTTTCGTAAACGTCTTCACAACTTGATTTACCTATTTAATATCTACAACTTTTATTTTGTACATTTACTAGTACCAAGGGGCTCTTTACTTCAACCAATATTTAGTTTTTCTTAACTTTCTCCACAACAGCTATGGCGATCTAATTCTAATTTCGTAACTTGACCTATCTATCTAGTACCTATAGCTTTTGTTTGAAACGTGTTTTTCAAAAAATGCCCTAAAAAATTGATACGATGAGCACAACGTCAATATTTATCAGAAGTTTGTTCATGTAGACAATTTTATAGTAAATCTAAATTAAGGGAAAAATGGCAGTAGTTATTTTTAAAAAAAACACATGATGACCATTAAAATCATCCTGTCTGAGTGATCTCCTCACTAACGCTGCAATAAATTAAATTCCACATTTTACCTGCGCATTATATAAAAACCACAACAAACAAATCTCTCGCCGTTATCATTCGCATTTACTTTAAATTTCAAAAAGTTAATTCCACTAGACCATTTGCACATGGAATTACGTTAATTACCCTACAGTTTTGGCTCAATAATATGAAATCCCCAAAATATCCTAAAATTGCGTAGCACTAATAACAGATTAATATGGTACTTCTCAAAACGATTTTCGCTGAATTTCGCTGAAATAAACTCCGACATATGAATTCCACATGTATAGTCCTACGTTTACACGTTAAAATGCTCCCTGCCTTATTTATTGTCGCTCTTTTCAATGTTAATCTCGGACCCGAAAAAATCCACGCCCTGTACATTTCGACGCATCTCCGTGAAAGTTTTTTATACGGAAACACTGAAGTGTTCATTTCCTTCATAAATATTCTTATGGGTTTAGAGACACCTTCAAAGCTACCGATGGAGACATCTGTTTTTGTATTCGTGAGCCCACATGGGTATCGTCCCAATAAGATTTTTTTCAAAGGGATTTGTCCGGGAGCGTCTTGTGTGTTAGATACATTACTCTTCAAGTATATCTACTTAGAGATATCTGTTTCTTTTTCGAACGGTTTTGAGTAACATGTGTGACAAAAAGTTCCATTAAGAGGTGACTTAAATAGCTGGGCTGTAGTGAGGGTTGCGAGACAAAAAAAAGCATGTTATTAAAAATTACAAAACAAACCCATTGAAAAGCTTCCGTTTAACTACTCGGTTTTAACCTCAAAGCTGTGACAAAGCACCGAAGATTACCTCATGGGTATTTCTAGTTCACGGGATATTTTTCATTGTTAAGCCGTAGTGTCTGGATATGTGAAGAATGTTCCCGCTCGCACTTAATTACCCAAACTTTTGTTGTCGCTCGTAATATTTCAGTCTCTTACAAAAATCCCAATAATCTCCCGAAATAAACACATAAAAGGTAGACGCTCCCATTAGGTAACAAGAAATATGAACGGGCATCAATCAGCGATAAACCGGAAAGGAAAACTGGGAGAATTTTTCCGTGCCTATTCCTCGATCGTCTGATAAATTTCACGAATTCGCTTTTGTACTTCGGTCAACCGTAACTTTGGCCCCGTTTCAAACAAACGGAAAAAAATACTGGAGAGTTACACTCGCTCAAACAATGCAAGCGATTCGAGAATGGACCATTACCATCCTGAGTATAATAAATCTGACGTGTTTTTACAGCGAACGTGATTACGGACGTTGGAAAGATCAGAGTTAGAGAAAATATCCTTCGTGGATGCGGGCGACAATGGCGAATTCAAATTTTATGAGCTTTTGTGATTATGAATAATCCAACGGGGTCTGTCAGTTCAAATGTTGTTTCAGCTAAATATGCATCGATATGTGTGTAGTAATGGGGAAATGTGGAGCTATTTTATATAAATACATTGAGTTTAACATTTAAATGTACTTGCGTAACTGTCCTGCTAAAGTAGATAACAACATATATGACACCCCCGACAATTGTATGATGTGCGCTTTCATAGGGATTTTTCAGCTGAAAAAATTTTTTGGTGGAGAAAAATAAAAAAGTGAAATTAAACAAATTAAATACATCTAATAGACATGGTACTGTCAAAGACCGAAATGTAGAGAATGTCGTCAGAATAATCAATTACAAAGAGTTCACTGACACACGTAATAAAAACGTAAGATTCTGATATAAATAGATAAACAGATTTGATTTCGTTAAAATCTTCTCTTTTCATCTTCTCCTAAAAAGCGGTATGTCGTCTTTCCATTCATTAATTTCGTTATAGGGTTTCTAAATTAATTATTAGTATTACAATATTATCATATAAAATTATTATTAATATTTTTTTCACGTCGCGACCATCGAGTGAACTAATAGTTATATTAGCGTATTCTTCTTCAATAATATTATTGAATTTTTCTAAACATTTTAAAGATGTCAATTCTCACTATGTATCTTACGAATCATAAGATTTTTAATGCTTTTTTACACGCTGCAGTTTACGTTTCAATGCTATTGATGACTGAGTATTAACCATATTAATATCATATGATATTGCTGAATGATCTGTTGTGTATGAACGATTTTATGAATCAAGATAAGCCCAAAGTAACCATAAAATTAATCGGATTGCCACGCGCTCCGTCTTATTCAAAAAAGAACTGTGACGTAGGAAAGTAAACACTGTTTAATATCTTGTCTGGAGTAACAATATTCCAAATGGATTTCTAGAGGTTCTTACAGCGTGACTAATATTTAAAATCATGACCAAAGTGCCCTTAGAATGTATATAAGAGCAATTAAGGAAACCTACATTTTTCTCTGTGGTCCTCGGAGTTTGCAATGATTTGAAACTTGCATAAGCCATATACATTCATCTTGTGACAGCTGACACAATTCAGAATTCTATAAAACTACCAGCAATGTATATTTCGGCTTTGTATTGACGTTTATCATCTGGGCGCAATTTTAAGTGTTTTGATTCCAGCATAATTTCTGAAATTTTCCTTACAGATTCGTTGAGTTTTTGAACTACCAGAAATAATATTGGAACGTTTGATATTCCCATAAAGCCTCAACTCAATATAGAATCTACTGTAGCTTCTAATGTTATTACCGAAGATGTTATTGATATTGTTCTTAGAGATTTGAGACATTTTGTGAATTCAACAATTTAGAAACCTCGCATTTGCTTCTGGGATAGAACAGATGTTATTCAACTTCAAAACTTCTCTGGAATGTTTCAGAAATCCAGCTTGTCCACCCTTAGAACGTTATGCATTAAAAACAGTTTCAGTACACTTTGTGTGTTTTCAGGAACGTTTCCGCCTATTTTAACCTTGTTAATATCCTTTAGGAGAACGTAAAGTATATAAATAACATTGTGATATTATTGAAAGAGTGTCTCAACTAGAATAGCAGTAATTACGGCCCACGCTATTTTCAATCGCCGTTTTTAGGCGATTAAAAATAGTACGGGCCTGCTGCATTCAGTAGGCTAAACCCCACAAGGCACTGGGCATATGTTTTCAACCTACTCATAGTTTTTTGTGGCATTAGTCATACGAGCACTCGAACGCTCCGACACTAACGAGCGTCGACAAAAAATTGTTTACTCCGTTTCTCTTATCGGAGAATACGGATTAAGTAAAATACGTCGAAGGTGAAATATGTTTTTTAAAGGAATTAAAATTTTAATTTTAAAATACACACATTAGAATATATGCAGAGGTAACTCATGAACGATAGTAACACAGCTATTTAGGAGATTTGATAGGTTTTGATTCTCAGAGAAGCACTGAAAAATATTTATATCTCCTTCTGTTTTTAGAAACGTTCTTATTATAATTTAAAACAATAGGAAGCCTGAACAAAACTACAAGAATTTTGAAGTTTCTTTAGGAACTTGAAAGGACAGAATAGCTTTAAATTGAATTTAGAAAACTTATATTATGAAAACTCAATAGCACAGGAGGAAATTATAAGAAAAAGAATGAAGAACAAAGAAAAGGAGAAGGGGTATGTAATTTACTTAAAATGAGGGCAATAAAAAATCTCATAAAGTCAACTTCCACATATTAAAAGACTGAAATGAATCCAAAACATAGAAGTTTTGTCGGTATACCATTTCGCCTCTGAATCAAATGAGGAAGAGAATTTGTTAGACATGGTCCTTTATAACTTTGTAGGTACACATGATATGAACAGCTTTAACAGGCGGTATAAGTTCTAGCTTGAACTATGAAAAGCTTCTAAGAGATTGGTATTCATACAATATTCAAATTTAGAAATTTTTTTAAAGTCATAAACTATTTGGCTATTTACAAAGTTTACCGAGTATATGTACCATTTGAAGAGTACCTCTACAATTCGTAGATTTTTTACCTTTGAATTTGTTTCAGTAACGGACTAATTTCAATATCTATTCAAGCTCTGAAAAACTGTTCAAATAGCTTCAGCATTTCATATAACATACCCGATACAAATAATCAAATTTTAACAGCTGACACATTAAACTGAACACCAAACTTTAAAATGTGATAATCTAAGCGTAAAAACTCTAAGAACATATTTGCAGAATGCTCAGTTTTCATAATTTTAATAAACCGTAAAAGAATATAGGTAAATACATTCGCTTCACAATTTTCCGGTATATATTTATACTGTATTCCCTTAGCAATGCTGTTGTCTATTTAATAAACTTTATTATTTCAAAAAAAGTCAATTCTTCAACAGAATCACTGCATGGAATTAAATTTTTTTGTCACAAAGCAATATACATATCTAGCTTCCAGGCCGCGGATAAAAACGTTTTCATATTTTCTTGTCTCCTTAGGGGCTTCTGAAAAATATTTCGGTAAATAAAAATACATTTAGCTAAGGTTAAAAGCAAATGTATGCTTAAATTCCCTTATTTAAAAAAGAAGAGCGTTTTACCGTAAAATAAAACGACAATGAAAAGCAAAAACGTGTAAAAATATCGACGGCGCGGGTATTTGTTTTCGAAGTACATTGCTTTAATTCTCTCAACAAAACATCAATGTTTTGGATTTATAAATAGAAAATTTAGGTAAACCGAGGGGAGGTTGGTGAGTAAAATAGAACAGGGGAAGCTTAATGGTATAACTCTGTAAAAGTTTTCTCTATTAGTCGAAATGTTATACCACATTAGCAGTGGTTCTGTTATTTTAATAATGTGATACCCAAGAGGATTAGTTTCACGAAGTAAATATATTCTGAAAGGGGAGTTTGAAACATGTCATATTACATCAATTGAAAATTTGAATTAAAATAAAGATTTTTCAACCAACATTCCCACAGTAACTTCTATTTGCAATTTTTCAATTGTTTGTCGAAATGTAAAATGTTGACCAAAGATTGAAGTAACGAAATATTGGTCGCTTAGGTCGATAGCTATTTCTATTCTCGACAAACGAATACTACTATGGTCAATTTGACTTTTTAATTTGTCTCGCATGGTATTTTTGGTTATTTTTTGTTTATATTCGAACATAAACATTTGTGAAACACTCAAGTTCCAATGTAGATAATATAGCAAACAACGATTTCTACTATTATTTGCAAGCTTGTGGTTTAATACATAGATGACGGAAAATAAACTACCAGCGATATATGCACCGATGCCCATACAGCGACCCATGGCATATAATTGGAGTAACACACTAAATATGCCCACGCGTAAGAATGATAAAAAGTATTGTAATAACTATGCAAGTGCAGCAAATTCGAATCTAACCTCTTGGTCTTAACCTATATAATCTACATGGGCTGTTCAACCCATAGAGATGCAAACCGTAAGAAGATATGAACTAGGCTGATTATTTGGTAGAGTATCAAGAAGGACTAAGTCGATAGGCAATAAAGATGCTGAATCACCGTTATTGAAAGTCACCAATCATTTGACGACTATTGAGGACGGAAGCTGTTGGAAGTATTGGATACTGGGTAGGCAGAAAAATTGTGGTAAACCATTAGAAAAACAAAATGAAATAAAGTTTTGTAGAATAAAGGGGCAAGTACACAAAGACTCGTTATCGTTCTTTTAACTTATCCTAGGTGAACCTGAAAGAAAGCGGAATAAGCTAATGGTCTAATACATAAACATGTGTAATGAACAAAAAAAAAATAAACTTGAGGTGTAGTAAAGAAGAATGCTAAGAAAACATTATGAAGGAATCAATCGAGAGAATTATAGAGTAAAAATTAATAAATGATCTGAAAATTTTATAAGTAGATAGGTAGAGCAGATAATATAGAGTCAGATGGGCACATTACAGGAATGCAGGACAACACATGAGTTAATGGGTAACTGATAGAACATAGAACAGAAGAGCGACTTGAAAAGAAATGTTTGAAGAATATCAGTGATGAAATAAGAGAATGTGAATTACGTGCAATAAATTTGAAGCGCTAAACGAAAAAAGATACAAAAGAAGCATGGAAGAATTAAACACTAACTGTTGGCGTGCAGTGCTGTTAAGTCCATGCAGTGTTCATGAGAAAGGATAAGGATATTAAATTTAATTTGGCATTGAAATGGAGAGGAATTTTATAAAATAAGCCGACTGGTCCCTGATTTCTGCTTTATACAGTAATTCAAACTTTTACTGAGCGTAGCAGTAAATTTTTTATTAATGAATTGGTAAAGATTACGATCAGATTAAAGCAACCCCTTTCGGTAGTCTTGCAAGCAAAAACTATAAAGCCATATAAAAGGGGAAAAACAATGTTTTCATTTTCGGAATCTCGAGAGCAGCTGTCCAAGTCCTTTCGCCAGCCATAATTTCCAGTCGATTCGAGCGCATGTTTTTCGGAATTAATTTTCCCACTGCGAGCGCACTAAATCCCGAAATAGAATGTGAAACAAAATTGGATCTCCCGGCACATTAGACGAAAGAAACGGTCCCGACTCAGGCCGACTCCCATAAATACCCATAAACTTTGCTCTCCAAATGATTTCGTTAATGAAAGGGGATCGGGCGCCTTGAGCGCTCCTAAGAAATATTTCACGAACGATTAGTGCTGAAAAGTTTCTTTCGTCGTCTAGTAGACAACGGCAAAAACGGGGAGAAGCGCCTGCCCGCCTGTTCGCACGTTTTATTACGGAAATGCTCACACACGCAGACATGTGGATGAGCACCGTTGGAAGGATGCTAAAGGCGAGGAATAATCATTCTGCCGTAGCAGAAAATTTATCGATGGACAACTTTTCTCTCTATCTTTCTTCGTTCCTCCCATAACAGCAACAAGAAATAATTCGCTAATCAATTTTTTAACAATAGATGAATAGAAGACTTTGCCTTGCAATTATTATTTGGGATCACAGATTAAATTAGATTAAGACTGTCAGTACAAACGATCTCTTCCATCGTGACATTCCCAGATTTATTGTGATTATCCTTTACATGCTATTTCGCGCTTTGCTTTTAAATTCCACCTCTTCGAAATCAGAGTCCCAGTATGGCTCGATGTCTGGGGTAATTTTTCCTCAAATAGTGGAAATTTCGTCTAACAAGAACTTTGAAGCAACCTAATACTTGCTACGGGGTTTCCTCCTTTTCCTGGCAAAATCTACTAATAGAGTCGTCTGCCAGCCCTACAGAATTCATGTATTAGTTGAATCTACAGTGCTCTGATAGAAGTTTCATCATTATCTTAGTAGTTCTTCTATTCTACCTAGCCTGTCCTTGTGAATTACTCCATCATTCTTCAAATTTTTGAATATGTGGTGTAATGGTTGCTTTGGAGATTTGCCACCAAGGCTCTGAGCTGCAGAAGTACTATGAGTCTTCTTCTCAGGCTGCTGTATCAACCCGTTTGTTACTCAGAAGCCCAGTATGGCCTGTTATGCAAGCCATCACTTTGTTTTGACTTCTTAGCTTTATTAGCTCTTAGACTCTTAGACAGTCCCATAGATAAAAGCATTAAAGATTATTTGCATCTCAGAGTTCAGTTAGGTACAATTTTATTGTAATCAGTTGCTATGCGAATAATTGTGACAGAAACAAGAAGAAAATGATGACTTCACCATGTATACAGTGTATTAAACTTCAAATCGTTAATTCAGCAGGTAACCGGTTTCGGTATTAAAGTCATCTTCATATCTAACAAACAATGAATATGTGGATAAAATCTTGGACGTCTAACATTAGGGAACAAATTACAACCAAAAAAAAAAGTTAAAATGATGGTAATATAGCAATACGCCTGCATATGTTCAAAACTAAAAAGTTACAGGCCGTTCAAATAGAAGAAGGCAATGGCTCCTTGGTACCTTGTGGAAAATTAACAAAACTGACATTATAATATTAAATTTCGATATGTTGAAATTAAAATTAAGGATTAAAAACATGTAAGACACCCAAAATCTGGGCGGGAATTTGTGAAAGTCAGAACATAAGACGATAAAATGACAGACAAGTAAATCTGGGAGTAAAAATCTGGGTCGACTTGGCTTTCCCGTCTATTTAGTGGTTAAAATAAATAATAATAATATAAGTTTTATTTATTTAGGACATATTTCTATGTATATGCATTTTTTAATGTATTTAAGAAACAAGTTAACTTTATTTTCCTTTTTATAAATTATATTTGCCATTTGTGTCAATTTCGCTATGCCTTTTTAAAAATATTAGTTGAGGACATGTTATATTAATTACGACTTTTCATGCCCTTTTTGGTGTTTTTCTTGTCTGTCATTTTTTTATTTCCCTTCTCCACGTTCTTATCCTATCTGCCTGCGTTTTATTTCTTTCTTTCCTGCAAGAATCCTTCGATTTTTCATGACAATTTAATTTAAATCAATATTTCGATATCCTTTTGCCCCTACAAGATTTTTCCTCGGAAAATTCTCAAATTGAAACTCACAATATAGTAAAGTACTTAATCATTAAAAATTGAAGTGTGTGTAACCACAATTTACGTTTCAATAATCTTGAAAAAATCTTGCAAATATGTAAAATAATATTTTAATAATGTGATATTCGAAAAGGATGACGCTTGTTCTGAGAGACAGCACATAAAAAGCATTTAATTTACTATCTACAGGACATTATTTAAAATGTCGAGGTGCATCCACGATTAGAATGTTGACCGCAGAGGAACTCCTGCAATGCTACGAAAGTAGGACGCCGATATAGAAAATACGCCATGATTTACTGCCAGAATTAGAAAACTGATGAACGAGAAGCTGAATGGTAAAGATATTAGTGGCTAGCGACGATAAACTAAAACGGACTCGCTTGATAACAAAATTTGCCATTGCAGGGATGTATGCCCATTCTAACCTTCAATTCAAACAGTTACCAAATTAATAACGCGAAGTTCCCAACTTGTGTTCCATTTCTGTTATATGTATAATCAGAATATGCATTATTAATCAATGTGTTTACGGGATCAACGGTATGGCGTTCCAGGCACATTTAGGAAACTGAAATCCAACAGTAAATTTGGATACTCCGTTAATGTCAATTTATGGATGTTTAGCCTTTTGTTCCAGGCTTTAACGAAACAACTTCTACAATGACAAGTTGTAGTATATAAAACAAAATAATAAAAAACATTCACAAGTTACAATAATAAAAAATTAGGTAAGTGATAAATTTCAAAACTAAAAAAAACAAAAAATATTTCAGAAACAGGTCCCACTGAGAATTAACCGTTTTTGAACAAATGTACTACAAATGCGATACAAACACGCAGAGGATCAAATAATTTTACTACCTGAAAATTTTGATTTCATGTCACTAATTACCTACAAATCGCCGATCTTTAACATGGTAATTATTGACAGTTGACATTAGTAAGCCTTAGTGTGACATTGTATGAATATTGTCCCCAAAAAGGAGTCTTTCATACACTTTTGAAGACAAACATGGCCCTTTTGGTGTTGTTTTCTACAAATTTCCAACATCGTTTACCACAACTGTAGTTAAATCATTCTGATGAAGCTACGTTTGTCAAGTTCCGTCATGCTACTTTCCGTAATAGTGTATATTTTTGACGAAGTCTAAAGAAAAACCTTTTTTATTGAACCAAGTGTTCTTAAATTAAGGCTTACCTCTTAAACAATCACAATTTAAAACATTTTGCGAAGGGAGGTTACAAATACAATTTTAACTGTTTATTGAAAGAGCTGTTGCTTTAATAATATAATTCACTAAACCGCCATTAGGTACAATTTAATTTCTTTTCCTGTTTCTAATCTGTTTCTGAATATATTCAGTAATTACATAATACCTTACTTGCTTCGATTACTAACTTTAATCATCTTTTCTTTAACTAGAATGTTTACAAATATTTGTTAATTATTTAATAAATATCTATAAAAGATACTTTTGCTTCGTTTAATCGTACAACTTTTATCAAAAACATTAAATAATTAGTACACATTTTCCATTGATTACGTATTTACCAATAATTTTACGAAAGCAAACTGCAGTGACCCAATCTACAGGCGAAAAACGCATCGCTATGTTTGTATTTCATTGAGAAATGGACTGATTTTAGAGAAAAAGCTCCTTTTAATTTAGACATCTAATTACACGCTTTTAAACATTTATCGGCAGTCCGGTCAACTCCAGTGGTAAATACCGTACAAAATAGTGTAAATAAAATCAAAATCCGTTTGGTCGCATCGTAGATAATTTCATATAATTCAACTGTGCCGCGAAAACACTACAAGCCATGTTATACGAAATAATGGAAAACAAAGGCATTTCATATGTCTAGTGAAAAATAGCTTGCGATGCCCTCCTAAGATAACAGGAACTCTATTTGAATAAAAAATTAATGGGCTAGGCATCTAGATACACACTTTTATAATTAATGGTAATCAAACTCTAATTTATAGTAATTCAAGTAATTGCTGTATTAAGTGGAAGACTTTTCCAAGAAAAATGTAACAATAGGTTAGGGCAATATTTATAAAATGCACAATTATGTTCTAACAAGCGTTCTGGAAATAATATAGTATTGAGGCAAAAGTACGATAAGATGCTCTTAATTATTAAACGAACGAACTCGCTTCGACAGAAGAATTCGTAGGTAAAGAATAATTAATGTATGATTAACATTCAAATTCACTTGGAGATCCCACCTTCGCAAGGAGCGTTTTCGAAGGAAATGGGGCGGAATGGAGAGATATAAGCCACCACTGTGGGCTTAAATTATTCGTTGATGTTCATTATCATCTCATCAGGCGGCGATATTTGTCGCAGTTTTATTTACGAGGTACTAAATTTTAAAAATATCGTTTAGTCCTCCGATTTTACGCCTATTCTCGTGGACGGAAAAAAAGGAACGGACAAAAACAAAATTGATTTGATGGGTTGGATAGACTGTTAAAGCGCGCCTTTTCACTGTTCCACTCCCCCTTCTCTGAGTTACAATACACAGCACGGAAAGTTCCGCGCAAACGAGAAGAAGAATGAAAGTGTGGATGGAAGGTAATAAAATTTTATACTTATTAGCAACTAGTGTGTTTTGTTTGAAATAAAGAGAAAGGTGCATGAACCCCGCTTCGGTTCCAAAATACTCGCAGATGTTCACAAGTCTCACCTGAATTCGACTTTAGAAAATTTGTGATTGAAATAGATAACTATTTATGATAAACTCTAAAATAGCAGATTTTAATAATTTATTATCTCAGAAACTAAAGCCGATCAAACAAAAAGCTTACTCATGCTTTTTTTGTTATAGATGTGATGCTGAATACGGTTTTTTATTTTTCGCCTCCTGCTGTGAGACCTTGTATATATTTGATTGCTTTATGCACACATAATTAATATAATTACTCTCTTTCCCAATCCAATTGGAACGATCATGGAAATAGGGCTTGTCGTCCTATTCCAAAAAAAACAACATTTATTTATTAATGGATTCTCGTATATCCAGGGCAGTTGATAAGAATAGAAATAGGAATTGTACAGTGTATCAATGTGTACTGTTTTGAGGGTCCGCTATGGACGCTAACATTTTATGACCTCCGAAAACGTCATAAGCAAGCTTCCTCTTTTTCTCTTAGATATCCATCGGTATCGTGTGGCGAATGATTAATATTTTTATAATATTTTAATGACAATAATTTTGATTATTTTAAAATGGCTATAAAACGAAATGATAATGTTGGTGTTGCTTTTACAAAAGTTATTAGGCTAAAAAATTACGATATCCACAAAGAAAACACGGAGCGGACGTGGATTTGTCCTAGCGGTAGCTTTAACTGGCCACTAAGGCTCTTTTAAGGTCTTCTAATGGGGTTTGGAAAGAGAATGGTATCTTGTTACCTTTAATTTCTTTATGAAATAATAGATAAAATCCATTGTTATCACACAATGAATATTACACCATTATGTGTAAAGTTGTCTCAACTTTTCGATAAAAATATTGCTGATTCCCGAAAAAGATCACTACTGAGTAATACACGATATTAATGCATGGCTGTCCAGGGATGTAGTAAAGGTGTAAAGAAAAACTAGGATTTACCAATAGAAGAGGTAACGTTTCTTGTTGAAATTTAGTAAAGTACCCAAAGTGGAAACTACAACGAAATGTTACAAGCTAGCCATCCTTGCATCTGATCATAGCAGACCGTTAAAGGAATTCTGGTAGAAATTGCGAAACATGGAGTTCGAGTGTGAATAAACAGAAGCACTCGATTTCAAACAAAACGATAAGAAAGATGTTCATTTCGATTCCGTGGGAGGAAAATCAACTGTTTGATTAATAAACGTGCATCATTATTCACGACGAGTAAAAAAGCGGGCCTCCATCCCCTTATCACTATAATCGACCCTCATATCGTTCACCACTTCCTGTCAATTACTCAGGACACGTTCCGAGTGCCGTCATAACTTCGCCAAATCGCACTTTTTATTGGTTAAATTTATTCGGACGCATTCCCCGGGCGCATATGCGAATAATTTGTAAAGTGGAAAGGGCCGATATCCCCTAAAAAATTCCCCTTCTAGGGTGCGCCCCCCTAAAGCCCGGAATAAACTAAAGAATTACTTTATGTGTTATGAGTACGGTCATAATTCAAATTTTGAATGGATTCGGTGCGGTATCGCGGGGACGATATTGATTGCTCTCTCTGTATATCGAATGTTGTAAATCAGTTTAGGTCCCACTAATAAATTGCTGTTTTTTCTCGCCCGACCTTAAATCAAAGCAACGATTTGCGGGAGATCGACTAAAACTGGAAGCTGATGGCGATTCCAGGATCGATCGCGACGATCGCTGACCCGAGAGCCCGGGGGAAGTGGGACTTAAATATTTAAATATATTCATTCGAAAAACGACCGAATTACACCGATGAACGAAAGCTGAGGTGACCTGCGGCGTCTATCCCGAAAATACCGATGATCGAAGCTTCACCTACAGTCCACATGTCGATCTGCCCCCCGGAGTAGTCCCAGTCATTGTCATTATGTAATTACATCAAATTATTTCTTTTAGGATCAGAGCGCGCCATCGACAGCGCCAGTGGCGGAACTGATTAAACCCATTTAAGTTAATAATAATTATAATTAATAACTAATAATAGTTTTATGTAATCACTATAGCTGTACTTTTATTATGATGACTGGTAGAAGAATATACTAATTTGCAGTGTTGTTAAGTATTCAAATATATATGAGTGGAGTTGAATTATTTTAAATAAGTACTTAAATACATAGGCTCCATTGGTAACTATCTTTTTGTGAATATTTTAAATATCGTACTTGAATTTCAAATGCCATTCCCGGAAATGTTGAGATCCTTCGCTAGCTTATCTCTTTTACATTTGTCTGGAAACAAAAATTCCACTAACTTCGCCTTATCCTCTGATTGCATGTAGAAACTCTCTCTACGCGGAACGAGCGGTTGTTTATTCTACAAATTGTTTAATGTTTGTTTGTAATTGTTTAATAATTCAAATAAAACATGAATCAGTAAAATTCTATGGCAGGAAAATTCAATAAAAGGCAAGACTAATGCTCAAATTTACAAACTATTGGGGAATTCTCAAAAGTAAATTACCCTTAACAGCAATTAAAAAAAATGTTTTAGATGTACTAATAGAAAAGTCAAGTTGCCAACATTGAAACAAATCGCTAAAGCGGTTTAGGAGAAAATGAAGAAAAATTAAATATGAATTAAAACTAAGGGGAAAACACGGTTTACCCGAATTTTAGGATAAAACTCTTTCAAATAAAAGTTAGATGTATTCAATTACTATGTCTAATTACGGAATCTTAAATAACACTCTGTCAATTTTACAAAAACTGAGAAAAATTTAATGTGTTCAAGAGTAAAGTGCAATTTGGTGCCCATTCATAGAAAAAAACTTTCAAAAAATGATAGGCATTTAACGTAGTAGTTCAGCCGTAAAATCTGAGTAAGAAAATGTAAATCTAATTTGAAATTTTGAGAAAAATTAAAAATTATCAAGGGTAAAAATCAGAGATCCGCCAAGATAACGATTATGGTAGCCAATATGGATTAAATGTTAAATTAAATATGTAAAGTATAAAAAAAGTGGACTACTTTTCGATATACAAAAATGAGAAAGGTACAGTCCTTTGTTCATAACGGATTTTAACCATAATCGAACAGATTCCAGGTTTCAGCGGACCAAGGCTAAATGCAAAGTTTCAGCTTTTTACTATTTACAGTTCATGAGAAAATGTCGACCACACATCTATCGACCATAGATCCGTCTCATTTGATAAAAGAGATGTAGGCACTTATGAAATAAAAAAAGGGGAGCGACAAATCCCCTATATGCTTGTTCCTTAAAGGGACACGCTCACTTTCGGTTTGTTGCAGGGAATAATTAAATTTATACCAGAAATATCTCATAAAAGTTATATGTTACCTTTATCAGCATTGAACATTTTGGATAATGTATATATATATATATATATTATAATGATAATGTAACAGTAACTACTGAAAATCTCCCCTACAAGCCCGCACAGAGAAAATATATATTTTAGATGTTATAAACGATTAAGTGTAAAATTTCGAATTTATATTTTTTTAATGCCATGTGTTGTCTAAAATGAAATATCAGTAAAAAACATGGATATAAATCAAGAGATTTACGCATTCATTCAACTTTATGAAGCTAAATTAAAGAGGATTACGAAAAAGCACACCAGAGCCGATCAGTAGACATAGATACACTAAGAAAATATCTAAAACAGGTAGATTAGGTAGATAGACAGATTGAAGAGAGATATATTTATTCTTCTTATATACATATTATATTTAGAAAATATTCAAAAAAATTGTAATTTAGTCACAGAAACCTTAGTAGGGATGAACTGTTAGCGACAGATTTTTTCCAAAGGGCATTTTACTCTTGTTATTTTTTGTGTTATCTCGAAAACAAATCCAAGGTTTTATTAACTTTGTATATTTCATCTAATTTTTAATCAATATTACTTTTGAACTACTTTGAACTTTTCATGAACTTTCTAAGATCTCAGTAACAAAATTTTCGTGCGAGTGCCATTACTTTCTTATACATTCGAAGATTTAGCTGATTCGTTGACATTAACAATTTAGAAGATACAATAGAAAACGAAATATAGAATATTCGAGTTTACTCTGCTACATCGCGATTTTTCCTAAATGCTTTACTGGAGGACAATACTAATCAATGCAAATTTAAAAGTTGCGTTAATCCGCTAGTGAGAAAACTTCAATATATTTAAATCAATAAATACCTCCGATTACGTTACTACTAAATTACAGTACATAGAAAATCATCAATTTAAATCATCAACCTCAACTTTTACTTGTACAGTGAATTACTGTAATCAAGCGGTTGTACGCCATTCATTATGTGTGCTTGCATGATTTGCCTCTCTTATATCCTGGATTATTGCTCTTATTAATTTTATTTAAATTACCATGTTTCATAAATACCGAAGTTTGACAGTTATTTAAAATCGTAAATATAAGTAATGGTGGGCTGAGATACGTAAAAATGTTCATTAAATTTACAGGAGAATAGCAAGGGCTATAGCAGTGTATGTATTTATTTTCGTCAATAACTGGACGTTACGCGATTCGTTCATTTATGCACGCTTGATAACTTAATACTAATTTGAAAATAAAAGAAAAACAGAATTACCTACAACTTTCCAATAAACATTTCCAATAAACGATTTTTGATAAGTAATGATATTCACTGTAAAATACAATGGAATAATTATAATGATATAATGGAAGAGTAATATCATACCTCTACTCTTACGACTAACAGAAATCAAACCAACTGAAATTATTATAGTTGATATCTAGTTACTATTTTGTGTTATGTTGTTCTTGTTGTATGTGCATTTTTCACGTTTGTAAAACTGCCACAAATGCCATTAACTTGATGGCGGTTATTCAAGAAATATGTGAAATAAGCTGTACGCCGCCAAAATTGCCAAGATTATTTGTGAACGCTAGGGAAAACATGCTCTCCGAGAAATCCAAAGGTAAATATCATATGCATACACAAGCCATTTGTGGACAGGAAATCTAAACAATTTTATTTTCTGAAAATATATGAAATTTATTCTGTATTTAATTCTTGTATACTAAACCAAACTTGCAAAAGACTATAAGGCACTGTCGTTATGGGCACAATATTCTATGCTTAAAATCACCTCAAATATTTATCAGGATAGTTACATTCGTACTTACATGAAGTTACAAGCGTTTCTAAAACGTCAGTCGTAATGCCATGGACTAAAGAATCGACTGATACTTCGTAACGATCTTTCGCTATCGTTTGTGGTAAGACAATTACTTATTTCGGAGTTTTCGGAAAGCATATTCCGTTTTCTTACTATGGTGGGCGCCAACTCTGTTTTAGAGTAAGAATTCTAATATGCCCCTACGCTACACCCAGGAGAAATTTTGTGGATTCGTAAGGAATAAATGCAGGAACTCACTCTAAAATTCCCCAATAAATAGCATGAAAGCAACAACAATACGCAAGCAACGAAATTCAATAATAAGGACGATTCGAGCACACTACCCATTTGAGTTTGTTGAGTCAGCTGTGCAGGTCCATTTCCAAATGAAAAATTCTGGTTTATTTTAATCAATAATACTCCCAATTCTCGATTATCGCAATATTTGTTTCAATAAGAATTTATCGTCTGAAATTAATCTTGGGCCATACACTTGTCCTATTCGGCATAGCAATACAATTACATTCCGACAATTACTACTCTTTTAAACTTCCTATTGATACATTAACACATAACTCCAATAATTAGATTGTCATGTTTGAAATATTTAATGCAAAGGAACAATTTAAACATAAACACGAGTGGTTGATCTCTCACTATATCGTCGCATGAAGAAGTTACAGCTGACGGCATGAAGAAAATCAGCAGCAGGCTATGTGATGAGTACGATACGATTTATTACCAACAGGAAATCATCCAATGCCTCTATTCGGATTTCTTGCAAGAAGTTCAAATTTAATAGATTTGTTTCATTAATTTAACAGTATAGAAATATTTTCTGAAAAGATACGTATTACACGTTACCTAAAAATTTATAATGAGACGTTCGATACTGAGACAAAACCACATGTAAAATATCAATCCTTTGGCGAATAGGGCAAAAATCGGCATGTCGTTACTCTGGAGCTTCGTGAAACCCTATGTGCTACGCAGACCTGAGGTAGTATTACGTTAGGTGTTGATGTAACCAAGAATGTATATTTTAGGTTAGATACGGATACACAGTTATCGTTATAAACCTGGGTAACAGCCAGTTTGATTTTGATGTTTGATTAAACTTGATTAAACTCTTTTTTATAACCCAGACTACATATTTTATTTATATTAACCCATTTATAATGAACGCTAGATGTTCTTACAGTTATGTGTGTAATATAAAATATATTACGTACTAAAGGCACTATTATATTAAACCTATTATTGATAACTAACAATCAATGTAATTTCTGATTGACTTTTTTTGAGTGAAACCACTAAACTCGATACATTTTTTTATTAAACTATATTTCAAACAGCATATCTCGAATCATTAGTACTTTAAATTGAAATATGCATACCCAGAAAAAGAAATAAATAGAGGTTACTATCAGTAACTTCCAAATCTTTAAACGTTATTATAAAAGCACTAAAAGCATCATCACTGTAAGAAAACCAGTAAACCGGTTAAAGCGAACTTTGTTCTCCTTTATATGACTAAATACTCGGTAAATTCAATTCTTTTTAACACATGCATTGATGAATCGTCATATGGTTGAAACCTCGCGTTGTTACCCGTTTTAATTTATTTTATTTTTTTTTTGAAATATGCGTTCTTGAATATGTTCTCGTGCTTTCATGCATGGGTGTGTCCCGTTTTCAGAAAAGACTGATCCTGATCACGGCCCTCCGGACAAAATCCTGCCGATCGAGGCAGTAACCGATAATATCTCTTGAGATGCCACGAGATAAACAAGTAAATTCCCCTGTCGCGCCCCTGGGCACCATCAGATCCGTTCCGACAATTTAAATTTTTGTTGGGCTCAAGTGTGTCCAGTCTCCGTTTCTTCTTGTGTAATTAAAAATAATAAATTCAGTCGATGCTGATAACAAAAGAAATACTTTTGGGTAATTTGTATTATGACAAAATTGCCTGGTGAGGGTATAATTTTGTTATTAATTTTGTACGGTAATGGGCATTTTACAGCTGAAAATTACACGGGTTTTAGTTGCTGTACTTTTATCGATATCATCATCACAAAAAAAAATGTCTGCGTCAGAACGGAAGAACGGGTGCCGGTAGAAATACCGTAATAAGTAGCATTTTTTTAATTATAACAGAATAAACGTAATTGTTATCGACGTTTAATAGCTACGAAGTAAGCTAATTTGACCATCAAAATGGTAATAGGTTTTGTTGATTCTAGCAGGCTTTACTTTATATGTTCAAGAAGAGATGACAGGAATGTCGCGTTCAAAATCGAGTGCTCCAAAATAATGCTTGATTTTCTTTGGCTATTTTTGACTACTTGATCCTGCTCAAATCTTTTATAAATGTTTTCATTCTATGAGTAAACCAATAGGTTTACATCCTAGGATGACATAATTTACCATTTGATGAAGATTGGTGAATTCGCCTATTAACAGGATAAGAACCCTAGTATCCGTACTGCTTATTCGCTACAGATGAAGATTATGTTTTGCCTATTTTGTCCATCAGAATTGTTTGAAATTAGTCACCAAGCTACATTCACCATAAATCATAAAACAACTACCCAGTAAGTTTACGTAAACGAGGTAGTTAATGAAAAAAATTTAACACGGTGTATATATAACTAAGTTTTGTGTGACGTATGTATTTTTTGAATTAGATTCGACGTTTCATGGAAAATTCTAAGACAGCACTATCATATGACGAATGTATTATACTACCCTCATCCTAAATAGATAGATAGGCCCATATTACTCGTATAAATTTTAAATTTTTTGAAGATTCAAGAAGTTTTGACCAACTGCACTCTTTAAAGTTAATTTGCTCTCAATTTACTGCACAGTTAATCTCGCGAAAAATAAACTTGACTGAGTAGTAACTACTATATACTTTAGTACGAATTGTATGTAAAGCACCCGCTAGATTATTTTTAATACATTGTAGGCGCTCATTAGGTAGCCTATCTCTATATATCCTTGTACATGTAATAAAATTTTTAGTTTACCATTTATTTAAGTTCAGGATATTTCAACGGTGCTTAAGGAACTTCCTTAACGACATTTGGATGGTTTAGAAGCATTCTTAGATACCGACATTATGCCGAACTGGAATCAAAGTGCTTTTTGCTTTTACTAGCCAGTCTCCCTTCGATTGTCTCGTTAGAATTTTTACGATCGTGAACGCCAATAAAAATTTTTGTTCACACAGTAGGACATCTGCGCATTCCATTCGATATTTTGGTGGATCATAGCCATCATCATCATTATCGACACTGCCGATAACTCCCTCGTAAAAAAAGTCAGCTCTCGGCATGGAGCTGCATTAGATGATAAAATTGAATTCCTTTTTGAATATTCATAAAGCTAGTTCGATCGACGACAATAATGTTTTGAAAAAGTATGCCATTATTGATGCTCGTGTAAGTTGTCATGTTACAACTGTATGTCATGATTATATACGTGTTTATCCGCCGCGTGCTATCGACAGTTGGTCTGTTGTTTTGTGTTTTCATATTTTACAATTTTGATGGCGTGTTGGGCAGTGGCGCGTTTGCTAGAGATAAGCCAGTATTTTCAGGTTTTATTGAATTTACACAATCATTACTTTAGTCAGCAGCAGTGCCTCATTATTGTCTAAGGATAATTAACAACTTAATTCATAACCGGTGTTGTTAAAACTATACCTTACCACAATTTAATATAACCATCAGGTGTGACCAACTTATTTTTGAGTAACCCTGTAAAACTTCTCTTAATTGTGGGACCATGACCGGATTTATTCAGATTGAAAAGCTTGATAAACTAAATTACGTTTGAAAATGCTGTATTATTCCTACATAACCCAGAATCTTCAACTTCAACTTTTAGAAGTAGAAATCAAGATTTTATACTAACGATTTAAAAAAATACTTATGCGCCATTGGATTCATCGACCTTTAAAATGGGTAAGCGCCAAAGTTTTTAAGAAAAATTTGAGTAGGTAATAAAGGTTTTATAGCCATGTAAAAACGGATAATGCTCAGGTGCCACGAACTTCAATTTAATATAATAATCAAGATCTGCACGAAACACATCGAATTGAACCAGAGCCCTGTAATGTTTCAGCATTATTTCAGTGCCTGAAAATTTATAGGAAAGTGAGATGTAATGTCAAAACCTTGATGTACGTCGATGTCAATTGGTCAATCGATAGTGATGGAGCAGCGGATTTAATCGTAAATATAGACTCCTACTCGCAACAACAATGTTATTTATTTCCCCGTTTCGATAAAAGTTTATCGAGATAACCCACTAATTCAGCCGTCTATAAGCGATTCAGCAGAATATATGAGAGCTTTTATAGTGCGACCTAGAACCTCCGTATTAATATTCCCTTACTTAAGTGCATTATATCCCCCCGAAATAAACAGCTTAAAGTAGTTTAAAAGAGAATTATCACCGACGCGATGTGACGGTATACATAAAAAACTAACTACTTCCCCGCAGAGTTTCGCTCCAGGGCGTTTATTTAATTTATTATTTTTATAGCACTTTTATATTCTGTTTGGATTCCAGCACGTTTCGGCTATTCCGGAAAATGAGCGGGGAACGAATTGTGGCCGCAGAAGAAATTCATTAAATTTGATGAAATGACTTAATAAGGTCTCTAATATTGATTTAATTAGTGGTATAAAAGGAGAAATTTCGCCGATGGCGAGATGTGCTACGGTTTCGTGGATCATCTGATGGAATCGTAAAATAAAAATATTCCGCAAAATTGAAGCGAGAAGGGGAAAACGATGGGGCGTCGTTGAATCTTGAATTTCTAGAAATACGTCGTTATTAACGAGCCTTCACTTGCGAGTTTTCACTGCAAGATTTAACAGTCCTAATAAAGCAAAAGAATGAAATAATAGTTTAAAATGTTAGTCACATCGTTAAACACGAATAACACATATAGTTATCTATAGATGTTCACCTAACACTCTAATTTACTTTTACTATTACGGGACATCTTTAATAAAGTTGCACTTTGCATAGATGGATTTATAAGTGGATAAGTAGAAGCCACAACGATATATTTACTTTAGCGTTCTTTATATAGTAAAATTATTTTTTAAACAATAAAATTTGTCAATATTAAATGGATGTTGTATTTTGTAGTATATATCAGCAGTCACCAACTGGCGGAATCGCTGTCTGGGTGCAGACTCCGGGCTTATTTGTGCAGACCATAACAACACAATAAATTCATAAACTTTTTTACGTATCTCAGAAATCGAAGAAAACAAATTTATCGTCTTACCAATTCAGCATCATATTTGTTACAAAACTCAGATCTGCTACGTATCAAATCATAACTGAAACACAGTCGATGAAAATAATTTCTTTGAAGAAATGGCTGCACAACAAGCCGACTTATAATTGCGTAACAATATGAAATGACTATAATAAAATTTCATTAAAAATGCAAATCCTCAAAAATATTAACAGGGGGTGTGGATACCTAACCACAAATATGTTTTTAGTTTTTAAATATCTTTGAATGTCTCTAGTGAAAAATAAATGTCATTTGTACCTGACAGAGTTTCAGACGTTAGACTTCACATTAGACTCACATTTTTAGAGAGTTTCAGTAACAAATATTTTTGAAAATGTACCATTAAAAACATCTGAATTGCTTATCTTTGCGAGAAAAATAAAAACTCACGAAGTAACCTTCTAGCACGAATCAGAGGCTCAATACCTTACAGCTTCATGTGTCAGTCTTCATATTAACTGATGTAGAGGAATATTTTTTTTTAATTGAGGTAATCAGGTCCAACTATAGGCGACATAGCATCTTATTTTTTTTAGTTAAAACTTAGCTTATCTTTTTAAACACAAAATCTATAAAAAAACAATTGTGTTTTTCCCAGATGAGGTCCCAGATTTACCCAATTTAGATTAGTTTAATCCCAGTTCAACCAATATATATATTGCGATCAAATTGTACAAAGCTACAGTGTGTTCAAAATTATAAGGAATAGTATCATTAACCCCACATTATTTCTTTAATAAACTTATTTAATAACTGAATAATATGAGCAGCACTTGCTAATATGCCTAAGTCATTAAATGTTTGTTTTTACATGGAAAAATAAAGACTTGAATACTTCTACTACAACAAAACCAACGCAATCAAAAACGATTTAAACCGCGTCTTCAGGATAAAATCTACTTATCCCCGTTCGACATACCACTTACGTACGTTGAGTCTAACTTACTGAGACGTGCGGAATTACAGATTCACTCGTAAAACACCGTACTGTTGGATCACGAGGAAATCTTTGGCAGTTCAAATTCAAATTCGCGCATAGTTGGATACGTGCGAAACTGCAATGAAGCCAATGTTCGATCCGGATTGGAGTTGTTACCTTTGGCATGTTTGTCTTCGACTGGAAATGTTTTCCAAAAAACTTTACGTTTTAAACAATTTGCGAAACGCCCCCTGACACACGTAGTAATAGAGATTATCATTCTTTGTCTGACATTATCTGACAGTTAAATTAACGTTCGTTTGGTGACGAAAGTTCTTATGTTTAAAGTAACAGCTCTTATCTCTAATAGTAGATGTACATAAGTTAATCTATCTGGCGCACTAACCAACAGATATCACTCACTTTACATAATGGGACTATAAAATAATTGCGGTAAGTTGATTTTTACCTTTCAATGTTGCGGTTTTATAATGGTCAGTAAACACAACTTCTGACACGCTATCGTTAGCATGAGAAGCTTATCAATCCAATATCGGACGTTGATGAGGGATGTGTGGTATTTTACAAAACACCGGTTACCGTGATATATTGAGGGTAGAGGACCACACGATACCTGAATCGTGGAAAGTAAACGACAGAAAAAACTACTAATAAAATCATTTTTCTCGGGCTAATAAATATTTATGTTCTAAACGTCATAACGCCCAGGTAGCTGATAATCGCAAGGATAATATATTATATGAATATATATCATTTTTTTCACAAAGCGGAAAAAATAATGTAGACCTATTTATATATATAAAACAATCGGTGAACACCTTCTATTTGGTAATGAGGCGTTACAATAATAATAATTACGATATCGACGAATACGTATGCATAGTCAAGCGCAAGAATAGTCCACTATAGCAATAGATGTGGGAGAAATAGTTACTTGTAAAGGGCCTTAACAAACCAAACTAATACATATCAATGGGTCACACTTACCACATTTTTGTACACGCGTCGAAGTGGAAATCATTCCAACAGGTCACCTGTAAATAAAATAAAAAATAATTTAACCAACTGTAGTCAAGTAGTAAGGGGCAGTCTTAAGAAATATACTAATTGTATGTGTGCTTACATACGTTGCACGCGACTTGCTTGCGTGGAAATCCGTAATTTAATTAAAATTTATTACGGGGTAATAAAAATACATGAGGTATATTTTACATTTTAAAGTACCCTTTTATTAATTACATTTTTATTTTTTCATACTCTGTCACGCTGATGAAAGTTGGCTACTGAAATTGGTTTATAGGAATTTATGCTAGTAGAAACGTGCAAGTTAAGAAAACCAAAATCTCAACGTCACTTGATCATATGAAGAAAAATACATTTTGCTCCTATTTAACTCATGGGAACGAGGAAAAATCAATTTAAATTTCCCCTTCCAATTTCATGTGTACAGGGTAAGCCGTTAAGGGAAGTTATTGTTGAAAGTCGGTCAATCATAAAATGAATTGAAACCTAAATGGAATAACCTAAAGTAAGATATGGAAATGGAGAAGATAAAAATGTGAAAGTATTTTAAACAATAATTTAGGAGTGAAAGGCATTGAAAAATAATTATTCGGTGTATGCAAATAGACAAAATAGAATTAGGGATACTTTACTATTGTATAACAACAGCTGTTGTGACAAATGATACTGTTCATTTCATAAAAAGTATATTCCCAGTTTTTATGGAAAACAGGGGGACGGTTTCACATGTGTAATAACAGCTTATTTGATGACGTCACATCAAGGGAAAAATAATAAAATATTCAACAAAATACTCAAAACAGCTGTGTGAGTTCTGATGATTATCCCAATTATGAATGATATTCCATACCCTATACTTCCTACAATGCAAAAAGTCTTGTTTATCAATGACGTAAATTAAATATATCTTAATGCCACTTTTAGTGCTATTATTTTAAAATTATGCTTTTTCACTATAATATTGTCAAGTATTTAACTGTATACTGTAGCATTATCAATAACAATCAATTCGGCACACTGCACATGTAACAACTTGCAATTTTCCAATTCATAACTTAGCACTGATAATTGATGTCCTCAACGAATATCATGTGTTATATGTTGCGTAAATGTCATGCTGACGTATGATCATCTATTAATTTTAATATGCACAGCTTTGTTTCAGCAGAAGGAATGGAGAAGGCTATCGAATGAAATGTTTAGTTTTCTGTCATGTAACTATTCACCAAACTAAATGCACATGTTATATCGCCTAGGATATGTATGGAATACATGCATTTAATGCATGCATGCTTTTAATAACGTAAAGACTATTGAAATAAATTTTCTGCTTTAGCGCAACAAAAATCAGGTAAGAAATTTAGTAACAACGCTACTTTCTTGGTGATATTTACTTGACGACATACGTCATACATAATAATACGAGCCATACATAAACTTCAGCTTGGTGGAGAAAACAATCTGAAACAGCCGCGACAGAAAACTTTTTCCTTGCTCTTCGATACCACAAAGAAGCAAAAATGAATGCCTACCCTTCTTAAGAATTTTACTGATTAACAACGACTAGCACAGAAATTAATTTGCAAGATCATACTGCTAATCGACGACTAAAATATCTGGAAGAAGTGATTCAAACTTTAAATCATATTGGATCCAATGCATTTGAATTAATACAAAAAGAAGGATGTGGTGGATAACAGCAGATGTAATTTAATCACAAATTCGAAAATAAGGACGGCCCGGATAGCAATATTTTTCAAAGCTCCGCAGTACCATTGCAACTAGTTTCAAACGTCGATAGTAGTATATAAAGTTATATGGCAGAATTCAGTATCATTGTGTACTAAGGCATATTCGCATAAGGTTTATTGAAGAAAGCGCATTTCAATTTGGTCTCTAAATATGACGTTATTTAAAGTTTTTCTAGTTTCTAGTTCTAAAGGTAAATGGAGGACTAAACTATATATTTCCTATCGATAACGATTTTATTAGTAACGCAACCTGTTTTAACTGATTAACAACCATCATCTGGCGTAAAATCGACAATGGTGATTACCAACTAAATGACCAAACATTCAGGTAAACTTACTTACTATTATGATACTGTAAATATCTTACCGTCATATATCAAACCTAGAGAGGCGCGACGTTTCTCCCACAATCCCAAAATAAATGAGGTTATGACGCATGAGATTACACACAGTTCATTTACCGAATGTTTACCTAAAGTGGGTAAGGTCGTTAATACACGATAAGTTGAGGTTCCTGTTAACTTCAAGTATCTAACCCGTTAAATTCCAGGTCCATGAGCGTCAATGTACGTGTGAAGAAGTTGAATTTCAGTTCTACGTTAGTGAAATCCAATCTGAAGTAAAGTCTCGACTTTCTCCCTGACCCAAGTAACATATTTTTTTTTAGAATAACTTTTCTGGATTTGGGAGGGTTAATATTAGTTTTAATTTACATAGACTTCAGAATGAACCGGTTAGTGCACATAAATTTCTTGTAAAACTAGTAGATAATAAACTATATAGGTTATAAGCAAATATATTTTGGCATACTTCTACATAAAAATAACCATTTGAAGGATTGAAAATGATTTATTACTCTCGCCTGTCAAGAAGCGGACTATAAAAAGATGTTGGGAGGAGTAAAATTAAAACACTTATTCAAATTTGGACGAAAGTGTATTCTTTAATATACGCGTGAAAGGATTACGGACAAGTGTTATAGCCGAATGAGAGTCGTAAAGTTGTTATAGTTAATAAACCGTTAAGGTGTCAGCTCTCCTACGATACTATCTACGGGAGGATAAAAATCTGGTCTTACAGGATACCACGTAATTTGTAACATTGTACTACATTCCACGTAAAGTATTTGCGAGTGCATCCTTTGCATTCAAGTGACAGTTCTGGCAGTTGTTTTTACGAACATAATTATTGTTTGAGAATGAATGAAAATCATTAATCAATAAATCCCCTTTCGAGAGAATAACCGCGGTACCTGTCAAATTATGACGGATTCCATCGTCGTCTCTTTGATCGTGATCGATCTCTCTCACCTCCGCTCCCCCCACTTTGGGAGGCAGAAACAAAAGGAACGTCGCCTTCCTCCTTTACTCCTCTTCCTCCTCCCCCATGGAGTACACACATCGTTCAATCAACAGAGGAACATCGATTCGCGGTGTAGTGTTTTGTCTTCATAATGTATCAGGGCAGGTCGTGACAGTTGACGCGGCCCACACTTCGGACCCCCGTCGACTCCCTCGCAGCTGGACAGACCTCGATGGCTGCCTTTCGATAAAATTAATATTAAAGAGATACGAGTCGATCGCGGGCCTCGCTTGTTTTATGCGTCCCCGTAATTAATTTATTTGCCTAAGAGTCTTATATACGAGGTGTGCTTATTTAGTTAATTCTCCCCTCGATAGCATCTACAGTAGCTGGTGGAGCCGGAATACTGGTACGTAATGGGATATGCACCAGTGGGAGATAAAAGAACAAGCCAGTAACCGGAATGAGGAGGAAAAAAATCCCAGATTGCTGCCATGGGGAAAGAAGTGTCGGTATTATCATTGGCATCGGCACAAAGTAGATATTTACGATTCTCGAGCAAAAAACTCTCGAACTAAACAACGCTTGTATAATTAAGTGTATTATTCCCTCACGGAACCTTTGCAATCAATTATGCTAATGCCATCAACATAAATAAGATTTGGGGTAACTTCTATCAAAGTAAATTAAGTTCAGAATGAAACTGAAGGACCTTCAAATTCTCCAAATGCCTATCAATCTTGCGATTCAAAAAAGTACTAACGGACTTACAGTTTTTTATCTACAGTCAGAGACCGTAATTAAGTTGGGATTTTATTTGAACGGGTTATACAGGATGCCCATGTGACGACAGGAAAACAGGATACAGTCATTACAGAAACACCCCGAATAACTTTTTGGATATACGTTATATGTCCAAATTTATTGTTAAATCCGATACGCGTAAATGTAACCAAATATATCCAAAAATACATTTCCATTATATCATGTGTTTTCGAAATAGACGACTCACCAACTCGCAATTTGTTGGCAGGTTCTTGAAAACTGTAGGTAGAAGGTGTTTTATTATTGAAATAAAATCAATAAAAGGATAGGTAGTAGGAGAATGATGCTCCAGGTATTAGGAACCATGGGTAAATTGAATTTAGCAATAAATATGTGTCACTTTTGTGGAATTATAGTACACCTTCAATTTAGGTTAGAGGTGTAGATTTATATTAGGACGTATTCCACACATTTTCGTCTTTCAAATAATTTCTATCAATTTGTTTATTTTCAGATTATTCAAGGCAAGTGAAATGCCACGACTTTATAGAAAGGTGGATGTTAAACTAAAATCATTTTTTATTTCTACTTTCTAATTGCATTTTGCATCTTTATACTATTCATAGCAGGTATAATTGTCAATATAATTTGTAGTGAATTGGTGAAATGCATTCATACCCATTATTATAATGTGTAGTAAAAACTAAATTACCAAAAGGTAATTAGAGTGACTTCTCAGTGTGACTCAGTACCCATAATGATAAAACGCCATTTCAGTGCGGATAACAAGAAACATAAAATAAACAATAAACAGCGTGTACTGTTAAAAGACAAGAGCTGATAAGGAACAAATTCTTTTTCTAAAGTAATATTTTTGCAGGATGGTGAAGGAACTTGTAAAATTAAAATAAACCAGAAGAGTTACTGATAGAGAACAATACCTCTGAAGGGTTAATTGGATTCAAAACAATCTGGATATCCTCGTCTTCCGCGGTGACTTGAATAATTAGGAAAAACGACGAGAGAGAAGACGGGATAGAAGAAAAAGAAAAGAGTTAGCTGAAGCTTACAGAAGAATTAAGCTGCCATAGAAGTAAACGACAAAATTTAAAACAGAAAAAGTGGAGTGAAGGTAAAAAATGATAATAATAATGAAAGAGTCAAGGAAAAAATGATGCACTAACGGAAGAAATCAAGTATGTCAAGGAAGAACAGGCGGAAAATAACAAACAACTACTTGGGGTAATGCAAAAACTACACTACTTGGACATGAAAAAAGAAAGGAAAAGGCTAACTATTCCAGTTGAGAACGTGGGAAGTGTAATAGAGACTGAACATTTAGTGGATTAAGTAGATATTTGGAAAACAAAAGTAAGCACAATACATCCCTCAGAAAATATAGACCGGTACACACCTTAACCAAAAACAGGATAGAAAATACAAAATTTAAATAAAGGGGAACAAGGAAGGGGAAAAAGAAAAAAGTATGAGAACATAAACAGCATACAAGCAATTAATCATCTATGGAAGAATGTGGAAATGGGATAAATATTAAGCAAGCCTCAAGGAGGTCAAGTAGATCTGAAGCATTCGAAGTTTAAAATGGATGCATGCGAGAAATACATAAGTTATATGGATTACAAAACCTACGAACCAATGGGCACCACTTAATGCTTGTTTGCACAATACTGGTAACAACTGATAGACAAAGGTAACGATGACGTCACAAGAAGATACAAACGGTACATTCGGTAAAATGCGTCAGTGAAAATTATCTAGCGAAAAATTATTAAGGATGTTTTGGTCAATAAGTTTCATAAAAGAATTTACTTGCGAATTTACTTGTGTGGCGATTTTCCGATACTTTTACGAACTCTCCTTCTACAGTGACAATGCCCTCTTAGATTTTTTGAGTAGGTAAATAAACATCTTTATAAACTGGATAAAAACAGTATATCTGGAAATATACTTGAATTATCTTCTACCCTCTCAATAAAAGCTCGCGTACAAATGTCCACGTGCCCAAATATCCATGAGCCCAAATATTTCCAAGAGTGTCTACTGAAATCACCTAAAAATTCATTTCCGCTTATAAGAGGGTAAAAATATAAACGATATATTACAGTTCCTGTTTCTATTAAAAAATTTATTAGACCGCAATATTTTGGCTTTACTTCCATTCTGAGGGTTAATTACTTGTGTGTTTTATTTCGCTTGTTCCAATTTATGCTCCTAAAACGTATTTTCTACATCATTAATATTAATGCTTGTAAACGTTCTCACCAAATGATCAGCACATATTAATATCATTGCATGAATCTCCCAAAGCGAATTAATCGCATTTTTCACCTCGCATGCTGATGCAATAGGTAAATACATATTTATAACTTGTTAAGGCAGTATGTTTCCCTCGAATAGCATTTCTTACTTTATTACTGTATTTAAAGATTAACTACCGAAGATATAGAAATACAAATAATGAGCGTGACGCCTTAATGCTCTACTTAACCGTCGTTAAAACTTTAAATCTTTCTGTGTGAAAAACCAATTTTTCCAGTTAAAGCGGCAAATGAAGCGTTAATTTTTAATTATTAGTACACGAGATCATAATACTGCTGACTCACAATAATTGGTTATTCTCATACAAAATTTTAATTCTACATTTACACATTTTTAAAACGTTTTAAGTGCAACCGCCTTTGTTTTAACCGGAAACTAATTTACTTATGCAATACCCTTTAAATCTCGTTAAAATGTTAAAATATGCAAACTCAAAGTACTACTGCAAAATAAAACTGTTGTTGGAGGTTAATGTGGCTTTTATAAGTTAAATTTTATGTACTTCCATCCCATGCGACAAATAACGTTATTGTTAAAGCCCTAGTTTGGTCCACAAACACGCCGTTAAATTTAATTATACACTTTTTTTGAATTCGAAATATCCCTTGGATAGTTTGCAAACACGTAATGTAGACATAAAAAATAACAATATAAATATAATGAGAAAGCCAAATGGATAAATAATATTAGATGTGTAGCGAGTAAGTCACTGATATATTTGATTGTATGAGCTTTATGAATGATATTGTTCAAAAAGTGATGAGATACGTATCACTAATGATATCGTTGTGACAATTACTCGGTAATCTACCGAATTTGTAAAAGCTCCCTGTCGACAATAAGGAGTCAATATTTTCCTACGTCCTGTGTTGGAAAAAATAGATTTTAAATAATTAATACCGGTAGTGCTTTCACAATAACATCTACTGTATTGTACGACGATTCAAAGTGGATGTAATGAAATATTTGCGTGTTTTACGATCGTGAGGATCATCTTGTAAGCGTCAAATATCATGTCATATAAAAAATGTAACGGCCGACATCCATTGAATTGATTAATGCTGATAGCAGCGGAAAAAATAAAACACTTCATGTCGGTGTTTTCGTTGTTTTTGTCAACAAAGCAGGATAGCGCTTCGTTATGTCGCGAAAAAAAAAACCGAGAAGAGTAATGGAACTTCAGTAAACCCTTCCGCCTACAGTGGACCTGTCAAAAATGCAATTAACTTAAACAAAAAGCGACATAAATCCTGCGCCCTCCCTCTCCCTCCTACTTTTCCACCTTCCCTCTTTGAATTGAAACAGTTCCCCGACCTGATCGGAAAAACTATGAAAGACAATAATTCAAAAAGCCACCAAACTAACCGGTCATTTGCATATGACGGACCGCCTTGGCTGTGTATGTTATGTCCATCCAGCGGGCCAGACATACACAAACACACCCACGGCACTCTATGATTTATGCCGTTCGTTAACGGATTTTCTGTATGAAATTGCAAGGCATGCTCATAAACTATGCGGTTTTTTCGGAATACGTGCTGATGGAATTTGTAGGCGTCTGCTAAAAAACAAGGATAACCATATAAGTACGTACGTACGTGTGTACACGCACATATACACAATTGTACGTTTAATAACTGAGCTTTCTGTCAAACGAGCCGTGATCAGTGGTCAAAGTGAAGAGCTACAAGCACTGATGACACTTTCGATACATATGTCGAAATAAAATATTACTTAGATAATGAAGAAAGATGTGTCGATTATGCGATTTGATGTATCCGTGTTTAATTCGAGTTTTCTTCTCCTCTAACAACTAAGACAGATGAGAAAATGTTACTGTAGTTTCAAGGAACTTTCAGGACTTCAGTTCTAGATCTCTAAAGCATTCTGCTATTTGTCAGTTAGCTGTCATGAACACAAATTGTCAAAACGTTACGAGATATGATATCCATATTGTATTTATCTGCATTTTTTTAACGTTTCGGCAGCAATATATGTCTTCAGCAAAATAAATACAATTAAAAAATAGAACATTTTTATCCATACCATTATTGAGGATGTTTTTTCAATGATAATTTGTTACTAACGTTAAAGATGTTTGAAGTTTGTCATTTGTCTCCATCTTCTCACGCAATATAGGAGTCCATATGTTATCTACGACGGCGTGATTTCATAGTTATGGCTAACCAGAATGCAGGGACACTTTCCTTAGTTTTTCTTCATTTAGTTTTCCCTTCCTTCAGTTCATTTTCGCATTATCCCATAGATATATGATCAGCATATTACCAGAATTAGATTCACACCAAAATTCTATCCGTTAGAAAAAATGATTCTTTCCGTACGTGTTCCTTGTTGCGGCGATAACGATATATGTACCTATTATTCCCGGGGTGTATTGGTGCACGTTACTCATATATTACAACAGACTGGTGATTATCAACATTAATGACATGTCTTTGGGATAACAGCGACAAAAGAACCCGAAGCAATATGTGATTTTAATGATATTCCTTCGTTGTTATTACAGGGCCTTCCGTTTTACACGGTTATTAGATATGTTTTCGACATAGATTGGATGGGAGTCATTTCATATTAATGAAATCGATGAAACAACAAATACTCCGGTGATTCATCACATTTTAATATTTAAAATATGGAAAATTGAATAATGCTAAATGGGCTATGTATCTGTTAGTGTAATATTATTCAAATAATAGATAATGGTGGTATTGGATTCTAAAATTGAATGGATTTTACCACGATTATGATGCTAATTACTTTTACAATTGAAATTTGATATCATCAGGCATATTACATTTATCTCTTTTGTTTATTTTGTTCATATCCAAATGTTCTATCAATTAAACATATGGAAGTATGCTAACCAAAATTCAAAAATAATTTTACTAAATGATCATACCTAATATGAATATTTCACATAAAATGAAAACAGTTTCCAAATAGTGCAAATTTAGTGAAATTAATAGTTCAAATTATCGGGGTTATGTCAATAATTAACTATAAAATCAAAGCAGTTTCACTCGATTATCCACGATGAACGGAAATCCCATGTATTCCGAATGTATGAATATGTTTCACTTTGAATGAAACACCTCATTCAATTCGTGTGTGCTTCAGCCTTTACAATTTGAAGTAAAATGTATATATGGGGATGTGCGTTACCAAAAGTAAAACAGTTGTCATGATCAAACCACGATCTCCATCTCCCGCACCAGTCCCATTGTGATCCTCCAATGGCCGACACAAAATTAATTATTTGATAAATTGTCGATTACGGCTAAAGAACATGAAATATTCACGCAGATCTCCACTTTATCAGAATGACAGTAGAGTGCCAGTTTATAACGTGCCATTGAAACGGATTGCATGCCCCGTCAGATTATGAGAGATAAATTTTTTTATTGTTTACGGTAATTGGATTTTTCGCGTCCGATATGATTGCCGGACTATTTACCTTCGATGTTTTGTTGTCGGACCAACAAAACGTGAACTTTGTTATTTGCGCGTCTAGTAAAAATATAGCTTTTCATTGTTGATTTTTTAATCCAGATATTATTTTGAATGCTCGACGGCATGTTGGTAAAGTAAATGCATCGGAACAAATTGAAATTTTAACTGCGGCCTTCCCGTATTAAGGGTAAATATTAGTTCGGCTAGATCGATTCACGCACATGGGCATAGCCCAGACATTATACAAATTCCTGTAGGTAAACATGTACCAACGAACAGATTTCCTGTTTTAGCTGTTATTAAAACGGTTGAAGCACCGATTTTTTTGCATGTCGATAAACTTACCGAGCCCAAATCAGATAACTTTTGTACCTAACCAAAACAAGAATAATTTTTCTTATAACCAGGAAGTGGACAAGATGTAACATGTATTTAAGTGCATGTTTTATGAAGGAAGCCTATGCATTATAGAATTTTGCCTATAAGTGTTAAAATTCTTGCCGAAAAAACTTCAATTGTATCCATCGTGCTACAGTAAATGTAAAATACTAAGTACTGGCGATGTAGTCGAGAATGCTATTACATACGTCTATACGTATCTATAAATTTATTGTCTTCGGGTCTAGGTACATATTTTCAGTTTAGGCTTATATTTTTTTTTTATTGATGTGCCATTTCAAAAAAGTGAATTTCCACAAAAAAATATGCCATGAAACGTAAATGGTTATCAAAAAAACACTGGTAAATCGAACGATGTGAAATTCGATGGTCATTTTCCTTTTTTTCATTTCCTTCTAGTTATTGGAACACAAATTGTACTCCCTCTAACACCTTTCCCTAAGTCGCGGATTAATAATAATCGGTGAAAACCTATTCTTTTTCTGCAATATCTATAAAATGTCTTCTACACGTTCGTCCCTAGTTTTCACACCTGCGATATTGCAATAAGACATCTAAAAAACTATTTTTTTATTGAAACCTCATACTACTCCAGCTTTTTGCCATGAAACGTCAAACATGTCTCTCAGGAACATAAAATTTATTAAATGTATCACGTGTGACCACGCGAACATAAATACTTATCACTTCGAGTGCAATTGAATAATTGTGCAATGAGAGATTTTTCTTACTCTCTCGACTAACATTCAGGATTGTTATCGGCACATCGCACATCATACGAAATTTCTTTGAACAACTCCTAATTTATCTGATCGTAGCTTTTATAAAGTGGGTCGGCGAGACACTACTGAATCTCCGTTTTGCCTACCTGTCTATAGAATTTATATATGACGGAGACAGACAAACGCTTCTGTTTCAAATTGTTTTTACTTATTTCTCCATATTGTTTTGTGAAATTTGAATATGAGCAGGATGATCATATTTCATTATCGTCGTGAGGTAATATAATAACTCACGAGAAGATTAAAAAAGGCAGGCCTATAGTACGTATGGGCACGAATGTCACTTTTAAAAGTTGTACACCTTTATATTATCAGTTTTACATAATTTATCTGGATGTAGGAAGTACAGGTAAATAGGCTTTCATTGTTCTAGTAATCAACGATCTAGTACCAAATAAAAAAGTGACCTGCACAATAATTTTTAAAACTGTAGAGGAAAAAATACCTGCACTTCAGCCATCGGAATTACAGAGTGATTGTGAAAAATCTGCCACAATCCAATACAAAGTACACTCCGAAGTGTGAATATCAAAGGGTTCAATTTCCACTTTAACCACATTTTAGCGAAAAACGTAAGAATTAGGGTGAATGTTTGCACGGAAAATGAAGCAATTTAAAGGCACATAAGAATTTAGCGTATTTACCCTAAAATATACAGATGAAGGATGGCTCACAATCTTGGAATCGGTACCAGATAACAAAAAATTTGTTAAGTTTAATGATTACTATGTGGGCACATGTTTGGAAAATGACAGGCATCAGATATGTTATAATCATCGACATGGAACAACAAACGCAGTTGAAAGTTTGGCACAGCAGACTTAATAAAAAAATTGTAAATAACCATCCCAAAATTTTTGATTTAAAGAAGGTTTTGCAAGGTGCTTCGAGTTATGGAATTCTAACGCCAAAGAGAGCTAAAAACTGTTGCAATTTTTGGCAAAAGAATTAAAGCCATTCTTAACGGCTTTCTTGGGATGCAAATAAGCCTTGAGGAAACATTGTTCAGGTTAAGTTATGCTATTAAATGTTGTGTATATAAAGTATTCGACGAAGCGCTTTTGGATTAATATCTATTATATGTACAATATAAAACTGATGTAAATAATATATCCAACTCTTTTTTCTCCTTTTCTTTCAGTTTCTTTGTCTCTGTTCTTTCCACGTTCATATCTACAGTAACTTAGTGTATAAATTAACCCAAAATCTAGTAAAAATATGTACTCCACAGGTAAATATCACGATGTTTACTTGTGTAGACACATTGAAAATTAAGTACATTAAACGATAAGTTAAAATATTCTAATTTTTGTCGCTGTTCACATTTTATATAATCAGTTTAGTGAATTGTTTGTTTAATATAAGTGGTAATTATTCAAGTATGTTTTTATAGCTACCTTCTTTTCTATTGATTAAAAAATGGAGAGGTTCCATTTTATTATTAATGTGTTATTAAATACGCAAAGATTAGATATTTGAAAGGTTAAGTACGCATTAAACAATTATTTAATAATTGCTACTAAGGACATTTCAAAGCAATATGACTATTACATTGTTGTAATTACAAATTAATAAGAAAAGAAAATTAATTTATTGTGGTGCAAATAAAAATAATTATAGGTAAAATATTATGATTCAATATTTATCAACTTAAAATGTCCTAATAAGTATAGTTTCGTATTGGATTAACGGATTAAGACAGCATCAACAATTCTAATCTTTATTAGATTAAATGTATTTTCATGCTTTTAATTTACGACATGATATAACTTTAACATTTTGATATGTAGGACTTGTTTCTTTCATCAAAGGTCATTAATAGATATGTACAAGCGTATTTACTAATGTGACAATTGATTTATTGATTTTCTGTAAACCTTTCATATGACAACATTTGCAAGTGAAGCAATATAAGTATAAATAAACTGTGGAGACTTTGTTTAATTTATATTAGTACTTTAAAATACCCATGTACAATAATATTAAACATTCCAAACATACGTATTGTAGATTCAATAATAATAGGACGAAATGTACGCCTTCGAATCTTTATTAGGAATAACATTGATCTTAATTTGTTCACTTCACCAAGTAAGATTTATTGTTGTATTAAATTTTTGACTAAAATATATTATCCATGTCTCTTATCATCAGAGTCTAGGAATCACTCATGGATGGGAAACGACGCCCCATTCTGCGCCGTACCAAGCCTGGATTATCATTGACGAATCTCTTCCTACGCACTCTTCATGCGGTGGAACCCTAATCACAGCTAATTTCGTATTGACATCAGCATATTGCATATTTCGGTGATGTTTAAACAAGCACGTTGCTACTTTATGATAAAACATATTGTACTTTTAGGAAGACATCTCTGGCAGTAATATTGGGAGCTCATAACATTTCTGATAATGAAGAAACTCAAGTTCGGGTATTAGGTGGTGCGAAAGTTACCCATCCGCTTTATAATATTTCAAGGTACGATTACGATATTGGTCTGATTAAGTTAACACAAGGAGTTGAGCAGAACGATTTTATTAAATTTGCTACATTACCTGCTACTGAAGATTTCGTTTTGTCAGGTAAGTTTCACCAGTAACAGTAACTTTAATGCAACTTATACATAATTATTTCAGGTTTGTATGCCTCAACTTTTGGCTGGGGTATAACCAGTGAAGGTTACTATTGTAAGAGGCCGAACGTTCTCATGGAAGTTCAAAATACGGTCATGATTGGTGAGCATTGCAATGAGCTGTACGGCGAAATTAGTGACCGAGAGAACGCAATATGTTTTTCTGGAGACAGAGGAACTGGAGCTTGTGAAGGGGATCAAGGAGGACCTTTGGTGTATCATGGGGTTCAATATGGAATAACGAACTACTTCACCCCCGGATGTACGAAGGGACGTCCGACTGTCTTTACCAGAGTGGCTTCTTTTCTGGATTGGATAGAGTCGAACTCGGATTGGCAAAGACCACTTTGATGTAAATTTCTTCCAGAGAATTGTTGTATTTGAAGTAAATTAATGTTGGAGTATACTGAACTTACTACGAGGGCATCTATTGTTTGACTTTACCTTTTGATTCTGAATTAGTCAATCATCTATGGTAAAAGGGTGTTTATATGCCCTGCTGGAATTGTATATGAAAGATGTGAACTCATAACTTCGTATTTAAATTTTTGGCCAAATGGTTATAACACTTAACAGTTAGGAGACATGGTACATGGTCCTGAATAAACGCTGAAATTACTGTAAACTTCAAAAATTTCAAGATTTAAACATCTGCTGATAATTCGATATAAGTATGGAATGGATTCTTTCGTTTACTTTACGAAAGATCTTAGACCAGATAATACATATGTACATAGAGACGTGATAAGTGTTTTATTATCTATCAGTTTATTAAAAGGCAGACCTTACAAGTACAACACTGTGTGTATAAAATCTTGGCGATTGCTATTAACTCATATCAGTATTTTAAGGTATTTACGTAGAATACGTATTTAATATTTTTGAATTACCTAAGTTAGTGTCGATAAAACGAAATGAACACCTTTGAATCTGCATTAGGACTAACATTAATATTAATTTTTCTACCACATGAAGTAAGATCTTTTATTTCATTCATATTTTTATGGTAACTTATCTAAAATTACTCTTTCTTTTACAATCAGAACTTGGGAGTCACTAATGGATGGGAAGTGACACCACATTCCGTACCCTACTTAGCCTTGATTCTCATCAATGAAGATCTTCCTACCCATACTACATGCACAGGGACGTTGATCACATCTAATTACGTTTTAACATCAGCATATTGCACAGATAGGTGATCAAAGGCTAAACGAACCCAAAATGGTGTTAAAATAAAACACTTTATATTTATAGAAGGACCTACTTGACGGTTGTGTTAGGAGCCCACAATATTTCTGAAAACGAAGAGACCCAAATAACCGTATTAGGCAAAGAGTCAATTACTCATTCTCTCTACAATGCTTCAACCTTTGATTATAACATTGGCATGATCATGTTAGCTCATAGCGTTGACCCGAATGAGTTTATTAACTTTGCCATTTTGCCCGAGGGTCCAGATGCCAATATAACAGGTAAACGTTAGCTAATATCCCTGTCGTTACCTATACTGTTCATAAATATTTCAGGTACGTTCTCCTCGACTTACGGCTGGGGTATAACTTCTCACGGATTCTACTGTGATAAAAGTGAAGTTCTCATGGAAGTTCAGAGCACAGTAATGGTTAATGAGTTCTGCAACAAGGAGTACGGAGAAATTAGTGACAGAGAGTACGCGTTATGCTTTAACGGAGAGTTGGGACCAGGGATATGTCAAGGAGACCAAGGCGCACCTTTGGTGTTCCAAGGAGTTCAGTACGGAGTTGGAAGTTATTTCTCTCCCGGATGTATGGAAGGAAATCCCAGCGTGTTTACCAGAGTTGCTTCGTTTCTGGATTGGATAGAGTTTAACTCGGACTGGCAAAGGCCAGTTTGATGTTGATGATGATGATTTGATATGATTTTTGTATTTCGGTAAATATAAATTACATTTACAATATAAATAGGATTCATATAAATTAAGATCTGAGTAGATGGTGGGAGGAAGTAGAACGGCGTTTGTGTAAGGGGTTGTGTACAATGTTCAGTGCAGTATTCGGTAGTTACCAGAGGTGTGCAATATATGTGTATATATAATAACTGCACCATATGTTCGGTAGGGCCAACTCTCATTTACCATTTGCCTCATTCTAGATGTTCTGCGCAGTCGTTAATAAGTAAGTATGAATTGTGAGTATAATTTTCTATATTTTACGTCAATTCCTACTGAAACTTTAATTGCGACTCGAAAGTCTAAATTCACTTGTCGAGATCTTCCTATTGGGATAATTACACATGCAACATCAAAAACGTTGAAAATATTGAAGTGTTCAATAAATGCCTATTGGGGAGTATATTCCCCATGATTGAAACATATCTCTCTCATATACACTCAATTTATAAGAAAACAGAAAAGAAAGCAGAAACTTCATGGGAATAAGTGTAACTTCGTCAATAGGAAGACTTTATGGAAAGGTACTTAAGATTTGAACAAGCTGACCGCTGGAATTAATTATTAATACATACCCTCCATTAAAATGCTTTAAAGAGAAAATCATGCGGTTAGGGAAACCACAAACTCTATGTCTGACGTTTTTCCGCCTACGAAAGGATTAAATCATGGCTGCAATCTGTCGATTACTCTATTTCAAATTTATAGGGGCGAACAATAACCCCATTTATAATATACTTTATGCAGATGATGGCGGAGGACAAAAAAGATATGGCAAACATGTTAAATAAACTGATAGAGGAATACAAGACGTGTTGCTTGGAAGTTAATGCTGATAAAACAATAAACAAAATATTCATAAAGTATTATCGATTTATAAAGTTTGGATTTGCTGATGTCATTTTAATGCAATTATTTCAAAATTCTTGGTAACATGAATTACATTATACCTATAAAACTTCATGAAGTAAGCGTCCGTTTGAATTTTTATACGTTTGTTAGAAATATTTAGTAACCTAATTCTCGATTATTGTTTAGGAATCACTCATGGCGAGGAGGTAACACCCCATTTCGTCCCTTTCATGTATATATTAAATATTTTTGTAATATTTCAACAAAAATTATTCTGTAATTGTAACTCCGTTCACTCATTTCCATTACGATGCCTCGGTGCCATGTTAACCAGTTGCAGTGAAAGACATTGATCAGCATAATTAGTGGAATGGTAGTCGAATATCCCGCAACCTCAAAAACAGGCACGCACACTTCTGGTGCAATAATCAAGCATTATTACAACCGACTCGTTTGTAACTTGCACTAGTGCGGAAACTCAAATGTACTATAGTAGCATTCGTACTGATTGACTCCGATCAGAATAATGAAATTGTTGCGACAAAATCGAAGAGAGGACGTCCATGTGTCAACCGCAAACAGGGCTTTTAGTGGCGTGAGGGTCTGTGTGTGTGTGTGAGTATACCCCATCGACGAATTAAGCGGAAATTCCCAGAAGGCATCGATTAATCAATCGCAGAAGTAATCATCTATTAGTTTCCTTTTTCGGTGTTTTTTCTTTTCGTTCTGCTATATTAAAATCTATGTGAAAAATTTGATACAGTATTTCTTTTCTTCTCGTTTAATTCCTACCACACCGTCAAAAATATATCTTAGGACGATTTCATTTCTTGCAGAGTTAATCACGTTTAAAGATCAAAAAGAAAATATTTAGATTGTTACCAGAGAAAAGAAAAATGTGTCGCTTTTATCCAAATACACGATGATTATAATTATTTTTTGGGGGGAGATTTGCCTCTTCAATATACAGATGGTTTAAAAAATGTTTTCTCTTAAAGTTTACCAATTTAACAAATTGCTAAAGTCGGTGTTTCACTATAAATATTTTATAACATTCGAAGTACAGCCAGATTTTCCGATTTGGTCGCATGTATTGATATTAACATTTAATCTGGAAAATAAATAAAGTCTTTGTTATTATTGCCATGTTCATTTTTTACTCAACTTTGATGTGACTTATCGCAGAAGTGATAATGGAAGATAAAGTAATTTGAATATACAAAAAGGTTTGATATACAACATTTTTGAAAAACACTAAAAATTATAAAGTGATTTTTTCAAGCCCAGATCTACAGCCTTACAGATCAATAACCCCATAAAGATACCTTCCTAACAAATTGTTCACAAAAAAGGGTAAGATTTTGTTAGCTGTGTCAGTATTTGTAAAATTTAAAAAGCATGCACAAACCCATTTTTTTCATTAAACTATCTGTCATTATGACAGTTTTTATAGGCAATATGGACACAGCTTTTAAGAAATTTCTCCTCTCTTCTCACTAGCTTCAACTTCTAGCTCGAAGGTTAATACTGGATTGTTATCCAGTTTTGAGGTATGTTTTAAGTTTAAATTCTTTAGCTCATTGAGAAATTTAAATAGCTCAAGTTATATTGACCCATACATAAGAAACAAATGCGAGTTAATGAGAACGTTATGAAATATTAGTAATTGATATCAATGATGACAGCCTAGCGACATCCGATATTTATAAAATTATGCAGTAATCGTTGTTATATACTACCTGGTAAATCATCCGTGCATGAAATGTGACATCATTGGGCTGACATTTTTCTTACTGAATGTCGAAATTGAACAAGAATGTATGACTAGAAGTACTTGAAATATCTGGTTCGGAGACATCAATTATAATTTGAGGAATTCGACCGTTTAAAGGTTATGGCCTTTTCAAAATGCAAAGGTTCATAAGAAGTTTTAAGCTCGAACAATACCAACCCACCGAAAAATCATCACTGATCAAGCGAAAAACATGAAAAACGATGACTACGTTTATCATATGATACATTTACCAAATGGCTACATTTACATCTTTTTGACAAAAAAATTAGTTTCCTTCTAGCCTTACTTTTCCACATCTCGCCAATTTGTCGACCTGGGTAGACACAAATTTCACTTCCTACGATATCTATGGAGTCTCTTTGAGTATGCCAGTAGTTTTTAAACAAGACCTCGAAGTAGCACATATAATTTCATACACATTCAATTCGGTCAACCTTCACATATTTTAAGAGAAGCAGAAAAAAAGGGAAAATGATACACTAAATAAACATGAAAACGGCAAATGATGATGAAACATTACACAATTGCAGCAAATTCTTTTGATAAATGTGAATATTTCGTACAGATACATATAATAGTCACTGGTATAAATGAAAAAGGACACGAGAGCGTAGAAACGTAGAGTAACTTAGAAAAGTAAAGAAATGGAAGTGGAAATAAGTTGAGGAAATCTACTAAAAGAAATATAATTAATGAGAGTCGGGAAGTACGCAACTGTCCTGTACAAAGCAAAAACCTGGATCCAAAGCATGTATGCTAAATAAACAAACGATAAAGAAGTGGGGAAATTGAGAGGGAAAGATCTTTTGAAAGACATAAAGAAGAAATAATAGCAAGGAGGAGATCAATGAAGAAGAGAACAAACAAAGAAGTTACGGAGATGCCCGGCGTTGCACAAAAAGGAAAAGGGCAGAAAATATTCCGGTTGGGATATCTATATAGGGCGAATGAATGAAAAATAAATAAACGAGATATCACTGAGAAGAGAATCAGAAAAACGAGGAAGACGACGTATAGTAACTGAATAGTTGGGAGCTGCAAAATGATTTGAGTCTACGGAGTTTGGATGGGAAAAACTGGAATTAAGAATGATGCAAAAGGGCAGTTAGGAGATATTATCTATAGGCCTGTGGGGTCAGAATCGCTGCGTTATAGGAAGTTTTGACAGCTATTCTGTCTGCAAGGTATAAGTGTTATAATTATAATAGTTACCAACGAAACAAATTGGCACTTTTTGTTAAACATGGTTTAAAACTACATGTTTGCAATGTTATTTCAATTTTTAAATTAGTGAAAACGTTGGCAAATCTACAAGATCCGCTTGAGGGTATTTCCGAAACATGTCTCGGAAATTGCCCGATCTCTATCACGCGAGTGACAATTATTCTGGCTTTCTACACGAACTGTTTTAAATAATTGTTATATTATTCCGGTCAATTTAATACAATTTTCGGAAAAATGGATCAGGACGTATATTAGAACTTCCTCAGAAATGTTTTACGTAATTTGTAAATTGGATTTGGTGCCGCTCGAATTGGGGTATTTTCGGTAATTGCGCCATATGTCTGGAGAGTGACAGGCGATCCGAAATTAAATTGATCTTATTTTAAATTTTACAGAATCTATATTTGTATATACCTATAATGGCATATAGTCTAGTATAATAGCATAAAGTATAGTGATAAAATAAACAGTATAAAATCTCGTTTAAGTGCCAAATAAACTCCAAACGTTTAACCATGTTATAAAAGATGAATTACATGCGTGTACATTAAAGGAAAACATTCACTAGTATGGGTCGTACTGGAAACAACGAATCACAGAACAAAGAACATAATTTAAAAGAAAAATGAATTAATTTCAAAATTCACATGATGACGAAACAATCGTCAAATCTGTCAGATGATAGATGTATCATAAAATTTTTATTTTAAATTTAGAAATTACCTTATTTAATACTTGAACATCGGATTTGCGTTGATCATATCTGGTTCATTCAAAATTCAAAGCATTTCAAGAAAGTTACGTGTGAATTGCCCTGATGCTGCTGTTTGACGTTTGATGTCAGAAAGTTGACGTACATACTTCAGACTACAGACTACAGGGTATTTCATACACAACGTTAGAAAATTCTGTAGTGTCCAAAAAGGTCGTAAATTTGGTGTCATTTCTCACGAACCTTCTAGATTACGTAGAACACATCAAATTGGTACAAATTTACGCAACAACGTGTAAGACAAGACCATCTGGAACGATTAGATAAGTGCAATTTATGGATTCCCATCCAGATAATATGAAGCAGATGTAATTAATTTAAATGAAGGTTAGAACTTGTGAGATGAAAAGAACTTTCTTTTGTAATAGATTCATTAGAGATTACAAGGAGTACGGTACAGCACCCTTCTATGCAGGGGTTCTGCCCCTCTCTAGGGGGGTTTGGCAAGTGCTACTTCTTGATTCTTCAACGTAATCCAAGTCTTGATTAATTATTAAAACAATTGGAGCTCTGGAGTTCCCCTGGAACCTTCCAGACTTTTTGGCATTCCTCTTTGTTAGGTTAAACGAATGTTGAACTTTATAAGATGATACGATTTTTCAAAAACACCATTGTTTTGCAGATTCCTTCCAGATTGTATGGGGCAATTTCGAGTCAGTCAGTACATTTAGTTTCCCAAATCTCAAGACTATATTAATTATTTTAAATGTTACACCCCTTTTACGTAAAGTAATGCCAAAATTTTACTATAAGAAAATCACTAGATAAAGGTGTATTAATAAATAAATAAATAAAGGTATTAATATTTCTAGGGTACCCATTTTCGATCATAATGTTGGAAAGTTTGTTTAAACTTTCGTTTATTTATGTAAAAGGAGCAAAATATGACTAAATTTAGATTCACTGATAAGAGGTGATATGAAAAAAAATATATCAAACAATACATTTTGTTTAACTACAGGCAGGATGATTGTGATATCCCTAAATATCTGCATATCTAAAAAAAAAACTATTATCTGTTATCATTATCAATGATTTTTAAAAAATTATTAAGATCAGTTTAATATCTTGAATTTAAGCTAACACCATCTAAAATACATTATAGAGCAAGATTGGTAAGTAATACAACAGTAAGTATACAACAACAAAACTCACTTCAATATAATTCTCCATTAGTTATAATCACCCGGTATTACTCGGTAATTAATGTAGAATCCTGTTTAATATGCGCTCTCAAATAAAATATTTCTTCAGGGATAATCTTGATACATTTGTATGCAAAAGTGACAAAGGCCACGTGAGAGTAAGTTTAGCTGTGTATTTCAATGACGGTCGAAAATTTTAATAGGAGGAGTCTATTTCCATTTCCAACGCTGTTTGAAACTGAATGAAAATCCAATCACGGCTGAAGTTTGTGAACCATTAAAGATTTCTAATATTAACGCTTCACCCAAAGTACGTAAACTTATTTTATTTTTGGACCGCCAACTGCATCATTCAGTTCTGCAAATGTTAAATCAAGATCTTTTACTATTAAAAGAATATCGATAGATGTAACAACAGAAACAATGATTTTTATATCACATACTCGTTTGAATTTACTACTTTTATTAACAACTTTGAATTACCAAACCGTTTAAACAGGCTGCACCATACTGCTGAAGACCAAAATGAGAAACATGTGTCTACCAAACAACTTCTTGTTGGCAAAAGTCGTTCAACAACTACCTATTACATCTCTGGTAGAATCATAAACTAATTGACTGTTTGGCGCCATTAGGATATAATTAGTATGTAGCTGGCATATTTACAATGTCAAGTAGGCACTGGAAGATTTACTGAAAAGGTATTTGTATTTTAAGACTCATCGCCGAAAAACATCATTTAAATGAAATTCCTGAATTATATTTTCATATCTGTACATCTTATGGAAGTAATTAACAAAATTGCAATGAAAACACTGGGGAAATATCAAGTCGTAATACGAGGGTATACGAAACACGAATATACGTTCTTCCTTCAAAAGGGAAGCTGTAAATAAGTACTAATTATTCTTCCAATCTTGTTGTTGTTGTATTCTGGCATAATGCGGGTAATTGATAATCGCCCGAGTTGCAAAGCTTAATGATTTTACTATAACTTTGAATATTATCAGGTCTCAATTGTAGGCGCAGAGAGAATAGAGACGTTATCGATCAACGAGATGGCCGACAGTGATAATATGGGAATATTAATGATTCATGCTAACGAAACAATATCTAATTGAATACCTACTTGACGGCGTCTAGAGGGGGATGCAACCCCTCCGTTGAAGGGTAGAAATGAGAGAATTGGCTTCGTGAAATATATTTACTTTATCACTTTGAATAATTCCTTGTCGGACACATCAACGTTACGTCCAAAATTGACACTGAATATGAATAAAGCATGAAAATTAAAAGAAAACAATCCTGTTGCGCTCCATATTTGAGTCCAGAGTGCTCACTTCGCTCAAGTGATGCGAAGTGGGAAGAAATAATGTGGATGAAACATGATACATTATTCGTTACGGCCTACCAAGTTGTGACTTTGAGGATCCATAAATTGTTATAAAAATTTGTATTACTCGAATAGTCTGCAATAGATATGTTCAATTGGGGACTTTAAATAAGAAGTATAGTTAATTGAAAATGTAAAAAAGTAAATATGAGATGTTCTGCTATTGATCGATATGACCTATAATGAACCAGCAATTTATTGCTATGTGGCTCTTCCCTTCTCAAGATGAAAACATATTGGAGAGAGGGACTGTTACATAGGTTGTTTATAAAACCGTTGTTATAGAATATGTTGTTCTATGAATGCTCGTATGTGTTCTACTTTTTGGTTTTTCCGCAAACATACTGTCAATGGTTTTGTTATTTGAGCAAAGTTCTTAATAACTATCATTAATAACCGAAAAGACCAATGAACAATTTCAATTCCTTTTATGTAAGTGGATAGGAAAATTTTTAATCGCCTTGAATTTCCATTTGCTACATTTAATTCTTACTGGTGTAACAAAGTTACATAACAATTTAACTACTTTTTGGTTGTGTAGAATATAATTAGATGAAGATTTTATTTTTAAGACCTTTTAACAGTTCGTCCATAATCATTTGGAAGTCAGATACCCGTTTAAAATGAAGTTGTAACATAAAGAAGTACTTCAAATGCTAACAGTTGAACTCAAAAGCCAGTATTTTTATATTTTAAGTTGTATCGACAATGTTACAGAAGGTGATGTTATTTTTCCAAGGAAATTATGTTGTATCGCACTATTCGAATTTTTCACAAGAAATATGAAAACCCGTAGTTATCAAGAAACTTATCGTTTTCACCAGACAAAACATTGTGTGGTGTAATCCTCGTTCCTTTCCTTCTTTATTCAAAATATTTTAATTCTTATAGCTTTTTCTTATGTACGTTTTATTCCGATGCCTTAATTAATTTAATTGGGAAAGTTAAACAGTCCCATCAAAGTAGCGAAATATTTTAATGTCGTTCTGTTATGCATATTATCAGATAGTGGTAATCGTTTGCTCCTATTAATTATGCTGATTGTAGCGATTAGAGGTGATGAACTAGAAATGTCTCATAATATTCGTTATAAAATACGGGGGTTCAAGGAGGGTCAATCCCGTAACACAAATGAAAAAATGGAACAGCTATTAGCGAAATTATCACTGTCCGACGTAATCAATCTCGCGACGGGATGTCCAAATGTGGGCCCAGAAAATCTCCTGGGGTCCCACGTCTCTACCCGACTCACAAACATGTACCACTCGCCAGTAGGAATTTAAAAATTGTGTTAGTGTTGTCGGCGTGCGATGTGTTATGATTTAATGATAAAACGGGAAGGTGTGCCCGGAATAAAGCTCCTCTCCACCGTAAATACACGCGCCGGTTTAATGCGAGAATCGTTCATAGTTCGTATACCGAATTAACGGCGTTCGGTGTTGAATGAGACGACTATGGGATATGTTCTGTTGTTCTGCAACTAAAACTTCAACCTCTGTATGTGCTTATTCGCCTTAAGGGCGTTTAGTTAATTAGCGAGTTTCGTTATGAAACTAATTAGTCTAGTGGGCGGGTGCCCTCATAAAAGGACATCAAAGGATAATATTGTTGTTGCGAGAAGAATTCTAATTAATGTTGGTCATGATCGTATCTATTTGAACGAAATTTCATTACTCCTTGCAGAATATTAGCTTCATTCGGGATATGTGTATTTATGGAAACAAAATATGGAAATTAGCGCTTCCTTTGATTTATCTGACCTAAAAATACGCGAGGGGAAGAAATCGCATTTTTTCGTAAAAAACTTTCGCATTTGTAACTGCAAAAGGTAAAAGAGGATGCCAGCTAAAAATTGAGCTTTATTTTAGACTGCTGCATCAGTTGGAACTGTGCGTCCTGGATACTATAGAAAGATTTTAAAAGTTATATAGATAAGGCTTTGGTAGATATGAGAACTAACACTATAATTATTTACAACGTTATTAAATTTTACTTACAATTTTCTAAAAATATGTACAATTTTTGCACATGCATTGCAGATTTTTTCGCCATTCACACCGAACTCTGAGTAAGACTGTATCCACAATGAAATAAATTTGTGCATTTTCCACACAAATTTGGAATTTACAAATGTTACCAGATCAACACTAGCTTGTGGGGCATTCCACGTCAACTCAGCAGTCGATCCCACGCGACCCTCTCAGATCTGGCTCAAAATTGGTACATCGATTAGTACTATCAAAAAAAGAATATTCTGAAATTTTCAGCCCCTAAGACCTCTCCCTGTCACCAGGGGGCCAAAAACAAGTTTTGGGACTTAGTTTCACTTTCAGGTGTCTAAAATCGGTTTTTCGTGCCCTCGATAAATAATAATTTCTTCCTTTTCTAACCCACTGAGAGGAATTTCTGTGTTTGTAAACACTGAGGAAGAAGGAAAACACCTTCAGAGAGAAAAAAATCCAACTAATACCCAACTGACTAAGGCCAATGCATGGATTATAATGAAAAAATCACCGAAAATCCCCTCTAAAATGCGTAAAATGCGTGTAACTTTTTTTTTTTATACATAATGATCAAGCAAATGATACAAATGAGCAATAATCGAACAGCCTTCTGGTAAATTTTCAGCCAATTTCATTCGTACGTTTTTGAGATATCAGATTTTTCACCAGAGGGCAGTTTTTCGCCCTATTCAGGTCGAATAACCAGATCTGGTCCTTGCCAGATATCGAAAAACGGTTGGCGGCATCGTGTTCTACGGAAAATTTGGCATGTGTTATGTATTTTTGATCATTTTTTTAGTCCAAAATACCGCGTCAGGGAAATTTGATATTAAATCTAGTAAAATTGAATTTAACTGTCTGCCATTATCATATTAACAATAAAAAAGTTAAAATTTAATTAGTAACAATATACTAGATTTATATTGTAAATTGGTGATGGTGTGTTAATCATTATTGTTTAAATAAAGTTAATTTCATAAGAAATAAACGTATTTTCTCACCCAATTGAATATTCTTATACAGGTAATTTTAGAATGAAAAGCCAAACTATGGTTGACGAGATCGATTCGGCAAAATTCGACCAGATCGTAGTAGGATCAGTAGGATCAACAATAGTGCCTACTTTGTTTTTAAATAAATACACAAATCAAATGTTCACGACATTACAGAAATAAGAAATAATTTTTGATTTATATTCCTTTGCCCGCACACAATAGATATACCAATCTCTTAAGTAACATTAAATAAATTTCATCTCAGATTTTTTTAGAAATGTCTGTATGTGGATCCATTACTGAGGAAATAGCAGATTCGAATCTACATGTGTGTGCATTATGTTTGCCTTTAACAAAGCCTAATTCGAAGAGAAAGCAATCTTTCAATCTGACAACAAAAATATAAAGAAGTTAAGACGCGGATTGTGGATAAAACGTAACATTTGGTACCGTTTGAGCTTCATGATGATAAATAGTCCCCTCCTTGCTTTGAATAACATATTAACTTAGTGTGTTACCGACTAATTTTCTTAAGTATCCCCAAGGAACATTATTCAAATGAGGAATTCTTTTTACTCACGGCACAATAACTAACGAAGATGATTAAACGGGTCCTATATAAAGAAAGACGGGCGAGCTAAGACTATGAGGCAAGTGAGAAAGACGATATTTATCATATTGGTTTAATATTCAGACATCCTAGAGCGTTGCTTTTCATTTATAAATCATAAAAGAGTTGGAAATTGTGGAGTTTGGACGGTAACCAAAAAGCATAATTTACTAGATTGGGACAAGAGCTCATAATTTTCCTTGTTATTTCATCATAAACGTTCATTCAATATTTATTTAGAGCTGGCCATACATGTAGATGAAACCTAATACGAAATGCGTGGGCAATAATGTTTTCATAGCTTAAGTACCATTTCTGTACTAGTCTCTCTTTTATAAGGTATTAAATTTGTTGTAAGTAGCCTATATATATTTTAGTAAATTACTATAAAAATTTTTATATTTTCCAGACATTTATCATATCACATATTTCAAACTTGCTGTGAAAACTAGAAGTGTAATGTTAGAGTGTGAAACGAGTCGAATTAGATCACTGTTTCCTTCGAACTATATGGGGTAGTTGAGGAACGAATACAATTTAATTAACAGGATGTTTTCCTTTGTTCTGGATTCCCGACGAACACTTAAAATTCTCGACATACACCCTTGATAATAATTTACCGGCAAAATTCATTAGAAAAAAAGTTTAATTTTTACCTGCACTTTCCGGCCTCTTCCCTACCATTGTAATCAATTTAAATTCAAAACACCTCCTCTTGCAACAATTCCCGATTTCATCTTATTACTCCGTTCGAGATTTATTCACACATTTGAATTTTCCCCCTGTGGCGGTGGCGGCGGTGCGTACGCGTTTTGGAAAGGCTTCGATTTCCCTGTAACTAAGGGTTCTCATTAGAAATTCCCCTTCGGTTTCGGGACAAATTACAGCGTAGGTTTGTGTAATCACGAGAAAGTGCTTGGAAAAATATTCATTTTTTCCCTCTTCTCTAATAAAACGTGATTTCGGTGGCCTTTGTTTTGCCGGTCAAAGAATAACAGGTCCGATATGCAGATTACTCCCGTCGAAAAAGCGGATATTTTCCTGCGGAGTATATGTCGGAACATACGGTGGTGGAAAATTGGAAGCCAAGGGTACCTGGATATTAGTGTAAATTAGAGTAAAAGTCCAGATCGAAAAACCGGGTAAAACGGCTTCGGATAATGTAATTTCGATGTCGCTGTATCGTTTTGCATCAATTCGTATATTTTTACTAAAATGTTACCAATTTCTGACGTGTGTGACCCAAATCGAAATAACATTCGTACAAAATTTGATATTTCTGTCACTGGTTCGACTGCATTTGAAAACCGCGTCCTCAATAACCTTAAATTACTACTAAAAGCCCTGCAAATTCTACTGTACCTATGTATAGTATACACGTATAATTTTGTAATAATAATAAGTTAACCAACCCTTTCCTTCACTCATATGGAAGATAGCAGAGCAAAAAATGGATATTAATTATTCATGCTTTAATGAGTAACATTAAACAATTTGATGTACCTTATGACTTTTAACCTAAATTAAAATTAGAAATTAATTCGCAACCATTACTTTTGTTAAACGCAAAAACTTTGGTATTAAAAATATAGGTAGATTGGGTAAGAAATATAGACTTTATACAGACACTTTAAATTCCTAATTATTTATTTTGGAATTGTACTGTTTTTAATAGAAACTTACAAAATGCAGAACTAGTGGATTTCAGATTTCATTTCGTGAATTATAATCATTTTAATGCTTTAACCTGCTACGGAGTTCCCTCTCTACTCCATATTTAATTAATATGTCAAACAGCCTCTTCCAGTTATGCATTTGTGTGTAGTAAAGACAAACAATATTTAACAATGTGCATATTTCCCTAGTTGCGAGAAATTTATAAGGATAATCCATTTTCCAGAAATATTTCTTTCACTTTGATTCCGGAATTTAAATTTTTCTCCAAAAATAATAGTTGTCAAAGGTGTGCATTCATCGAATAAATTATATTCATCAATTATTTGAATGAATAAAGCACTGACAATGGGAATAGTAAGTGAATTTCAATATCAAGAGAATCGATACAAATTAGTCTCTTAAACGAAAATTGACAAAATCGTTAAAATTCACAACGTGAAAATAAAATCGAGTTAAACTGAGAGTAGGGCATTACAATCGGAATGTGCTGGTACAATTTTTTTATCGCGGACTTGACATGTAAATGACAGACCTGACATGATCAAACCAGGACTATTAGTCGCCTTAAACAATTCTTTTTAGAATTTAGAACTTTCAATTGATGTAAGCTGTAGCAGAATTAGATTGGCCCATATACATATAGAATTAAGAGCTCAGAAAATTAATAACATGGCAATGATACAGAAAACACAATATAAGGATTTAATACTTTTAGGTATTTAGTATCAGCAACTCAAGAAGATTATAAACTGGATAAGTATAAGATACCACTGGAAAACAAAACCAAAAATAGAACAATTTGTTGACGTTATGTATTCAACAAACTCTCCTTCGACTCTTTATAAATATAGAAGTTAGTATACTCAAGTACATGAATATTTCGACTTGTTTAACTAGTTACCCATTCAATAGCAATTCAGAATTGGGATGCCTTTGACGACTAAAAGTATGTATTTCGTTACCCTTGTATTAAAATTAATATCCAATGTTTCGCCTACCCCGCGAACCATATTTAGAAATGTCTGTACACGTTCGACATTATTAGACAATATCACGGTATCTTCAGCGTATGTGTAATAGCCTTTACAATTTCAGCATTTACTTTAATTGATGATAATCAAGTATCTGCTTAAGTATGCAATCCGAGAGATATCTTTTGCTAGATTATTATGAATTTTCACATTAGATATACAAGTTTTTAACGATACGAAGGCCTCTTCCCCCAGTCCCAAGGTTCTTAAGAATTTTCAATAGATTATCACGTTGTACTCTCGAATTGAGTTTCATCGAGCTCTTCTTCACATTTATGTATTCTTTATCCTCCTGTGAACTATTAATATTATGAGAAATATTTTCAACGTGTGGCACATTGAAGTAATGAGACGAAAATAGTAGAAACGTTTTTTTTAACTGTACGTTTGATATATTTAATACTAAGTTATTCAAAAAGGGCAGGATAAAGCTGTATAGAATTTTTGTTCTGAATTTATCTGAATTACCACCTCGCCGAATATCCCCACGTTTAAAGTCACACACCGAGACCATAATTTCATATATATATATATATATATATATATATATATATATATATATATATATATATATATATATATATATATATATTTCCAATAAATCCATTAGGTAGCCATAACGCGCTGATGGCCGAAACCGCGTTGCGGATCACTTCACGCATTTGAATAATTTCTCGGTTGCACTCGTTAGTCCAACTTTATTTACATACGGGAGGGAAAAACCTCCTCTAGGACTTCCAAATCATTACTCTAATGTCTTCCAGTCGGAATTGTTTGAGCCATTAGAGCGCAATGTTGTGATTTATGTAGGCCAGTGCACCGTCAAGAAAGGAGGCGTGATATATGGATGGTGGAAATGAAAAGAAGTGTAAAGTTGTTCGGGCGGGAAATCGATTTGTTAAATATTTGATTGCCAGGGATATAGAAACCGTGTGAAGTTTAAAAAATACATACGGGACGATAAGTGGGAATTAGAGGTGAGCGTGGTGTGTTGAGGGTGTAATTTTTGTGTAATGGTAATGTGGACAGTTGATAACAGCAATGAATGGTGTTTTTGAATAGGGAAAAATAATCTCTTAATGCCCACGAGAGCTAACCCAACTGTTCGTGGGTTAAACCGTTGGTCAAACCGTTCGCAAATCGACCCTCTACCAAAAACAAACATATATCCGTTCGACAAACACAACTCTAATGCATCATCAACTAATCTTCGCTAAATCCTCAAAAACTTTAAAGCTTCCCCCTAGGTAAAGTCCATTTTTATGATGCTCCTAAATGGCCTGAATCTCTTTCCAAAACATTCCTGCTCCTCCCTTTATGCCAACTTCCATTAAAGGATTATAAAGTTCGCCGGAACTCTTGACAGATTTCGTCGGGGGGGTATAGATTGGGGAATTGTCTGCCTCCCTTCCCTGTCAAAATCAACCGGAGGGCCATTCGGTCGCTATTCGCTCTCCCTCCCCTCGCTCAATCGGGTAATGTTTTAATCTTATTAGTGCCAAATCCAAGTCCGACGTGCCCTTTGGTCTGACGATCGCTGTTATTGTTTCAGATTGCTACGAATCCGGGGTCCCGCTTTGAATCCCGCACTCTTCAGTGCCCACGAAAACAAGATGAAATTCGATGAAAGGGCGCTACAACCGAGGAACAATTAGGACTAATACAGCGCCCTGCTTGGAATTTTATTTTAATTAAAATTATTATATTTCGATGTCAGTTCGAACATTGTTTATAAGTGAACTTAATTAGGTATGTAAAAGATGTTGAAATCAAATATTACATTAAGTTGACTACTTGTTCTTTGACAACAGAACCCGCTTGAAGAGGTAAATTCTTTTATGGTATCTACTTATCCAAGCATCCTTATGGACAATTGTAAAATTCATTCCATTTTCGGTGGAATTTTGTATACGTGTCGAACTATCAGATTGTAATTACCACAGATCTTTCTATTTCGGGGTGATACTTCTATTAATCTACTATAGTATTTTTATAGAATGCTGCGTTTAGCTTTGACAACACTGATACTAACTAGACCAGAAAAAAATTAATATGTCAATGTAGAAATTGATTTAAAATCTTTATAGTGAATCACGATTTTGTCATATATATTTCTTAAATTTAATAAATGCAGGAAAAGCTCACTGTTAATTTGTCTATTTGAAGGCGTATGACTCATATAGAGGGCACTGTTAAAAATTAGTTCATATGGAACAGTACTTGAAGATTTTACTAATTTAAGCTTTTTCAGAAATTTTGTTCGACACTTCACATAGGTAGATAATTCGCATCTTTGATGTATCAATTTGTACACAGTGACCATAAAATTTATACTTTCTAAGAAAAGGTGTAACTGCAATATATAAATATAATCGTGCAGAATTTACTTACCAGAAAGGTGGCAAATCTGAAACAAACAAGAAATATTATTAAGTGTATCTGGAAAGTGTATATATTTATATATAATATATGGCACAAATTGCTGATAAACGAACTGCTACAGCCACGTTCGAATTATGTTTATTTTTTTTTTTTCAGTACATTATATACAGGGCATGGGTACTGTGAGGAATTTCCTGCAGAACTAAATTAGTGGTGTTGACAATCTAATGGTAAGTTGTAAATCCTAATCATATTGATAGAACTAATGGAAACGTTAAAACTATGCGACTAGATGATGTAAAAATGTATAAAAATAATCCGGAATAATTATTAAAAAGATAGAAGAAAAATAAAGCTACAAAAATGAAAGTTGTTCCTTGAGATTTTTTAATAGAGATAAGAACTTTAAACTCGTTATTTAAAGTAGTAATTTAGTAATTTAAAGTAGTTCATATAAAATATGATACGGACGGAAATAATCAGAATATCCTTAAGACAATCGTTAGTCTAATCATAGTTTAAAACAATTAAAGGAAATTAGTTATCGTCATCAATTTTGAGATAATTTTTTACTCTTATAGAACCTTCAAGAGGCATCTTTACAAACCTAAATAGTTCAAAAAATCATCTAAATGTTATTACGCATATACAAAATATAATAAAGTTAATCAACTTAAAGGGGGTATTTGCAGAATCAAAAGTCTAATATTATTTTTTATTACATTTTTACTTAGACTTTTCATTAGAAGTAGTTGTTGAGACGCAAACTGTTAGCATTATTAATTTGCTTTAAAGAACTAATCTCGAATTAAATACCAAAACTTATCTTATTATACTCAGTTCTTGTTGAAATAGTTGACTTGCCATACGTTAAATGATAAGAACTATCCTATAATAACAATAGTTTATTCGATTTCCAGCGTTTCAAGCATATAGTTCCTTTGAAAGTTATGTGGGCATAGGAGCTTAGAAATGTATGTATAGATTACGTATTTGTTTCCAAGTCCTCTACCGTTTACATTCTCAAAAGTTTGAAACAGTGCGAAATACGCTATTATCTTATGGGTAATTGTAAGAGGATAAGAAAGTACTTGTTGCGAAATTTGAAACAAACTCGGTACAGAACGAATCTGCATTAAGAAAGTTACGATGCAGTGCACATTCTACTGGGGCACATCCTTTAGTCAAATAAACGTCCCTAGTGTGTACACCCTATTGATTTTGACAGGATATACGGTTCTCATTGCACTTGGGTTTCACATTACCATTTAGATAATTTACAAAATGTTCCAAGGTATGATTTTTCACAAAAGCATAACTTTTTTTCCTCTTTTCGTCTGATGTTGAACAATGAACGGAATATCCCGGTGAACTCTGCAGGTATCGGACACAACAGTTCTTTTAAGACGGTCCCTAGTCCGGCCTCATATCAGAAACGCGACTTTTGTGTTATCGTATTGACAGCATGTGGGTTTTGATTATCGCTCCGCGAAATAAAAACGAGTTATGGCAGCCGCACATGCAACACGGTCGCCAAAAAAATGAAGACAACAATCCGGAATGCCGTCCACAACAACTGACCATTCACCATTATTCAGTCAGGTCCCATGCCGAGATAACGTTAATTGTGCGAACCGGCAAGTTTTCCATATGCATCAATTATATTAACCGTGGATACATCCGAACACCTTTCCGGAGATAATGCGTGGTAGGTCCGTGAATCGATCTTAATAACTGGAAGATTAAAGGACTCGATCTGCAATTCTCGAGTAATTGAGAAAGAGAAACTTCAATTCGAGCGAATGAAACCTTAATCAACTTATTACGGCATGATTACTTAGTTTGTGAGCGTAGAGAGTGCAGATTGCTTCAACGTTTTGTACTTGAATAATTCAAACGTGATTCCGAACCGAGAACGTCATAAACATAATAAAATTGGCGAACTACACTTCGGTCCCTCTCATCGGTTTTTGACTAATGAAATGGGACAATAAAATGTGATTAAAGTAATTAGCTCTTCGTATACCTTTTTTAAATATCACTGCTGTAATGTCATAAAAAACTACTTAACAAGTTAGCAAGTAACAAGTATAACAGCTGGACAGTTATTTCCGGAATCATCAGTCCGGCTCTAGCAGATAATAAATCTATAATAAAGAAGGTATATAGCGTAGTACATACCACCATTACAGCCTTTGAAGGAAAAGAAGTATTACGCAGCAGTTTTCTTGAAACTTCAAAACCGTACATTTTTTTTAAATTACTTATTTACCAAAATTCCTTCATCATACAAAAATTTACAATTGCAAGGCTTATGCATCAATGCCTGTACATAGGTTGGCCCAATAATCTATTATTTCGAGATATAATATAATTTGTTTTGTACTTGTTATCCGAGTGTATCCGATTTCTCTATTTACTCAAGAGGGAAAAACAATTTTCAATTAAATTGATCGATAATAAAAAATTCCACATTTTCTTTGAACTTCTTCTTATCATTAAGAAGTTCAAAGTTCTTCAGTATTCTTAAGTATTATTAAGTATTATTAAGTAAGTAGGTAATTGGTTGAAACACTTTTTGGCATAGTACTCAGTTGTTTGTTAATCTAATTTCAGCGTATGCAATGATAGTTGAATGTTTTTATAGCGAATATTACATGATTTTAATTGACAATCCATTTTGAGATTTTTGTAGTTAAAAATAATAAATTTCAGAATGAAGACTTCCTTAATGTATAATTATCTACCCAGATCTTGTTGCTTTACTCCAATTAGTTTCAGTATATTATGTAGAAACCTATTTAATGGATTAAGAGCTGTGTCATATAGTCCACCCCATCGAAAAAACTATGAAAAGCCCATAGTATAATTGAAGCAACTGTTTCCTTGATAATATTTAACGTACCTTGTAGAACACATACCAAATATTCTGTTTTTTTTTTTAAGAATGTTATTGACATGCAAATTCCACCTGATGTTGTAGTCATACGTTACTCCAATGCATTTAGCACTAGTTTAATTGGTTTCCATTTAGCGTAAAGTCTATATCTATAGACACAGAATTTCTGTAAATATACCAAATGTGATAAAAACAGATATTTTTCTAAATGTCTTGATTTTCATTAACTTCTGAAACATTCATAAAGCTGTATCCATCATTTAGGATATATTTCTCTGATTCGATAAAGATAATGTTTATTAAAAAAAGAATTTAGACAGAGCTAATAACAATAGCTAATACATTCAACAATAGATACATCTAGTCTGAATAATAATCAATGGTATTTTTTAACCGTTGCAAATGAAATTGGTATGTTAGACAGTCTTTGTTATAAGCTTCATGATATATATCACAATTAAGATTATATCTGTCATTTGCACCTAAACAATTGCAGCATTTTCTTATAAGTTATTTAACGTCCCCGATTTTGTGTTAATGTCCACAATACATACAATTCGATTTGTTTTTAAAATTGTTAGCCTTGTGATTATAATCACTCCATAACCTCTCCTCTCTCAAATCTTCGTACACAGGACATCCCTCCCATAAGAAATACACTCTTTTAAGTTCATCAACTTCCTAAAGAGAGGGAGTGAATAGTCCCCAAATATAGTCATTTTTCCAGAATTGACATTTTTTATATACGTTAGACTTCAGCAGATCTTCTGGAGTTATGAAATTATTCTCTTGCTTTAGATATTCTTCTATTTTTTCTTTACTCATATTATTATTTGTTCGGATTATTTTTATTCTTGGCTTCTTTAACTGCGAGATTTTGCTTCTGTGCCTCATCAATCAATTTTGTAGCCTCTTACTGAGAATTACATTTTATCATCAAATTTCCATTGTTTTCTGTTTGAATGGAGTTTATTGGAATATGTAGAGCACTTGGATTAATTTTGGCTTGTATATCCGACTTGGTTACTTCAGCACATTCAACCTTGTTTGGTTTTACTACCCGGAAAGTATCCTTATTGATTGATACAATATCTGAATACGTTTTATTGTCTTGTAAATTTTATAAATTGTCCTGAAGTGATTATGATTATTATCTATTATGATACCTTTATCTCTTATTCTATTTTTTAGACAATCCGTGAAATCATTATATCTACATTTTATACAAAAGGACTTCAACAATCACATGGAAATAGTATTATTTTGTCTTCGACATTTGATTTCTTTTTACCCTGTATGCACTCTGCTGCATTCATTTCTAGATTTTTATGATATGAGTTAACAATTAAAATCAATACGTACACCACTGGATATCCAAGCCCATAAGAAATGTCCTTATCGTGCAGTTACCGCAAAAACAAAGTCCAGCAGATTAGACTTGAGTTGAATGGCATTGTCCTCATCAAAAATGCTACTAGGCTGTACTCTTCTCTTGATTATCACCACGCAGTTTTTCACTTCACCTTCATGTACACATGTAAAACTAAAGTTTATTTGTTATAGAATTCCCACTAAAAATTGGATTTAAGATAGAGTAGAACCGCAAGTGGGATCTGGCTCGCCACATCTTGTTTTATCACAATTTTTAATTTATAACCATAATAAGAAACCTAGATATTAGCTAAGCGATATTCGCTATTTCAAAGTAATTCCTAATACAATGCAATATCCGCGTACGTTATGAAAGCCCACTGACAGTGTTATATCCGATTAAGTCAGGTATGCCCCAAGGTAGAGCGTTCGGTCCAATCTTAGATTTGATTTACACCGTTGACTTGCCCATAAGTAACATAATAACAGCATAAATCTTTGCAGACGATACAGCAATTTTAACAATACATGAACGTCCTGAGGAAGCAATCGCCAAGTTGCAGGTGGGACTAAACAACACTGACGAATGGGTAATTACTTGGCGAACCGACATAAATACGTCGAAATCGTTTTATATATCCTTTACGAAACATTAGGTACAGTTGTGCCAAAAATTTATTTAAAAGAGATTCCATAACGTGACTAAAGGATACAAGGGAGGTGTTAATTCACATATAGAATAAATGCAAACAACTTGGATTGCATAGATTATTTAGATGGGTAGATATTAAATATTTATAGATATACAGTCTGCAATTATGAGGAAGTGCGTAAGAATCAAAAATTTCTATTGCATATCAATTCAAGGCGTATAACATACGTTACTCCAGGTTTCTAGCAAAGTACATTCAAAGTTTCCAACACTATTAAATATACGACTATTACAATTTAGTTTGTTAGATAATTTAACAAATAAAACATGTGAACAGACATGACTGGAAAAACATAATTGATGAAATATACGGATAAACCTATCTTCAAATTCTTTTATCAAACTCAGTAGAAGAGGTCTAATAGATTCCTTAAGAGCAGTAGTTTTTCTCATTACAAAATCTACATAAACATGTATATTTTTGTTCCCTTAATAAGAATGCCTCTTGAGAGTCCGACCCTGTCCATCGTGTGTATTGAATATTCATCATTTTTTCCGCCTCTGTTAATGTGCATGCTTTAGGAGTCTGTTTATAACCCAACGTACTCGTCAGATTATAGCATCTCGCATGTTTTAAACATCTTGTCTCTCCCGATGAACAGAACCTTTGACTTCTCGGAAAGAATGTTCATTAGCGAAATCAGCAATGCAGCTGAAGAGGATTCGATATGCCTTTGGACGGGGGAATTTTACACGCCTCGTAATTAGAAATTCACAAGGAGGACGTACCTACGGGGTGGTTTAACGAGTGTGTGTGGCCATAAACGTAACCGGCTTAATATATTTATTTTCTCGGGTCGTTAATTGGGGATTTTGCGATGACGTAGGCTGTTAAAGTTCGATCGGGTATGGAGATAGAGTCGTGATTGGAATAGGTGTTTCCTGAAATGGCTTGTTGGTCTTGAAAATGCTTTGTGCATTTGGCGGAATTTGTTGAGGTTGATTTACTTTTCTTGGTTTAGCATCGAGCTAAACAATGGTAGATCTTTCACATCCTAATTTTGTCAATAAAGTTTTCAATCTGTCTGAAATTTTGTTACAAAATGGATATGTCTGTAAAATCAATTAGGCAATTTCTGTTCAACGTCCCTCAGCATATGACATTCCCCAGCACAAATTCATCTGACGGTCAAAATGCTCTGTCTCGTCCTGATGTTCTTCGGTAAACAAATTCTTTGCATATCTTCCTTACATAGGCTCTCACGCCAAAAATTGATAACATTTTGACTGATTAAAATTTGACTATTTCGTTAAAATCCACAGAGATTTCCTACGTAATATACGATATCCTTTGTAGCAATTGCAACGTTAAATATGCAGGTCAAACATTCAGACTCTTGAATGGCAGAATATATTCACATAAAAACGATGTCAGACAGAAAGCCCGCATATCTTCTTTGATAGATCATGGTTTAAGTAATTCTCATTATATAAATTTTAGTAAAATAGCAGTGGTAATGTGAAAAATGGGCCAATTTTCATAAGATGATGTGTATTTTCAAAGACCCAAACTTCAAAAAGAAGAAAACTGACACGCAAGGATTAAGCAAAACTTGTAATTACATTTTTATTCCATGCGTTTGTCCATTGCCATGTAGTCCTTTCATCCCTACATTCTCATATCCCTTTACAATAGCATTGTTTATTCAATAGTTCAATAGCAATAGCTTGTTCTCAGAATTTGAGCAACAGGAAACTTATGTGATTTTTAATCAGAATGTATAATAAAGATTTCGAAGTAAAATAGTAGCATACATCAATTCCCTTGAAAGAATAACGCAAAAGAATGTTCCGAACATAGAATAAATGGCACTAGTCAGTCACATCACGAAGGTATATTTTAAGAACATTTAAAAAAGAATTTTTATAAAACCCATAGTAACACACAAATGGAATTTAGTGTAAATGTGTTGATGCTAAGGTGTTCAGGTATAATTCGAGGTCTTTATGTAAAAACCTTGGACAAGATCCGACATTAAAAGCTATATGAAATTCCCAAAAGTGAAATTTTGAAATCAAAAATTTTGAGGCAGTAAATATCCCAAAACCCAAGCAAAATAACAGATGAAATGGCACATGGGACAAGTAGAGAAAGAAACCTGAGTGTACGTGGAAATAAATGACTGGAAAAGAAAATTAAAATATGTAAATGAATAACAAAAGTAAAGCAAAAGATCAAAAGTGGGGAGAATAAAGGTAAACGTAAAAACGCAATTCACTAAGTAAAATGGAGTAGACAAGTTCTTGCAAAGTTATCCATGCTGCTTGTATATATCCTACTTGGTTCGTCCTTCTGACGCCCTGTACCAAAAACTGTTATGTATTACCTCCTCCCCAAAATGTACTTTACTGAATTCCCCGACAGATATGTTTTCTCGCAACTAAAAGTAAACCTGACACGCTATACTGTAGAAATAAACCAATATACCGTTAATGAAGCAGCAATGACTGGTAAACGATATGGCATGGAAAAATAAATACATACCGGTAGCAAGTAAAATCGAAATATATCAATAATCATTCTAATTCCATCTTATTAGTTATTCACTCCCTAATTAATCAGGAAATTTAATATAAATCATTTACAATTATACTAAGTAAGATCACATTATAAAACTATATTGAGATGTTTTATTTTGACCAAATTAACTATCTTGCCAAGTTTTGGAAAAAATTCTTTTACAGAACAATAATAAATCTTAAGTTGTGTGATACTTTCGTGTGATACTTTCGTATAGTTCCTGATATTTCCTAAATCCACAACTTTCACAGACATTCAATCTGAATTATTTTATTTAATATTAAAAAACCTCTAAACAGATTTCTTTAATAACATGTTAAACGTCCACATGAATTTGTTGCTCGTTAAAAGTTGTTATACCCTAATAAAAGTTAATTGATAGTTCTCATATTTGTGGCAACTGTCTTGTAAAAAGTAAAATAATGGAAGATATATGTGCACTGCAGAATTTACGTGCATTTTATACGAAGCTTCATTCGTGTGGAGGCCTAATTTTTACTGAGTAATCAAAGCGTTTTATTACAGTCATCAAACTAAAGCTTTACGGGGGTCGTATTTGAGCAGATTTATTAAATCACTATTTTAGTAGTTATACGACAGTGGAGTAACTGTTACAATGTGGCGATTTATCGATGTGTTATTTGATCAAGTATAGGATGTGCATCGATGACAGGTGCTCTTTTCCTATCTGTTTGACGCTAGTTAATTGGAAATATTAATGGGTTCATCTCTGTTCATGTAACGTTACACAATAATGAAATAAAGGAAACCGTTAAAATCATGAATCGGCGAACTTTGCAGATGACCTCACAAAAGCCAGATTGGGAATTCGATTACAAATCTCATGTGTCCTTTCTAAAATTTCCTGAATTCTTCCCTGGTTTAATTCCGTACGAAGCATCTTTTATTGTGCTGTCGCCTTTCCTCCTTTCAGCAACGCAGTTCGAGCCAGAGAAGGATAGAATGGGTAGACATCGCCAAAGTAATTTAAATCAACCATGAGTTCCCGTCATTATTCATGAAACGGGTTTAACAATTTAACTTATCCATAATTTCGATGCTTGACGTTTTACGAGAAATATTTAATGTTGCTCATAAAAATGAGTTATTTTTGCTATATTTTTACGGAGAGGGGACGTGTGGGCGTTCAAATGAATGTTTTAAATCGTTTTGTAATAAAAGCTAGGCCGCGTTTTTGTCGGATTCAAGCAAGGAATACGTGTTACTTGTTATAAAGATTTTACGGTGCAGTACAGTTACAACAACTAAAAAATTAATTCTGAAACTATTAAAATTTTCCCAGTGTGATTCAGGCCAAAAAAATAAACTTTTCGAGAAACTAGATAAGCATTAATTGTGCGTTTCAAATATTTATAATGACGTTTTAAATTAAAGGGGATAAATTCGAACAATAGATTACTACAGAACACATCTCTAGGATAGGAACCCAGGAACACTTTCTTTAAATCTAAATTAAGTTTTTTTGCATTGCACTGAGCATAATGGAATTTCAGTTCAGATTTCTTTAAGCTTCAAGGAAAGCGTTGGGAAGAAGGAGAAAATGTGGTTAAAATTATAGCAACCGCATAAAAACCTAACCATCAAGACCAACTAAATTACCAAATTACTTTTTCTTGGTGTGTCTCGTCTGCCCAAAAAGTCGACATTAACGTAAACTTAACGTAAAAGAAAGAACGTGCGCACCTAAGCGATGTAATTCGGTAATTCGGCCGATAAAGCAGGTGTTATAAATAGCGTATAATGTAACCATAAATTTTAAGTACCCGCAGAAATGAGAGCGCTTTATCATGGAAATACCTAAGAATTGAAACCATGTATTATTTTTTTATCATCTCGCCTGACAAATGGGCGCTGCGCTCTATCTTATATTTTTACTGTATATTATTTCTACCTTCTCGCTTTTGAATGGAAATGTGGAAATGCCACGAGGAAATCTTTTGTTATGGAAATTGATTAGATAGAATAAATCTACGGTAGCGAGGAGCCCATTTGTTAGATTTATAGCTCCGAGATAAACTTCGGGATGATAGGACAGATATTCGAAGTGCCACTATGTACGTATAGGAACAGATAAACAGCGATAACGAAAATTTTTAAATTAGATATAAAAGGGTTCCTAGTGTTCCTACAGCCACGGAGATAAAAACAAAGATTTAAATTCATTATCATGGTAGATTGTAGCATTAGAGATTACCGCTGTGTTACTCAATACAATGTAACAGGTTGATGTTTGTGGGCTCTAAAGTAGGCTCTATTTCTGACCGAAATGAACGTGCTACGCGCTATAAGTTCTACCACTAAACTGGTTTTTAAGAAAGTATATTCATTTAATATAACAAACCGCCAAACATGAAAATGAATCAAAAAGACAATATGTTATGCCTACACTGTGCGTAATATTAAATTATAGAAAATAGATAGCGTTAATGAATTAATTAAGGAATTTTATATAGAACGTTGACAGATTTAATCGGGGTCGAAAATTATTTTCTAATAATTTTCTCAAATTTCTCACGTTCTTCAAGTTCTACGTTGTATGAGTTAAAGAAAATACAAACTTGTAATCCTGCTTATACACAATTCTACAAAAATTGAAAAGTTTCAATAGAAAATCTTAAACTTCGTAGTAAATTTGAGAACTACTAGATTATCTACTGTAATCCGTTGCACATATGTAACTTGTGTATACTTAGAAATTAAGCATTCGGTTGCCATCTTATCTAAGCTATTGATTTAACTTTATAAATTAAAGATACATTTTCGATACAAAAGAACTCGCACAGCTTAATAAACCTCATTATAGTTATTTTGCTGTTATTCTACTTAAACTTATATTTTGACATATTGCATGTGACATTTTTTTGCATATTTAGAGTAGACGGCATCTCGTTAACCATAGTTTTAGGAAAACAGTTTCAAAAATGAAACAAGTTTTGCTAAGTAATCCGTTTGAGAGCTGCCTGTGGTTGGCAACAAATAACGTGACCATTAGCAGAATTATGCAAGAAAAGTTACCACATTCTACAAAATGTGTAAAAATTAGAAATGCTCATGTAAAGGCTACAAACATATTTGAAAATATTTTTTCCAAATTTAATTCAATGCACATTCTTCGGGCATGATATAATGGTAAGGAGGTACGTAATCAATTTCCGTTAGTAAACGATTTAACTAATAAAAAAAAGATATTATATAGACAAAAGCCCACAAATGCTAAAGGTAATTTCAAGACGATTTAATCAAAACGTCCTTCCTAAGGGATGACTCCCTCAGAAGCGCCCTTGGAAGATGACCTTACGACCAATTTTTTTTCAAATACCTCCTAAATGTCTTTCATAAAAATATGGGATTTTATATATATGCTCAAATGCACATATACTCAAATTTTTAAGTGAGATCAAAAGTGTTTCATCCTGGGGCACCAGTATTTTTTATTTTTGAATTTTCTGCAACACCATTTTATCTAATAAATTGTATGTAAGCATAGCGTAATATTTGTATCTTTAATATTGTAAATAAATTTATGTAGCTATATGAATCTGTGCTTAGGTAAGCAACTGAAGAAATATATTTTGGTATTCGAATGTTTTTAACATCGCATATTGTGCATACATTTCTTAACCTATTGACGTTTGTTGCACATCTCCCCACAAATATGTGCATATTTGTAGGAAATTTCTTGCATACAAATTCAGAGTTTAGTTGCTGCATACGTATTATTAACTTTTCTACTGAAATCATTATGGGAAACTGTAAACTTTAAATTATTTCAAAAGCCTTTACTGACTACTGCAATACTCGATCAATATTTCTAAATGAACATATTACAACTCGGGCCGTGTTCATGTGCATTATGTGAAATAAAAAGCAAACAAATAAAACTACCCATTTTCTCGCCGTGCACAAATCGTATAATTTTAGATGATTATTGCAATTTCTACGACAGTTACGAGGTGCAAATCGAAAGATACACCTGCGGTTTACAAAACTCGAGATGATTACTGACTTCGGTAATTATTTGCCAGCCACATGAGTTCATATGAAATCACAGCGATGATCGTTGATCCCAGTTAATCACAGAAAAAAGTTGTTCCTTCCCAACAATCCCTTTTGGGTAAGTTAACAATGATGTGGGATATATTAAAATTACTGACCCATTTTAAAATACGTCCGGCGTTTGTTTCGTTACAATTCAAAACTTCACGTCGTTTAATATAAAAATGGTCGGTAAGAGCAATCATCTAATGCCTAGCCGCTGATATGGATCGACTAGGCAACAGACCCACCTCCGGTTAATATTTCATCTGACGAAATGGGCGTTCACAGCTCACCATTTATGACAACATCATAATTTAATCGAATTTGATATGGTAATGGATTATCTCGAACCGCTAAACATTAACATGGCGCCTACCTAATCGCTATTACTCAAGAATCCAACGGCGGAAAGACAATGCATATTGTTTTGAGACAAATCTTGTCAACAAGTTGCAGACAACGTGATAAATGAACGAGGCGACATTTTATTGGTTTGATGGGATTGAATTCGATCGTGGGAGGTGTGCTTTAACATGAGCGTGTGGGAATACTAATGTTTGTCCTCTTGTTCCATCGTTATTGTTATTGTTATTACATAGATATTTTTAGAACATCTACGTTATCTTCTTTAACATTAAACATATATAAAAAAAGGGGACTTTTTTTATCTATTTCAACTTTTCTAACAATATAATTCAACATTTAGTATATTAAAACCATGCAGATATGTTTCAATAATACGAATGATTTACCTGGAATTTAGAATGTGTTTATTTAGACGTATGAGGATGTTAAAAATTTAGAAGTTTACCTCGTTTCAGAGGAAATATCTCAGGGCACAAATCACATATTTGTTTTTCTATTCATCCTAATAACACCAATTATTATCCTAATAATTTCACCCCTTTCTCCTACCATTATAAAAAGTGAAATTCGGGATGGACGGATTTTTCTAAGACAAATGGGGACCCAATATGCAACATTACCAAGTTTCCATTTTCTGGCTATTCAGTATACATTTCACCCAATTTTCCACACCATTCGCCAATTTTTAACCTGTGGGTTTTAATATTTTTTTTTTCGTGCAGATAAAAAACCAAACTACGTGAGAAGTACCTCAGAATAATATAATAGTTTTCACCCCCGCGAAAAGTAAATTCGGAGATACATTTTGTCAACTATTTTTTGATTCCTTAATTATAAATTAGGCTCAGAAAATGTGCACTAAAAGGTGGCAAAATATGCACCATAAAGGTATGTATGCAATATGCAACATAAAAATTGCAAAATGTGCAGGTAAATAGGTGTGTGTTTGCGCAAAATGCGCGCACTTTGATTTAATGGAAAAGCTAGAAGTTGTGCATATAAAATGTAATTTTATTGGACAATAAATAAAATTTAGGATTGTTTATTTACAAAAGAAATACAAAGCAACTGTGTTGTTATATCAAAATTTCGCCTTTGGTGTGTGTACATATGGTAATATAAAATTACATCTATATTTGTGATATTTTTAATTATTTAGATTTCATTCCAATTACCACTTGTTCAATCATGTACCGCGTTAATTAATTTTTAGCATTCATGTTTTTCCATAACTGTGTCCAAACTTGGACAAATTCTGACAATCCTGAATTTTATTTTTTTAATTTGCCTAATAAATCTGTAAATAATGAATTGGGATTGTTGTTGGGCAGCTCTCCTCATTTCCAAAGCAATTGTCTGCGCAGAATCCAAATCCGAAATCAGAATTTCAACATTATAATACGATTTTGAAATATTTTAAGTCATGTACCCAAAAAATGTCTATCTTTGCAATTTTTGAGGTTTGTAACTTTTAAGTGTAATTTTTTTAACAATTCCATCATTTACTACTTTTCACTTTCAAAATAAGCTCTCGGATGGTGCCGTACCAGAGTTCTTACAAAACTTTTGGAAAATTTAAATTGGCGTGATGAAATGAAAAGCATAATCTGGGCTAGACAAACTCTTTCTTGTCGAACATTTTATAAACCCTTATTGTTATGTCAAATTTATAACTCGATAACCCTTGAATTTAAATTATAATTTTGGAATTTGCTTAAAATTATCGGCCAAAAAATTAATAGAATTTACTAAGACAGATAAATCCATCTTGTTAAAATAGAGTCGGGTAGGGAAGGCAATCCTAGCAAGTATTTTTGTGAGGTAATATTATTTGTTCAAATTCATGTTTAATTACACATCATTACACATCAATGTTTCTACTAGAATTTCTCTATTTTTGGGAACCATCAAATCACGTTTCCATTTTGAAAAAAAGGCTACCTTCTATTATGGGTTATCTTGCTAAGGGAGTGGTTAACTGGTTAAAAATGAATAAATTAAAAACATTAGATATTTTGAGATGGAAAATCGAAATTATTCAAAAAAACTTTCTTGCATATGCAACATTGTCTATGTTTCTGTTTTCAATGTAAAAAATAAAACGCTGTTGTTGTTATTTTTGAGTTGAGGTAAATTGTTGTTTATGAAGCGTGTTTTCCGTTTTTGTAATTTTTGTAATTGTATAGCATTAAATTAATGTAATATTCAGGATATAATTGAATTATTATTTATTAAATTATTAACTACTATTATTATTTACTACAAAATCGTAATTTTAGCATTCAATTTCTGTGGATAGTATTATTCCTGATGTTTATCCAAATTAAAGCTACAGTTGCGACATAATAATAGACCTTTTTAATAAATGATAAATCGGTGAATTATAGAAGTTATGGGCGGAAATATTGTGCTTTCTATCCTTATTTGTTAAATTTCGTATATGTTTCCGATTTATTGGTACTATTGGTGCACGACTAATGGGGTCGATTTTTCAAATATCAGTTACTACCATTTCTAAATTTCTAAGGTCCCCTGGGTTCAAAAAACAAGTGTGTGGATATGTTTCTGGTACGATTTTTGCGAATATTAAAAATCACCAAGGATTCAAACTTTGTAGTTAGACTCTGTACCATACCGGGATCGCCCAATAGTCCTCTTCTTGGAAACGCGAGAATTTCTATAATATACCTAACTCATTTATTTACTTGTAGTTGGTAAACAACAAGGAATAACAGTGATACGAATTAAACGTATTAAATCGAGTTAATTAATGTATGAAAATGAATTAGTGCATATTTATTCCCGGAGAAGGCGAAAGTATTCCCAGAAAAAACCCAAATGTAATAATTTTATAAAAGCACCAACAAAGCATGTATACTCAATTTCCATTATATTCTATCTGTACAATTTTTATAAGAATTATAAGTAAGGATGTAACTCTTTCGACGTTCACCACTTACGCTCGACCATATTAACCTTTCAGACTTGCCGTTATCGGATCACTCTCGTTTTCCGCTCTAACGGACGAATAAAAGACGTCACTTAGGCCCTATTAGAAACAAATACACATCGATTTCGATGTGTTTGTTAGTTAACGAATAAAGGCGACCTTCCAGACGGAGCAGCGGCGTCCAATTGTTATCAGCGCCAAGGAAAATAACAAATGAAGTTTATTTTTATGGTGACATTATTCGGGTCGCGGCAAGCCTTCTTCGATCTAAATAACAATGAGGGCGTCATTAGGGGCGCCCCAACGCAACCAAATGACTTCTTTATACTTATTCATTCTATTTTTATTCAACGACGTACCCAAAGCCGACGTTAAAAAATTGCTCCTATTGTCCGAATTGCTTTTCAGGAATATTTTCAGTGTTTGACGCTACACCTGTTCCTCGATGGGAGATTGAGGAATTAAAAGGCGCATCTCCATTCCTCCTTTGTCGAGGGGACAAATTAAATTTGTCTTTTATACCCTTATTATTCCCGAATAAAGCTACTTTTTGAGGAGGGTACGAATTATTTATTGTACCTATCCATCGATACCTAGAGGCGTTAAGAACGCTTTTTTTCTAGTAATTTGGCCCAGAAATTACTGGACTAAGACTAGGCGCTTTGTACAGATAATTCTAGGGTTCTCAGGAACGATCCTAGCTTTGAGTTGATTGTAGTAAATAATGAAGAGATGCACTATAGCTTATTTTGAAAACATTTCATAATTTAAAAAGTAACTGTACTGGGTGGCAAATATTGTATTAAACGTGATTATTAAACTTTATAATTATGTTAGACGTATAGTTAGTCAGATCATTAAAGAAAAGTGTATGTCAGTATTTTAGGAAAATTAGACGGTTTTGTTGAAGAAACAAACCCTCATTTATAAATAACCAGTTTGAATATCACTTAAGTAGTTCCTAACTACTTTGAATGATTTACTTACTAAATTACATTGGGTTTCAGTACATAGATAGTTATGTAAAATGTAGATTAATTTTCATTTAATCCAATGAGGGTATGTGGAAAGGTTGTTTTCATACTTTGAAAAAGTTTTCTATTGTCCCCTGTTTATTATCAATTTGTCCTACTTTCCATATAATTTGTTCCATTATAATAAAATTCCATATTTATTTAACTTCAATGTTGCCAGCATTGCTAGAGTGATTTCATAAAAAGTGACAGGCTCGTTATTAAAATGGTACTAGATTTTTCAAAAGAGAATAATTTTTTTTACAATTGTTGTCATCTATTGACAACTATATTTTAAATGCGATTAGGGTGAAAGTAACACATTCATACTATTTACATAGGAACACAAAAAAGTACCTAAATAGTAAACAATGGATTATAATTATAATTATATAAACAATGGAATGGAAATAGGAAACAATGGACGGATTACTCGTCATATTCCGATGTAATATAATATTCAGAAGATATTTCAGAATTTCTATCCAAAGCTTCGTCAAAAATGCTTCGAAGGTGGTATTTTTAAATGTATTTTGACACAATGAATTAAAAATAAAGACTAGAAGCTTTCGACCAAATTTCGTGTTGCCCCTAATCTCAATAAATTAAACCAAATACTTCAACATATTAATTTTGGTTAATTATTTTGAGCACATTTTCCGAGGATGCCAACACTGAAAGTTGTATAGGTTTTCAGTATTTCAGATTTTCAAATTTCCGGTCCAATACAGAGGAAGCCAAAAATGAATGTATATTTCAATATTGCCGGCTGAAATTATGTATTGGTATTATGTATGGGTAGGTAAGGGATAGGTAATTAGGTAGAATACTACATATTCAATTCACCATCTGGAATTCCCAGATGTCGAGGTCAAAGTCACAATCAGCGACCCCAGAAACCGGTACGTATATAATTTCAACCAATAATAATCAAAGTATCATCAAAGTAAACAAAACACACCAAATAACTCGATACTGACAACAAAGTTATTTTTTACTGTAGTAGACAAACGTATTTTATTCTTTTGGTGCTCAGTTTGCATACCAGGAGGAGCCCAAGAAGTGCATCATATTTTTCAAGACAAGACTTTTTACATTTATTTTTCAATAAGAGCGGCATTCTATCTTAGATTGCTGGCTGCTAAGAGGTAATATATTTTAAAAAAATATAAACTTCTCTAAAAGGTAATATATCTGTTACGACTGTAATACACTGGCAAAACTCCTTGTTATCTGTTCAAATTTAGTAGATTTGTTCTTTTCTGCTTAGAATCATAGACATGGTGTTCTATATGTCGAAGTTCACACTTTTTCGGAGCGTTCGATTATATAGAGATTAAAGTATTGCTCATCGTTTCCTCATCCTCAGCGAATAATTATATCGTCAGTTTGACATGAAGTTTTGTTAACTTTGAAAAACTAAACAACATGACTTGTATTGTCTATTTTACCACAATTCCTCCAACCAAAAACTTCAAACTGACCAAACAGCAGCAAAATAGTTAATTTTTTAGCAATACAAACAGGATTGGTTTTCATAAACTCGAGGAAGGATATGAAGAAAGTATTATTTTCTTTAAACTACCTTTACGTAAAGCTTGCGCTTGTAAATTTGGACAATATGAGTGAAAAAACTTTGACCCGACATTTTCTACTACCAGCATATCTCTCTAAATATTCTGAGACTTTTCGGACTACTCTGAAATGTAGTTCCAAAATTAATTCCTCGGGTAACCCTAACGCAAACATTCTCTAAGCAACATCGCTTTTAATTAAGTTAATTTTTGATCGTCCAATATTTACCTAATATTCTTCTGATATTGCGGTGCTCCGGCAATTAAATATGTCATAATTTCTACTACAGCTCCACGTGCTTTGCCCCGCTTTGTTTATCTTTCCCTTCGGAATTGTTTTAAGCAGCTACTGTCAGTTCTAAATGTTATTTCAAAGGCCTTAAACGCAATATATTGGGTCGGATCGTTTTAAAGAGCTTAATTTTATCCAGAAACGTCGACAAGTGTGTTATTTTTAGTGGAAGAAAAAAAGGTGAGCTTCAGCAGAACCCAGAGTGTATTTTCGATGGTACGTAAGCGAAAACGATACCTTCTGTTATAATTGAAAGTAATTAAAGTTACCAATTAAAATACAATTATCCATGATTTCTATCTCTGTTCAGATCTTGCCATTCAAGCGTATTTAATTCACTTCTTCTGCTAATTAAATGTGTAAAGCACTTAAAACGGTCTTTATTGGAATACTTTTAATGATTTTGAAAGAATCGAACACATGGAGCGCCGAATAAATTCTCCAAGTGCTAAAGTAAGGCGTTTAGCACTTTTCTTTAGCATCTCATTAGTATGTTAAACAGTATATAAATTTTCAACTCATACGTTATACTATCAAAACCCTACCCCCTAAATTAATTGCTAAGTTAATTACCTCGAGGTGTTCTACGTTATTTTCGATTTATTTATGAATGGAATGCCCATCGGTTCGACTGTTCTTCCAATAATTACCCAGAGACGTTATTTTAAGAGCTTTAAACTGTTATAATTGAACGTGTGGGAGAGACGAGGCCTTTTATAATTTATACAACTGGTTATACATCATCTGTCGAACGGCACTTAAAAGATGGCGTCACGGTTAATGATCATATTTTCGTTTAACGACAGTTGGGGAGATACACGTACACGTTTACACTTATTACTTATACATTCGTTTGACTGCTTTATTAGACGGACCGTCAATCCTCCTGTAAGTAATAACTTCTTGGACGAAATCACGAAGTGCTATGCGAATGACAAGCCAAAGAAAGACGCGTTAATTTGATTAAATTGGAAAGCGGCTTAATTAACAAAATAAATAGTGGTAGAGTAACAAAAATATGTAATGAATACTAGAACGAGACGAATCTTAAGCAGATACGTGGGAATTATGTTTAGTAAAAAGTAGTAGTAGAAAAAATGTTTCAATAGAAGTTTATACGTATAAAATAGGCAAGTCAAGTTCGGAAATTTAAAATAAATTAATAGAACTGTGTTTGGAGAAAACTAGGAAACATTACACATTCTTATTGGTGAAGTGCCCATTAGGGAGATTTCAGAACAAAAAGTAATAGCTATGAAATAGACAAGTCAATCTGTAGAGTTAAAATAAATAGCCTAAGCCGTTTGGGAGAAAATTTAAAAAAAAACTGAAGTCTCAAGGGTAAGTGCATTTTACGGTGTATTTAGTAAAAAATGTTTCAAACAACAGTAAGAAGAATCAAATAGCTAAGCTTAACTACGAAATCTAAAATAAACCACTAAGGCCGTTTTTAAGAAAATTGAGGAAACCTGAATATACTGGGCAATAAAGTGCCCTTTAGGGTGCGTTAAGAGAAAAATATTTCAAATAAAAATTGTAAGAATTACCCGCAGTAGTTCGGCTGTTAAGATCTTTTATTTTAATTGTAAGACAGAAATTGTCCCCCCCCCCCCCCACATTGAAACAGTAGGAATTTTGAGTTTCGCTAAATAATAACAACATTTTTAGCTTATCAGACAGAACTATTAAACTTTTTCGACAATAATCAAAACGAAAAAATCAAGTATAAACTTAGCAATGGTCGAAGAAAATCCTCTCAGTATCTTTATTAATGGATTTCAAGTCGTACAAAGAGACAAAGAGTTAAATGTTGCAAAAATAGAAAGTATAACGTTGGGTTCATTGCTTTCAATCACATCATTACAGTTATGACGCTCAAACGCGACCCAATTAAGGTATGAATAAGACATAAGACCTTGTTTAACTACGTCAGAAAGATCGAATACAAATAGGCCCTGTATAAAATCTACTACGAAGTTCCCTTGAAGACACACAAATTTAAAATATTTTTCTTGAACAGGCATGCTCGCAAATCACGGCCCACGACCTGTCCTTTATAAAATGTAATCAAAACCAAACTTGACTGCTAAAATCAAATATAAATATAGAATTAACTTAATTTAAAAATAGGAATGATCGAGAAACACCAAAGGTTTTCAAAAATAGAAATTTTGATGTGACTCTGCCAGTAATCTCAAAATACAATTCGCAATTATACAAATATGACCTGATAGGTACAAGGGGTAATGTTAATTTGCAGTAATTTGTCGCCTAACTACCTAAAATACCTTGAAATATCACGAATTTTAAAAATTTTTAAAGCAACTTTTGTTTTCAGCACATGGCAAAATATGTAAAATGGTACATCTCTATTAATTACATATCTATGTATTTTAAGCTTTCCTTAAATTTACCTAATGTCGTTACCGATTCTGAATCATTTGAGATGATTTGGTAAAAAGTTAATGACTGAAAAAGAATATTAAATTAATACCTGGAATTTCAAATTTGTCAGTAGGTAAATCAACAAAATAGTTGCATTTTCCAAATGGCTCCGCATTGCACGAATATTCAAAATTAATTGCTTTCTCATTAATTACTTTCTAAAAAAGAAAAAATATAGGGTTGTCTCTATCGCAGAACAAATACAAGTCTATCCTTAATTGTAATTTTTTTCTAAATGATTAAGTGAAGTGCTTTAAAATTAAGTTGATTAACTAATTAAATTAAAAATATTATCCTAAATACACTAATGTTGGCACACTTCGTAAAATTTAAAATCTGCAAACTTTTTATTTTGCTAACAATTTATCTCTAAAGGGTGTTCAATGGGGTTGTACTTCCTTTACTGACGCAATTAGTGTCCACTTTTTACACTGCAATTTTCTATGAAGTTTGAGTGTAATGATGATCAGCGATTTGTAGATTGCAGCTATTAAAAATGCCCGAAAACTTAAGGTGTTCAACCTCACTCGTATCGCTGTTCCGACCTACACTCAGCCACAATTTTTCCTTACATTTTTTCGGTGATCGCCTTTTCGTATTCAACCCACAAATAAATCTTTTTGTGATGTTAATCAGAATATTTTATAAGATTTTTAGGATATCACCGAACCACTCGATCGTCCCGCATCCCAACTTTTTAATGCCGCCGCCGACCCCCACGGTATTCGAGAGCTCATCTGCCTAAACTGTAATTATTCACCCTCTCGCCGGCGATTTTTCTTCAATTGTTCGGGTTATGCCGTACTTGTCCTTCGCTAATTGTCCCGAAGGGAACGCCCGACAATGGTTAAAATAAACATGAGAAAAAGGAGCACGCTCCGTTTAACGGCGGCCGAAATTAAAAGTGAAGTCGTGCAAAATAAAGGGTTAGTTTCGGAAAGGGGGGACACGGCGATGCGGACCACCCGGTGCATCGAGCAGGATCGGATCTAAAAAAAGTAAATATTTTTTTGAGGAGGTTAACCTACTGACTGCTTGTCAGATGTGAGAAAGCGTTTTCGGTGCGGTATTAAACAAAGTCCTTGTTGAAATTTTCCGAGCGTGAAATCTTTATGAACGGGATGAAATACTCCAGTAGAGTGAAGTGCCATTTTGGAGCACTGAAAAAAAAAAATTGTACAAATTTTTTTAAGTCTGTACAAAAAACTTCTGAAGTCGACTCGTTCCTGTTTGAAAAGACCTTAAGTAATGAGTTGTTGCCTTAATAGTACTAGTTTAAAACTGTTTGTTGCTTGATACAACAGGCGTGTGCCTCGGGTGCTTCATATGTGTTACATCCCAATGCAACACATTTTATCGTCGATATATTACGGTTATAAACCGTTTAAAGAACTAAATATAGTTGACTGGAGCGCAAATAAACCGCCTAAAGTAACAAGAGGTGCAAGGACTTCTTGACTTTGTGACGATTTTTTTTGAATTTTGTCAATGTAAATGACCGAAAAATATTTTTTTTCCTTAAAGTTAAATTTTTATATTGTATTGTAGAAAAGTTTTAAAGCATTTGAATAAGTAATTCAATAAAAATAATGAAATGCTGAGTAGTAAACCCAGACTGCCCACTTAAGAAAATAATGTAAACCTATCCTTCCGTTCCCAGTAAATCATACTTTAAGTTCAACGGTTGTAAGATTAAACATAAACATGAACATAAATATCATTTACCTTCTTGCATACGATTACATGCATGAAATATTGTCAAATTGTAATATGAATGTACAAGAACAGATACATGAAAGTGCATAAACATCACAAGTTAAAATATGCAACAACACAGAGATCGTGTACTCTATAATTATACATAGCAGTTCTGAAAGTATTCGATAATTAAGTAACATGGTTTTGACATGAGAAATATCTTCACACAATTGATAAAACATTTCGAGATAAATTGTAGAGGACGTTTTGTCCTCTGGATCGTACAGGACATATTTATGGAAACCTAACAAATATATTGTTCACCTAGATGAGGCAAAAGTGGATCTATGTGGATGGGGGGCAATGAGGTCAGACTTAGAAAACACTAGTCAATACAAGTCGAGAAAACAATATATTTATTAAGTTGCCAAGTATATCTTCTGTAGTATAGAACAAAACGTCGGCATAGATTAAAAAGATTTCTTGTAAACCACTAGTCGTTTCATTTGGGGGAACATAAAAGAACTGTTCACTTCGTCTGTCCCGTAGTGGTTATGAAAATAAGTTTATCTCCACTTTTTTCAAAGTCTCGCCCAGCAAACTGTTAGCACCCTTTCAAAAAAAAAACATATATCGGAGTCAGTGAATGATCAATGTTGTTAACTTTGTCTCGCTTATGTCCACTTCATATCTTTACCAAACTTAAACCACCAATATTACCTTAGAAATTAATTAATCACATGTTGCCTGATGAAGTGCACATCTTAATGTTATCACATGGGACAATTCCAAAACGGTCTATAAAATAAGCTATAAAATATACAGAATAACACATCTAAAATAAACGTAATTTTTTGCATTTTAAACGATGTTTCTCCATTAAAGTAATACATTTTTATTCTTTCACATAAAAATCGAAAATTGACGAAGAAAAATAGTCCTGATTTGTGTCTCCAGAGCAAAAAAGCTTTCTGACTGATTTAAAAAATGCATTTTTGTATATTTCTTGATTATCTACAATTTTCCAATTTAACTTTTTTGATAAAAACAGTATTTACTCGGCAAAGCGAACAAAATCATTTTCACCTCTTTCAACCTCTATCCTGCAAACATTCAGATGGTGAATTTTTTCCTGTACTACCATAATTATCACTTGTTCTATCCTTTCAAGGTCAGATCACCCTGTTATGAATTAATTTCTCAGGACTCATTATTACGAGGAATCATTCAGGGCTAAACTAAGTCCTGTGACATCCTAATTCACACTAGACTAGGTCAACAAACAGAGACACAGAATACGCTTTCCTTCGATTTCATCCGCACATGCTGATGCCATAGAATTTCAATTTTTCATAAGTCTCCCATGAGATAATGTTAAATAGACGAGTAAGGGCATAAAAAATATATTATAACAGGTTTTGTGTTCGAAACTCTCCAAGGAGAAGTTATATATAGATAAAATTGCTGCAGGCGTGGAGCACCCTTTCCTAAGCCAAAACTGATTCATCTTTAAGGTCATATGCTTATCTAAAGAAAGGAAATTATTCTGGTGTATAGGGCACGCTCAAATATTTCGTGATCTAGGCTTTGACGTCTTAAACTTGGAGAACCAAATAATTAGCGCTTCAAGAAATGATCCTTGCAGTAAATGATAGATTTATGAAAATGCGTCGAAGGTACTATTACATATTCTACAAAATGCGTTAATAATCAGCAGAGAGCTTGACTAAAGCCACAAGAGTCTTTTTTGAGTAACTGAATGATCTCTTTCATTTCTTATAGCTGAATGAGGCTAAAAGTATGAAACTATTTTTATCGCTTATCGACATTTTAACAGTTGTAAATTTTATTAAATGTTTGTATGTGCCATCCAGTTTTTGACAAATTTGTACTGGCCGATAGTTGTTGGTAGTAATATGCTAAGTTAGCTATTCGAACCTCAGATTTATATTAGATTTGCAGAAGTATATTACCCTATAATATTTGATTATTACCCAACAATTTACAAGGTTCTCATATATCGTACACGAAGTGCCTTTGATTTATAATCACAGGACTTGGCCAGGGCCTTTTCCAACCATTTTTGTTATTTATTTTCAGTTTTATAACAGGAAAAGCGTTACTGAAGATATATACAAATATTTTACGGAACTTATTAAATTAAAACTGCCTAAATTTGCTTAAAGAGCAACATCAATCCTAACTTTATACTCCATATAGTAGCTATGAACAATAGTGCTGCATTTACAGTTTTGGTCAATGCGTAAAATTCATTAAAGCAGTAATTCTTTGAAGTCGTATCAACTATAATCTTATAACATCGCTGAAATTTGATAATTCGCGTATTCAGGGTGCATGTCATTTTCGGTATGGAAATTCGTCGGTTTAATTTTGCTACATAGCTCGTTAGAGCCATTTCGGTCCTGCGATCCGTCAGAATGACAATTATTTATCTATTTCTCTTTCCCCCTTTGCGCATACCGTAACCAGGACCGCAATCCTCGCTACGCTACCAGACGAATTCGGTCACATCCGTCCCGTTTCATTTACTCCTGTTTTTATGGCAGAAATATTTATCTAAAAGCCCTTCAAAGCCGTTGTAATATGCATCCAGAAATTAATTATGAATTCAGCAAACAGAACCCGCCCGCGCTTTTTAAAATCGTATTACGTACTAATTGGTAGAAAGACCGAGTTTAGTGAAATGTGAGCCTGCGAGGGACGACCCGCCTGTTTTTAATTCTATAACTACGTGCCGGTATTTGTCTTTTTTGTTACGTGGAAGAAAATCGAAATTAATTTCGACCCAGATCATATTTTCAGCGATCGCAAAGGAAAACCGAGGCGCTGCCCCATTGCCGGTAAATTGTTAAGCTAACACGGACTTGTGTTGGAATTTTTGCTCCGGTCCAGGGTTAAATTTTAATTTTCCGTGAAAGGGTAACCGAAATAATGAATTAGTGATCGTCTGAACGTTGTAAGATTTCCAACGTTTGAACCCGCAGGGAACTTGAATTTAAGTATTCGGGTAGATTTCATACTCTTACTGAAATTGACCACTAAAGCTCCAATTTATTTTCTAACGTTCACGGTTTCGAGAAAGATAGGGTTTTTACTTATTTAACATGTTTTACACATAAAACTTCCGTTAATTATACAAAAATTATATAATTTTTAGTAAGACCATTAGGATGCATTTATAGTATTTCCTGCATTTTTACTACACTTCTAAATTTCACTAATCGATGACCGTGCCTCTAAACCAGTTTAAAACATAGGTACTGTGGTACATCAACTATTAATCGAAGAATATTATATTAAAATCGCTGGATTGTCTTATTCTTTTCAACATTTCAGGATTTAAAAAAATTCGTATGCAGTTCTTCATCTAATTGCCGAGTGATAATATGAAATGAAATAATTAAAAAATTAGGGAGTTTCGGTTATGAAGGTTACCGGTTTACCGTCAGTTACCGTTGTATTGAGGATAACACGATTAAACTTTTCATTTCATCTCTTTGATTTCGCCAAAAACTAATTAAGTTTCAATTTCAACAACTGTCCATGAGCTTATGAATAACCTCAGCCGTTTGGCCTCTATGAGAGGTGAAAATTAAAAGGGTACCCTCTCGGTTTGCCTGTTAATAAAAGACCTTTGATTTTTTGACTTTGAATATTTTTGAGGGTATCGGTGTCTCACTTTCAACACCTACAGCAAAATATTGAATTCCTTAATAATTCCAAAATGGCGTTACCGCTCAAATAACGAATGTTTAGTCAAGTTCCTAAGTTGCAGCTATTTTTTACTTTTTCCATCTAATTTTCCCTAATAGGCCTTAGAAAACTAGAGAAACCTGCTTCAATGTACGTCAAGTCCGAAAGAATGATTGTCTTTTTTTAGGCAGCATTTCACTTCACCTGTTTGCTTATCCGCCAGTCACGACTGCTGTAAAAAAAGTTGTTTAGCAAAACCATACTTCGATAAACGTTTTTCGTCCGGAAATAACCGTTAGGTAAATTTTAAAAGAAATAGTAAATAATATTAGCAACACGTTCCCATCTCGTGAATACACATTAATATTGATAAAACAGTCGCATCTCTCGTGTTTAATTGACGGGTGAGAAAGCATTAATTTCACGGAGCATTTCAGTAAATCGACCGCATCGCCAATAAACAATTTTTGTCCGTTTAAAACGAACGGAGGCCTCACTAATCAATGCACAATGGCCCCTACCGATGTTAATCACCAGAGAGCGTCCCTTTAATTTAGGCCCGTTCCCAGATTTCTCAAGAACAATGGTGTAATTGTCGCAATGGATGACATTTAAATAAAGTATGAAATGGCCGCCCGCATCCAAGAAGTGAATTTATTACATTTATTGCCCCCATAGTGGCCTACATGACGCGCTCGGGGGACCAGTTTGCCACGTCACACGAATTTACTGCTTAGTCAGTAAACGGGGGATAGGAGTTTTGTGTAATGGCAGTGAAAAACGTTAAAAAATGACCGGAATGGTCCTGCTACTTTCAGAAAATGTGATGCGAATCCCACCAAGCCTTTTAAATAAATAGGAATTATGGGAAATGAATAGCCAGAAGGGATACGGGCGATCCCAAAAAATGTTCCTACATATATTTTGCTAATGCGAATTAATTTTTACGTTCTTCTCGAGATTAATATCTCGCTGTTAGAGTTATAAAAAGTTATTCATAAGTTCCCAACCCATATTTTTACCCATAATCCACTTTTTCAAATGTAACCCACCTTTCAAGAATTGTAAAAATATTATTAATTACTACATTACTACTACTACTACAATTAATAACTACCCAACTTGATACGCATTCGAGATAAACTGGACAGATAAATAATACATTTTGTACTAATGGATTGTTAATCCAGCCAAGTTAAATTTTAATAAACAATCGTGAGGTGTTTCATTTCAGATTGTCTTTTTAATTCAGACTTTTTAATTTCAACTATAATTTGATTTGGGCTTTTGAAAATAAAAATTCAGATAAAAAGAAATCATATAATCCGACGAGTATTGGCTTAAAAGGATGGCGTCGTTGTTCAGTCCTTGATTAAATTGTAAGTATTACAAAAATGTGTTTTTTAGTGGCAATACAATACGAGTCCGTGCAGAAGCTCTCACATTTATTATTCGTACGTTTTTCAAGGAGGGTTTATTTTAGACCTGGTAAATTAAACTCCAATAATAATTTATTCAAATAATTGCAAAAAACCGCAATTGCAATAAAACGAAAGAAGTATAAATAATCTCGAAACTTTCATGAAAAATTGCCTTTTACTATTCTTAGGAAACCCTCGAAATTTGGTTAATACTATACGTACATACTATACTATACTATACATAATTTCGAAATTACTAATGTTAAGCAACTAAAAAACCAGCAAAGTTAAATTTATTCTTTAACACTACTGTTCAAGTTGTCAACTCTTTTCTTCACCTATTTATTTAATGACTTTATACACATACACTTAAACATGTAATGTCCCACTAAAGTTCAATTACTCAACTGTCATTTCAGGATTATAATACTTCCTTTGTACACGAATAACTGTCGAAATTACGATTACAGAGGGATTAAAACACGATTACAGTATGTCACTAATATATTTGAGATAGATACATATGAAGCTCTTCAGGGGTGGAGGAGAAAATGGTCAGGGATGAGAACCGAGATGGGGAATTCAAACGTAGACGCAATGTTCTTTGAGGATGAACAAATAATCCGTATTAATGAGTATAGCGCCACGTACATCACGAGTAAACCGCTGGATGGACAAAATATCAATTGAATGGAGTGTTTATACGCTGTGTAGGAACAGCAAGCACAATTCCACAAGTTCGAATGAAGCCATGAAAGTTGTGGAAAACGTATATATTTAGACTTGTCTTACACGTGACGGTAAATATAACCAGGGTATCAATTATCGAATGGGATAAGAAAAGATAACGATGAATAGCATAGTATGGGCTAACAAAAAAAATTGAATATCGTGTAGCAAATGGGAAAACAAGAGGAAGTTCATTGTGCGTGCGTGCATAGATATAAAATTAGTTATTTTTTATATAATGCAAAATGACACCTAAGCAAATTACGTTAAATTACTTAAATACCAGACGTCAATTTTTAATTGCGATAAGAATACAAATTAAATTATTTCACATGACGATCTCCCACAAAGCACACATTTTTCCCATCATCTTATAGAATCTTCGTATACCCATGTAATTGTGTCCAATAATTTAATATTATTGAAAAGGTCCTTAGTGCACACCTTGTTTTACGTAGTACAACGTACGTTTCTTTAACGTACTTTTGCACTTCTGTTGCCTTGTTGTATAGCCCTGAATTCCCTGATATGTGATACTAATGATATTTAAGAATAAACCATAAAATAGTGTAATAAGTATTATTACTTATTATACTAATAGAGGTTAAAATGTTAACCATTAAATACAGCGGTATTAAATACATATAAGGAATCGCTTATATGGGTAAATTTCAGTTTTGAAATAACATCTTTTTGCTAAATACATTAATAAGTGACACGGTTGGTTTTCAAATAATGAAGTCATTTTTACTTTTTTAAATAAGATCTATCATATCTCCCCTAATTTCAAGTTATTGTTCAATTATTTTCCTGACCATTTGGACAAGCTGGTGTCTGTTTTGGGTTGGATAAATTGGTTGGTATACAAGATTTTTAGTTTAATCCTTGTTAAATATTACTAAAAATGTAGGGAAAACTTTCTACTAAACACAATGTAAAACGTTATCACACAATTCCAAATTTTTTATCAACTCGATCTAAGATCTACGAACTACGATATATCTACGGTTTTGAGCTAAATTCATGGGCATTTTTACGTATCTTTCTTAATTTTTGAGTTATGGTGAAAATGAACAATTTTTGAAAGACAAAGAAGTAAATTCTCTTTAAATCTAGACATTCTAAATAAGTCAAACTTCTAGAACATATTATTACTACCCAAATAGAGAAAGCTGTAAATGGATTGCGTTAAATTTCAATCCATGTGGTTAAGCCATAAGTCCCATTGTTGATATTTTCCCAACAAAAAACGGAGCCATCAATTTTGCTTAATCACAACGCTTAATTAAAGTTTTTCGATAGAAAACTGTTACTAAAGCACAAATGAACGCATTTTTTAAATACTTGAAAAAGCCAGCCAGATACTCATCCAAAAATTCGTCGTTTTTGCGTTATTTAACGTTGAACGCCAAGATATATAAAAAAATTCATATTAATTTCCCCTTTTACAGGCCCAATTTGTTTTAATAAAACGTAAGTGTGTCGAGTTAGTTGTGAAAAATCGCTCTAAAATATACATTCAGATGAAAAATCATTGCGAATAACTTCCTTGAGTCTCTTAAGCTATTTCCTACTTACTGTTCAAAATTTACCATAAAACACTGAGCTACAAACAATGTGCTATACTTTAAATGCCCCAGGTTATCAAAAGAAAAAAATCAAAATTCTTGAAAATAAACTTAACTAACAAACAATATTTTAAAATGTGATATTTGTGGCAAATTCTTAACATCCATATGACAATTACTTTTCTCAAGGACCATCGATGTACATCACAGATAAGAAAATTTTCCAGGTTTAAAATTAAATTTGCTGACGACAGCCACCGTTATAATCATTGAAACTTAAGGCAAAAAAATTAGGAAAATACGGTTTGTGCTTTTCATGTCCAACAATTTTCAAAACTCAATATCCAAAAATCGTATTCCTTTATCAAAATGAAGTAGAAGTGTAGGAAGTAGAGAGGTGAGCTGCATCAAAATTTACCAAAGTAAAATAAAAATTGAAAATACGAGGAGTATATAAACGGAATAATTTAAGCAATTGTCTTTTCTTTTGCTACATTGATTTGATGTGGATTAAATTAAATGCCGTGTAAATTGCCCGATGATACGATATCTATTTTCTCCGTATCGCTTTATCCTTAATTCCGTACTGTTTAATTAAAATTCGTTCCTTTCGGGAGTAGACGGGTTCCTTTTCATCCTTTTCATAACAGTAAAATTCCTATTGCTGGGGAGAGAGCTCCCCATCCATTATGTTTCTCAAAAATTCTTTCGAAACTTCCAAAAGCTGCCACCCCCATGTTAAATAATAACACACTCCTATTTTCCTGACGCCACTCACTTTTGATCTGAGTAATGGCCTCCTTGTTATCAGTGGATCCGCATCTGTTTCCTGATTATTTCCAGTTGATGTGGGTTGAAAATTTCAGTTGACTGAAAATTTTGGGAAAAGTTTATTATTTCCGAGACCGCTTTTTGACAGAGTTGTTACTTCGCGACATGTTCCTGAAGCGAAGAAAATTAGGTTCTCGTATACAACCTCTATATATAGGAGGCCGTAATTAATCTGTTAAATATCCTGACGTAAGTTTTCATCGCGATGGACTTAATGGAAATATTTTACGGCAGTCGACATCTAACACCACTCCTTATAATTACGAATTTCAGCCGGCTATTTAGATTAACAGTTCAAACTAACAATTTTCCAGCAGTCTCTCCTTGATCCCGAAATTAATTCCGAACTCACCCCCAGGGGCGTGTAAGGATAAAAGTACTAATTTACTTTTTGAATGAAGAAAACCGTTTCGAATTAGCATTGTTGACTTTAGCAAGGTCCGAGTGGACATACCGCCCGAATCATTATCATAACAAAGACGTGTATAAAAAAATAACTTTCATGTGCCGACTAAGCGTGAATTATTCAAATTTAATGACGAAAAGTACATGAGCGAGTTGAATAGAGCAAAAAGAAGTAATTCTAGAAATAGAGATGAAAATGTAGAACTTTCCCTACCCTAACAACGTAATGCATGTTTTATCAGTCCACAATACGATTCGCTTTTCGTACTTGATGCGAGGAAACTAAACAATGTTTAGTGTAGTACACACCGCGAAGTGACGTATGTAGTGGGTAATTATTAAGGAAATATTTTTGGAAGTTGACGTAGAAGAAATAAAACCTTAAAAGTAATTACATTTACTTTAAATTAAATGGTGTTTATTCAAATCATCCATGTACCCGTAATAACCGTTAAGGATTAATAACATGCCGTTTTTACTGCCTTTCGAAAATGTAAGGGGTAATCAAGGCTTTCATTTCTGTTTTCATCACCGACTCCGCTGGATTCAGAAAAAGCATAACTGCAAATGCTTAAAGCTTAACAAATTCTATTTTGGAAAAAAATAAACAGATCATTCGAAATTATTTTAATTTCGCAGCAAAAGTGGAGTATATTTGTCAAAACGTACACCTTGAGTCCTGAATATAAGCAGGAATATGCGAATGGTTCTCCTCAGTCTCCTAAGTGATGAAGCTTTAAATACTGTGTAGCTACTAATATTTGAGAGCTCTAACGTTTTTTAGCAGCTTTTACACTTCTGAAGTTTGAATGCAATGACTAGAGCGTATGGAACAAGTGTAAGTGTCAAAATAATCACCTTGATTAAAATTGGTAAGAGTCACAACCGATGAAGGTAGGAACATGAGTGGACACAACAAGGACTTGGTGGGAAGACGTTAAACTACACTGGCAGAAACACGTTGCGACATCCAATTAATTTTCGATGGTATTGTGCACCAAAAAGTGTTATGCTGTAAAGTTCTTGCATTGAAAGATGTAGTAGACATCACACTGTAATTATATTAGAAAAATGTATTCACATACCGCCAGTTTGAAGAGTCTCTGTCAGATACGGAAACAGATCATCGAAATGTCTTATATTATTTTGAAGTGAGATGAGACAGATTTAACTCTGTCTCTAACTATCTGATAAGCATACAAACGTAAAGGCATACCAAGTGAAAAATAAGCGCTTCATAGAACTTATTGACTACGAAAAGTTAGACTATTTCCAGAATTGTATAAAGCTGTCCAGAAAATTGAAATAAATTTACAGTGAAAAAATGATAACAAGAAATGTAGCTAAAAAAACAGATAAGCGACCGAATTTTGTGACACCGAGAAGGTTTCTGAAAAGATTTTTGCACCCTCCTGTCTGTGGTATTGAGAACACACCAAGTACTTTACAAATTAATATGATTATTCGTTTGTCCAATCACAAGCGCAAATACTTATACGAAGTGAATTATTTTGTTTAATTTTATGGCATCTGGTCACCTCATTTTGACGAATTGAAAAGCCTATTCAGCAATTATTTATATTTTTTGAAAACACTATTTTCGAATAAAGCAAAAATAAATATTGAATTCACCTTATAGATGAGCACCATTCAACGAATTTCTACAGTAGACACAAATTTAAATAGTATGGCGGATAAAATAAGTTACTAATGGTTATCCAGTTTTCAAAATCGTCGGTAATAGCACCTATTAACAAAATTATGAACCACTGGTCGCACTTATTCCATTTTGTCGTTACGTGGCCCGTGCCTGCTAAAAGGGTGCCAACTGCTGATCTACAGAATTGAAGACTAAAAAGTAAGTAAAACAATTTTTTTGTTCACTTAAAAAAATTTTTTAAATACTGCTTTGATAAGGCCTTGCGTTCCCTTGTTTTCGATTTTTTATGGTGCTGGACTTAATACTGTAACTTTCACTGTTTGGTGTCATCCTCCCCAGTCTTTATAACTCCTCAAAGATTTTCATGGCTTTACCTAACTTTCCAAATTTTCGTCAAACTCAGCACCATTGTATGTTGCCTGTTCTATACTATTTCCTTTTCTGATATGCTTTATCTACTCATGCTTCACGCCCTATTTTGTTTAACCTGATATTCCTCTAATGAATTTTATTTCTGTTGCACTTCTGTCTTGTTGTTTAACCCTGAATTCCCTGATATGTGATACTAATGATATTTTCATGTACTACGCTCCTTTACTTCTCTCCACTTTTCAATTTTTCAGTATTATATTATTTGTGCATGATGGCTATCCATTGATTTTTGTTTCCTTTTAGCTAGTTGTGTGCTTACCTTTTCATCATACGATATAATGCTTCCTAAATATTTATGAACCATTACTTTCCCTAGACATTTCTCTCTGCATATTACAACACTAATTCCTTCTCATCTACTTACTAATTCATATATTCCCATTACATCAGTTTTGCCTATGTTTACTACAATTATAAAACTTTCTGTCTCATCTATTCACTACTTTATTAATTTAAATCTAACATGTTTCTTTCTGTATTCATATTCGAGATGGTGTCAAAATAAATTAGATTGTCTAATGTCTTTAATATAGGATAATCTCTTTTTACAGTATGATATGGGGAAGGAATGAAAAGGCATATAAACATTATCCCTCGTATTTAAAGTCGTTATACACGGTGTCGTTCTAGTAGTGAATACATACAAGGTGGAAAATTATATTGAGGTACGTAGGCAGAAGAATATTCCTTATGGACAATATTTTAAAATATTAGAGAAAATATCTCTGGAAAAAAGACTAATATTCACTTTGTGTCTCCTATGGTAATACTTCAGGTGTCCAAAAAAAGAACTGTAGTGTGAATATGAGAACCACTATATGGAAAAAGATTTGTCACGTTTTGAAAAGAACAACGATAAAGACAAAACGTCCGAGAACTTCAGTTGTTCAGTGCCCCAAAAGAGAAATTTTCCTATATTATCACAAGTCCAAACTGAACGTTCTAAATTTTAATATACCGAAACAGGGAAAATGTAGAAAATTTTTGGGATATGTATGTTAAAGAGGAGCAAATGGGATATCGCTGAGCTATTTATAGACAAGATTAAATAAACTGGGAATTTTCTTGAAGCCGACACAGTAAGTGATATCAAAACAATGAAAATTGATGGCAATTATAATTTTGAACCCTCAGGGAAAGTATTTAGAAATTACTGTAACAAAAAGTTTGCTGGAAACTAAAATGCCACTGACTCTCGAACCGACATACAAATCCAAATTAAAAATTTGTGAAAAAGGGAGATCAGATCTTCAATAACTACTGCGAAGGGCAAGCAGTCCCCAGCATTATGCAGATTTTTATAATAATCTTTAGATATAACGACTTGTTTATATTTCTTTACGAAGTACTTTTTCTAGCTGCTTAATAATTAATTACAGCATTTCCCGTTATATTATTTATTTTAATTTCGTCATATACAGACATACTGAAATTTATTACAGAATGCAGCAACTTAATCTGTGACAAAAAGAAGGTAAAAATTCAACTTTGTGACTATTTTTATAGACTTTATATATTTTTATAGAAGAATGACGCGTTGAGATTTCAAAAATTTATCAAACTATGTTTAAATCATTTACCTTACCACCTTTCAATTTCTTTGCAACCCTTAATAAATAAGAAGTTAAAATAACATAAAAGAAATTAACTTTTGCCCTGAACATTTTTAATTCTTGAGTTCTGCCATTCTTCCACAAATGGGGCGATATAGGCAACCGCTTAGACAACATAAAAGGGTTTAAAATCACAGCATAATAAGACAACTTTAAAAACTGTTATAGATTATTTATAACAACCGATATTTTCTGCCATTTATTATAATATCATAAATCATAGATAAATTTAAGTTAATAGAAGGAAGATCATTGGTCTACATTCCCGATATTGGCGACGTTTTGAAATTCAGGAATAAAAATCTCTCCAGTTAATGACTGACTTTTTAGGGAAGCTTTAGGCGACACAATTAATACCAAGCAACCTATTTTCTCTAGTATGCGTATGCTGCGTCGTGAATATAATTAACGAATGACAATCGCGGACGTGTGCGCGCGTCATTTAGTTTGTACCGGGAAATTAAATGATTTTAGTTTCGTTTAAGTTTTCGCCCCAGGGCGCCGCAGCTCACATTATTAGAATCCCTGCCTAGAATTTAACGAGAAATATTAGTTGTGTATTATTTAGTCGATAACTCAATGAGATCGAATGGAGGTAACAATATCTAATAATTATTTCATCATAAAGTGTTTCTCTCTACAGCATCGCGTAATAGAATATCGACAAGGTAATTGAAAATAATCTCGTAAGACACTTCCAGGTCGGGATCCCCCTAAAATGCTTTCGCCCTAATACCTGTTTCGAACGTTGATGGACCATCCCCAGCGCCTACCTTGGCCCTTCGCAGGGCCTATAATTGTAAATTGGTCGTAACGCCGCAATTTACAAACTGCAACGTCGGTAAAAATGCCCTACGGAAGAGCCTCTGTGGCACATGTGCGTGTGCCGAGGGAAGATGGTGTTTTCATCCCCGTTTCTACTGTTATTCTCCAATTAGTGGGATGCTTCGGGGAATATGTTGATGCCCGTCGGAGATACAGGCCGGAACGACGATTTACGGTCATTGTATAAGATAAGTGTTGTAATGTACTTTTGGTGGATACAAAAAATTGGGACTTCAGAATTACTGTGAGGATCTTTCCAAATTCGACGCAGAGAAAAAACATTTAACCTTTTTTGAAACTTTGAATCAAGAATATTTAGATTTCCCAGTGAGACGGACATGAAGCCTATAGCATAAGAAACAATTTTTGCAAATATGAACGTAACAATAAATACAAATGTGTAATGTCTGTGGCACCAACTTAGCCAAAGAAAATTTCAAAATTAAAAAACTAAGCAGGAATATATAAAACCATGGCAACATTAATAAATGTAAATAATTTATGTTTTTAAACGATAACGATACTCTATAACAAATAAAATATTGCCGGTGTAATCTACTGTCGAAAGGCATATGTTCAAACCAGGAATCAAAAAATGTCAATCAGTATGTATGTATGTTAAAGTTGAACCTATGATTTTGAACCTTAAAGTGGAAAGTCACTAAAAGAGTTTCAAGAAAGTAGTTTCACGTGGAAATATTCACCGAATATGAGGTCACCTTGATATAGGACGTGGTTTTCTCGCTAGGTGCATTGTACAACGAATAATACAGAGTAGCCTATAGGTTCAGAACACCCAAAAATGATTTTGCAATGGGAGTGCGGGGTTTTACCTGACCTATTGTCTTTTTCCATGAATCGATAGAAGGAAACCTGCTCGTGCTTCCTGTCAAGCTGGAAACAGATTTACTCATATCCCCTCAAACGGAAGAATAATTGATTAGAAAAAAACGAACACCCCCATTATTAAAACATTGGGGTAAATTAATGACAGTATGTGTTTGATTAGTGACTTTGTACCGAACAAGCATTATTTTGATAGTCATAATTCGATGACTTCAAGTCACCGAATCAGTAACTTCTACACTATCTGCACAACTATCTACGATATTACGACTATGTAAATATTGTAAACTAAATCAATAGACGACCAATAGAGAGTCTTGGTCATTCTCCGGCATCTAAAAGATATAGAGGAAGGGTGTAAATATGCCACTCGGAGTAGTTCGCGTATATCCTCTGAACGAGAATCAAAGTAACGTCAACTTCGCTTGATTTAATACAGTAAATATATTGATTTAATAAAAATATCAGGCTGCTTTTGAACATAAGTGTTGCTTAGTATCATTACTCTGAACTATCCTAATTTTGACATATTAATTTTCCTTACGCACCTTCTATTTTGGTGATATTTCTTTGCATAAGTGTTCGTCAATTGCACTTAATGTAGGTTAGCCGAAAATTGTTAATTAAGTTATACCTGCATTTTTATTCTGCATGTATATTATATTACAAGTTTGTTGTGCGTTATTTTGAAACAAACTTTGCACACGGTTTTTGAGTTACGTAAAAAATTTTCTTGAATTTGAATAGACGCATTATTCGCAGATTACTTTAAAAAGAGTATCACAGTTACCTAGTAAATTAATTCAGTTAAAATTGCCCTAATCGAAACAATATTAATGTTTAATTAACTAAAGGTATCCTAATTGAATAACTGACATAAAAATAATAGAAGTTTCATAAATGATGTTGAAGTGAGCTTCGTCATCTCGTGTAAAGGACAAATTATATTGGTATACACATTATAAACCGACAACCGGTTAATGTTATTTAGAAGTAAAAAATTCATTCACAATATTGACATGGTGGTACATTAAGAAGTTAGTAACATTAAGAAAATGGATTTGTTATTACAACACAGTTAATAGCACTGGGTCATGAGATCTTTAAGGATTGTTTACAACAGAGGATAATCTCTGCTGCAAGCAATAATAAATCTTTTAAAAGCAAGGAACACCCTACAAGCTATAAACCCTAGAAACTACAAAATTTACAAGCTATATCTATTACGTACTTCTAAAGCAATTACCATTGCCTCCATCTTAGTGATGATGCCAGTAAAAACGTATTTGAATACACAGGATATACTGATATTATTCGCTGGTAAATGCACGCGTGAAACAGAAAGAAACTGTCATTTCATTAATGCACTAATGACTGATGAGATGTCCCTATATTATTGCTGTTTCTTTGTAATCGCATGTGCGTGGCCACCACTTTTCCCTCCCTAAGACACGTTCAATGTTTAATTTTCTCTCCTCGGCCTATGTTTTCCGTAAAGCCGGCCCAATCGGGAGGATTACAATCGCTACTTATTTACGGATTACACGGAAAGCGTGTGAAATGAAGGATTTGTGGGTAATCCCTTATTGTTGTTCTATTTTCGATAGCGCCGTGTGCGAACTGTTTTACTTCGTGCGCTAATAGAAAAAGGAAATGGGACTTTTTGCGGAAACGGGGCAAAAAGTGAGGCAATAGTTTAGAAAAAGGAAACAACGTTGCGAACGAAGTTGCATGCGGAAGGTGATTTCGCCCCGCGGGAAAAAGACGTCTCGAGCGATCTAACTATACGGGGTCGAAACACACCTGGTCGGGTGGAGAAGCATTCGGGACCACCGTGAGGGCCACACGCATTCACACCGTGTGATATCTCTATTATGTTTTCTATGGTAGGTATTGTTAGATCCATGAATTATGTCACAATCGCTTCAAACAGAGTGGTTTCAGACGGTAAATTTCGTGAAATTTCCATTGTATGCGACGCGCCCTTTCGCTTTGTCGATGGGTCCCTTTCTGTTGAACCGAAAATAATAAAAAATGTACAAAACAAAGCTAGATTTCATATAAATTACTCCATATTAAGATTACATCGAATGGAGAAAAAATTTGATTAAAAAACCTAATTTATCTTATGTTCTTTTATTAGTAATTATCGTTCATCTACATCAGGGATGCAGAACAAATTCCTACGGGATCCGTAAAGAGTTGTGGGAGGACCGCAATAAATAGTCGTTTTCAATTATATGGTTCATTAAATCTAATGCATGACTTCACCACCGATTTAATACTTGGTACCCGTTTTGTGGGGTTTAATTGCAAATTGGTGTCCAAACACTCGTTATTTAAACGCTTCTTATTCATCAACTTTCTTGAATTATTAATGTAAATGACTGAAAAAAACTTGTTGGTAAATATGTGCTGACTCGAAAAGATATTAGTATTTTAATGCATTCCACGAGCTTGTATCGACAGAGCGATAATAGTTTCATAGCAACATTCATTAAATACAGATTTTAGATTTTCAGTCGTAGTAATTCAGGGCCATTTTCGGATAGAAAAATAGAGGACTAAATAAATGGTGTAATGGCTTTTTTTTTAAATCGCAAAAACTACTTTACGTACTTTATTTGAGTTATTTTGACGCAAATTTTGAATAATATTCATGATTAGGGAGATTAAGAGAATCTGGTAATTGTTTAAATAACGTTATAACACAAGGTTTAAAAAAATTATAAAAACCGATTAAACACGGAGAGTTTTTAATGTTATCCGTTCGTTCGCGACTAAGAGCTCGCCACCGTCATTATAAATGAGGAAAAATATGAGGAAAATATCACAAAAATGGAAAGGTGCGGTTTTTTAAGAACATTAATAAACGATAAGTTAATTCGTAAATACATTACTGAAATAGTATTAGTACTGTTTTTTTTTACGAAAACATTATATAACTGGAGGATTTGTTGATCAAAACATGCTTTCAAACTATGTAAAGCGGTCTCTTCATGCATAATAAAATTATGAGCATTGCCTCTATATTATTACCAATTCATATTCTGTACAAATATTTAAAACACCATGAACTTCAAGTTTGTACTATAATTGTATTAAAGAATTTGTCGTCAATGATATATCGAGTTATATTACCTTTCGCGAAGACGCCAAAACTAAAAGAGAAAGAAAACATAACGAAGATTAAATATGCGTGGAATTAATAGGTAATTAATAACGTTTCCATTCGCAACAGCCATTTGAACATAACAATAGCCTCATCCTTAAATAATACATCCGAGAGCGTAACACGGGATTGAATTTGTAATATTTCAGTTGCAAGATATAATTAGCCGGCACCGTATAATTATGTATTATAATTATTGTATTCAAATAAGGCCGTGGAGTTTTCTGCCTTCGTGTAGGTACAACGTTATCAAGAGTGACAGTACAAAAAAAAAAACAAAAGCGCCAAGATTGTGATTTATTGCAGAAGAAGCGTTGTAATATTTTTCATTGTGACTGTTGAGAATGAAGTTTTAATTAATCTTAAAGATCGGAGTGGTCGGTTGGATTATTAACTTTGAAATATTAATGATCTACTTCATGAGTTTACAGAGAATTTGTTGAGCATTCAGTGTACCTTCCTGAAAAGTTGAGGTAGTAATTTGGAAAATGTGAATAAAAATGTTTGGCATATTCGAATCCACATCTACAAGTATTGTGAAGAAATTGGATGTATGTGAGGGTTATGGATTAATTAATGCAAATGTGCTAATGACAGCTTATGATAATTAAACAATGAAGAATAATGTGATGAATCAGAAAATATAAACAAGAGTAAATATTTCGCTCATGATAATTATGACACGATAAATATAATAACGCGTCCAGAGTTGGCCGTTGTTGGTAATACTGACACCGTCTTATATATATTAGGCTATTTTGTTAAATATCAGGGTAACTCGTTGTTTAATGTATTAGTTGGGGTGTCACCTTTAACTAAAGATATTCGATACGTTTGTTCCTGCTACAGTTCTCGAGATCACGATTATTAACTGAAATATCCATGACAGAACGGAAAGTGACATATTTTTCTGTTTTATAAATTCATTCTTTTTATATATGAATTATTTTCTGCTTTTTAGTCTTGGGCGGCTCACATTTTGCAATCAATTAGTTTTCTCTAAAATCCTCCTAAGGGATACCTTTCTCTTGAGAAAGGAAACATCCACGGAAACATCGCCCATTTTTCCGGTCTTAACTTCCGACTTCTGTCAAAAATACAACAATATTCTAGTCTTATAATGCTAATGGTAAACAAATGAGTGTTACTTTCCGACACCACAGAACACGTGAAAGATTTCCCTTGTTTTTCTTACGTCTGAAGTATGAATTTTTAAAATTTGAATTCTCCATGAATTCCAATTTAGCTGAATTCTCAAAATTTGGTTCAGTTGACAGGTTTCGCAAAGATTTCGATCTATACGATATGCTGATGAGAACAGTAAAATTAAATTTCTTCTTAATACACGTGAAATAATTTCCACGATTGTAAACTTATCAGAAATTTAATCATTTTTATTACAAATTTTCACAATCATGCTACGGGTTTCAAGAAAAAGGAGTACCGAAATTTTAGAAATATTGATATTTTTTTTAAAATGATTTCGTCCGATGTTCAAAATTCCTTGATAGAGGACTGCTTGCTGAGTAAAAAAAATTAAATGCAATTTGGCGTAAAACAATTAGTTTCGGAGATACAAATTCTTGAAAGACGCCTTTGATGTAAAGAATACCCATTATTCAAGCAATTTGTCTAATGACGCTGATTTTTTTAATAAAATTGTGACAAAGAAATAGAGGAGGCTCCATGGAAAAAAGAATTAAATACTGCCATTTTTTCTGACCATGGGCGAAACGCATCTATTGGAATAATATTACCTGTGGTAGACGGTTTACAATAAATGTCAATTTCAAATCTACTGGTAATTAAGTTCTTAGTAATCAAAATATCCAAGAAATAAATAGAATTATCGTTCTCAAATTTAACAGTAAATTAAACGTGTTTATGGAGAAAATTAGTGAAATTTAAAAAGGTAAAGATCATGTTCTTATCACCATTCTTCAAAAAAAATCAACTATCATCTCCATACTTTCGATAAAATAAAATGTGCTTCGCCAGAGAAGGTGTTAAAGATTTGTTTTCAACACGATACAAGCTTCTGTTAAAAAAGAATATAAACAAGACCCTATGGCCAGTTCATTATTTTGATGATAAAATTTATAATCAAACTGGAAAGAATTTGGTTCAAGGAGCAAATCCAATAAATTACAAATGATTAAGATGGTGTGAGTGCCTATGTTGTTCTTCAGTTCAGTCAAAAGAAACCATAATGGAATTCATAGGAACCTCTAAGTATAATACCTTCTCAGTGAATTGTTTCGAATTTTGAGATAGAGGGAGGGTTACTGACATCAGCCAAATCTTTGAGTAGAGTATTTAACTAAAAAGACAATTTGTAGCAAGGAGAATTGATGTAAGAAACAATTGGACCCATGGGTATATTAGTTTTGTGAATTTTTGGTAACCCATATAATGTGGGAACTCTAGGATTCATTGGGAGATGACACAAGTAGGATCCCAATTAGATGGATGAACCAGAAATTAAAAAGTTGCTATTTTTATCTACATAAGTCGATCTAGAATTTTCTTTATCAGCCTTGGAAAACATTAAATTTTCTGATGAAATTTGGGAAGTAATAGATTTGATCAAACTAAGCAAGTATAGTTTAGGAAAGAAATCGGGACGGAAGTGTCACGAATCGACATAATCAGAAAGACGAAAACACGCCCATTTCAGGACAGCTCAGGAAAGGTCCTACCCCTAAATCTCAATCTTAATCTGCACCAAATAGAGTCATCTTCAGAGGCGAACTCTCGACAGTGACATCGACCGCGGATATCCGGCTAACGTTTCCGCTGCAGGAGCAGCAGCAGCGGGAACTTTATTTGTTTGCCAGGGTATTATTCCCATTAAATCAGCCCCTCACCTGCATTTGACCTTATGCGTCGCAGATAAGGACAAGACAAGACATGAATTCCTGCGGGCCACGGCACCGGCTCGAACAGTCCCGACGGTCGGGACGTCCTGACAGGAGCATTTGTTCTCTCGTCATCCCGACAGGATAGTTCCCAGCGGAATGCCCTCCTATTGTGTTGCAGACGCACGGCCGGTTGGAGGTCCGGACGACTGGAAAATTTAGATGGGCCGACCAACGGGACGACATTATTCCGGGCGCCTCTTACACATTACATGTACGTGGAAATCGGTCCGGGGCTTTATTTATTTATTTACATAAACATTAACTCCTCGAACAATCCCTTAACGAAGAGTTAATGAGAGGCGCGTTTTCTTGGCGAGCTCGAAGAGGCTATGACGAAATTCAATTACGAGCTAATAGTTTATTAATTGGAATTAAACCAGCAAGTCTGTAATTATCGACGTTTCATTGAAACGTATCCCTCAAGTAGGAGAAGAGACGTGATTCCGTGTAACCGAAACGTGTAAATTGATTTGGACGTAATTTTAACGGAGCCCCTAGCTGAAGTAGAAATAGGTTTAAAAGAAATATGAAAACTGCAAACGAGCTGTGAATACCCCCGTTAACTAGAGTTGGCTAAATACTCGTAGCGCAACAAGAACTTTTCATGTAATGGTTCGAGATCCCACTGCACAATTTTTGTGCTCATGTGTTCCCAAGTAACATTTTTCATTGGCTTGTATTTCCCTACAGTTGGGCCTACGGTAGTTAGTAGGTTCATTATGAATCACCTTCACAGGGCTAACTGAGCAATGTGCAGTTATTTTTCCAACCATGTACCTAGTATTCATATAGCGTTCATATAGCGTTGTAAAATAATTAGTCATTCTGTCTACGAACCTATCCTACTGCCATTTATTTTTATACCGCTCAATATTTATTACCACTAACATTAAAGTAATGTCTAATTAAATGAAAATATTAACACAATATATATGTAAAATTAAATACTACAATTCTATAACTGGGATATTGTTAAACATAATTTGCTACCTAAATATTATTATTAAATTTGTTTCTCTATTATTAAATCTTAAACAAACCGTGAAGATTGCCCCCTTCTAGTTTCGTTCTAGATACATTCTAGTTTTGAATTATTTATAATAATTATAGGAGAGAAGCACTATAGAGTGTATCGAAAGAGGAGTAAATTCAAAGTGGCTGATCCAATATGGCAAACTATTTAGTAAAATTGTTCTTAAACAGTCACTAACGAGGAAGATTGCTAAACTTTTTATTAAAGATAAAAGCTAAAAACTAAAAAAAAACTGTTAAAAAAATCTAAAAGATAAAAACTAATTGAGGAAATTCAATAAAAATAATTTGATACTAAAAATTCAAAATGACTGATCCTATATGGTGAAGGTACCATGCAAATTTTCCCAAGATATTGAATTAAATATTTAATATAATATATATATTCAATATATATTTTTTAACAAATATGACAATTATTTTACTGAAACTTTACATAAACTAACACAAAAAATTTTAAGAAAAAAAATCATGAAAACTTCTCAAATAAAAATGATCTAATATGGCCCCATTTTTACGGAATACGAGTAATTTTTTATACCATTTAATTAATCCATAAGTACGTTAAAATTTTTATAGTATTAAGTACTAGACAGTGTTAATTACAGTATGGGTCAGTAGTACATATTATAACTTTGCATCTTATGGAATATCGTCAAAAATAATTTAACTTCCACTTGTCTAAACATGAAACAAATGTTCTAAACAAAAGTCGAGTCTTTACGTGTGAAAATTATATTTTAATCTGCTCTATACCAGCTGGTATCCACATTGTCATTCCTATGGCAAATTCAATTACGACATTTTTCAACGATCTCGATAGTTTTAGTGTGGTGTACCATATTTTCACATCCTTTTTGGTAAATGAGACTTCGACTCCTATTTCACTCCAAAAGTCATCAACAGGCCACTCTTACAGTAGCAACATTTAAAATCCCAGTACATATATATTATAAGTTTTTAGCCCACAAAAATTAAAGCTTTTCTTAAACGGTCTCCTCTATGGTCTCTGTAATTAAACAACAACTTTAAAACCTCGATTCACCCCACTGACATTCCAATCATATTTAAGTAAACACATGGAGATGGAGCAGATCTCTCTTTGTCATTCCTATGGCAAATTCAATTAGGACATTTTTCAACGATCTCGATAGTTTTAGTGTGGTGTACCATATTTTCACATCCTTTTTGGTAAATGAGACTTCGACTCCTATTTCACTCCAAAAGTCATCAACAGGCCACTCTTACAGCAGCAACATTTAAAATCCCAGTACATATATATTATAAGTTTTTAGCCCACAAAAATTAAAGCTTTTCTTAAACGGTCTCCTCTATGGTCTCTGTAATTAAACAACAACTTTAAAACCTCGATTCACCCCACTGACATTCCAATCATATTTAAGTAAACACATGGAGATGGAGCAGATCTCTCGTGATCCCAATATCCAGAATCAAGTCTAATCTTAAAACGGGAGAGTGCGAGATCCCCACTTAAATAGGGAGAAACTATCAGGCTGGGGCGGCAATAGTGAGATAGCTTATTAGTCTAAAGCTTAGAAACTTCTTAATCATAATTGACAGTTCCAAACATTAAACAATAACCAGACTCAAACACCATGGGAGGGATAAATCGAAATAGATTACACATCCATCTGATGTGGTGTTTTCGATACTTCCGTGTAAATGAGTCGAGTTGGTTTATAGGAATCGTAACAAGGAAATTGTATATTACGGCGGTAATAGCTAATGTTGATTTGTGATTGCTTTTATCGCTTCGACTAGTTGTTCGCTATAATAAGGTAGTGTTGATGGAAATTTTGGGTGAACGCGGGTGGCCAACATCAACAATCCTAACAAAGGACCTCTTAATGTTAATGCTCTTACGCACATCTTGTTAATGTTACCAATAAAATAGCGTCTGTTTCTATTCAGGTCCGATCCTGTTCTGTTTCTTTCAGAGGACAATTAAGCTGATTGGGGCTTTTCGTTTGCGTTACCTCTGATTACTTGCTCGTTCCCAAATCGAGGATATCCATCTAGAGCGAGTCTCCTATCTCTCTCTCTTTCTCTTACTATCTCTCTCTCTTTCTCTCTCTCTCTCTCTCTCTCTCTCTCTCTCTCTCTCTCTCTCTCCCTCTCTCTCTCTTTCGGTAACGCTGTCTCAATTGGAAAGGGGAAGGAAGAGTTGTGGTTTATTCTGCTCAAGGAGACGAACAGATCGTTGTAATGGAGTAATTAAAGTAGACGTCACGGTTTCGTTAGTAATAGTGTCGTGGGGTTCCGGTGACGGACATGGTGATTTGTGATGGTGAACGTCACGGTAAACGCAGCCGTGCTTAGGGGCCTGATGGAGTAAAATATCATGCCGAGAGAATGAAGTAAAGTTTCCTTCGGAGCGCAAACTTAAAATAAAATCTGTACGTCTGTAAATTTCGAAGAGGAAAGTTGGTAAAATTGCGCACAAGGTATACAAATACACGTGTTAAAACGTAAAACGGAGAAAAATTCGGAAGCAAAGCAGGTTAGATTCTGAGCATTCGCCATTATATACAGCGTATCCTTCAATAGACACAGGTGTGACGTTTGTGTTGAAGGTTTAGGGCCGAGACTGAAATGAGACTATTAATGTCGACATTAGGAGAATAAAAATGTCTGTGTGTCACTTTGTGGCAAATCGTTACAATAAAAAGTGTTTTAAGGTGTTCCCAAAAAAAATATGATTCCTAGTAGAATCAAATTTATTTCTTGCAAGAAATATTTGACATAAATCTACACCAACTCTACTCTATAGAAAAATTCTGTAAACAGCGAAAATATGCATCACTACTAAATTTTAGTTAAAATATGCTATAATCGGAGATAATGGGCTGAACATGCGAATGCATATACAAATATGCAAATGATGCAGTCTCTAGTAATAAGTTTTAGAGCAAATATGGTCCATAAAATTAAGGATGAACTTTTTAAACGAATTTGTAGTACAATTCGACAGTCCAACTGCAATTAACTATATATTTCATTCAAGTGTTTAATTTGATGCTTACAAATATGGAAATATTAGAATATTATTCGAAACTACCTCTATTATTTAGGTGAGCGTGCACTCGGCATTGATATAGTTCATTTCCCAGCAATTATTATAAAAATATTGACATTCAAATTCAACAAAATTTACTAGTTTGAAACAAATGTGAATGCTAAGTGAAATTCCATCAATCAGTTCTATTGGACTACTTCAACACTCCTAAAAAGTGCAAATCCACAACAACCGTTAAAACAAGCCCTCAGTGCTTTAAACAACTAATAAACTAAGCGCCTTGCACTTATCTCCTTAAACCTTTTGATTGCTCTATAACTTAAAACCTACTAGCATAAATTTAATAAACCATAAAGAACTTTTGTAGAGAACGACTAAGGCCATAGAACTTACTGCACTACAAAGTGAAACCTATCGTTATATTGTAATGAATATATTGAACCCAAGTAATGTAAACAATTAATATACATTTATATGAGTTGTTAACGGAAATTCGTTTAAAGTTTATAATTTAGTACATGGATGAATTGTAATTGCAATACAAAATATAATTGAATGTGAAGCTTCATGTTATTTAAAATTTTCCCAACCTCTTTTATATTCGTGTAGTTCTGCTATGTGTTGTACAATCAACTAATGTTCGTATAGCACCATTTTAAAATTTTGAATTCATATTATATTATAGCCCAGTACAGATTTATAACTCCACACAGATTTCCAATCCAACAAAAATTGTCCTGAAAAATTGTGAATTTTTGAAAGCTGTGGAAGTGAGATTAAAAATAAAAACGTAAGGCGCATAGAATAGACGATAAAGTGTGTAGGTTGATACTAATATCTTTTGCATGATCTCCACGCTTTGTAAATCTTACAAGTATTTTCACTGCCATCAAAATTCACAATTACAACATTTTATGACAATATGTATATGTATGGTGTTATAAATCTGTACTAGGCTAGGAGAAATTAATTTGTTTTAAGAACGGGGTACGTTAATTTTTTTTTATATTCAAATTTATAATAGATATGAGCGTTTAATATTCATGTTTCGATATCGAAAGTAATATTCTCCAGAATTCTGGTTAATAGTATATTTAATTCTTTAGCAACCAAAGCACTTTATATTCGAATTCGCAGATATTCATTCAAAAGAATTATTTACTAAAAGTTATTAAAAACTGGCAAAATAACAATACACTCACCTCTCTGAATATTGGAAGGAATTGGTACCCTGAAACAAAGAAAAAAATAATTAATGTCTTGATAACAATCATATATCGTTTATCATTAGATTCAATCTACGATTGGAAGTTATTCATAAACAAATTCCGTACGTAATTCCGTAAGTATAATCTTATCGAATATCCGATTCGAAATTATTCAGCGAAGGTTAAATTTATGGTAATGAATAAATAAGAAATATCGGAAATTAATAAAGAGAAGTGCTTCCACATTAAATACTTTATGAGAAATCAACTAATTGAATTCGTAGATACAATTTATTCTTGGCTATTGTATAAACGTAAACGTATTTTTTCTTCGTTAACCCCAGTAATCTTCCTGATCAGCTTTTCCCATTAATAATTCAAGTAAATATTCTCCATATTTGTATACCAACGTTCTGCCGTTCATCCTTCGGTTCCAATAAATTATCGTAAATTCCTCCAGATTCATAAATTATTAAAAAGAGAGAGGAGAGGGAGAGAAAAGAAGGAAAGGAGTATAAGCCTCGGCTTGCGGATAAAGTGCCAGATTACGTTAATGGAAGCGATGGAGGCATTCGTCGAAGATCGGGAGAGCGATATTTGCCTTATCCATATAATAACTGCCGAACTAAGTGGTTAACGGCGGCGTCCCGCAGTGACCGCCGATCTTCGTCAAGTTGCCAACATTGCGACTTTTTGCCGGGATTATCCACGCTTACCCTTTGCTTTGACAACGTTTATTGATACACGTCGGTTTCCTTTCCTCTCGTAATAGCCTTTAGAGCCACAGACCACAAATATTCCATTAAGCATGCATTAAACAAATAAATAATGGATTTGTGATTATATGGCCCACTGTAGGTTCTATAAATTATATGTTCAAATATGCAAAACCGAATCCGATTCGTATTAATTATTAATATCCCTAGATATTAATATCGCAAATATGAACGTGATAGCCGGGATATGAACGTGTGTTCGATAAATCCGTAAAACCTCACGATTCAACCACGAGGCTTTTTGATAGTGGAATAACTAATGTAATACAAAAAAAAATCAAACATTTGTGGAATGACGTATTATGGTAGCAATAGTCGACGTAAATAGGGAAAATTGTCATGTCTACAATATACTTAGAACAAAAACAGACTACTATAATCTAAATATGAATAGTGCAGGTTTGACATATTTGTTACCATGAAGATCGTTTTCAGCTTTCATGAAATTGTACCATTACTCGAGAAAATAAAGCACAAAGTAGGCCTTACGTCGATTTCTTATACAATTGAGAGGATCGAGATGCAGTTTTTGCATTCGATTTGTGAAAGCGTCTGGAAAGTTTGTGACCCTATGCGATCATGAAGATTTGAAAATCTGCACTGGTGCATAAGAAAAATGTATTTTTATAAATGCACCCCGAAGTGCTACTGATGAGAAAACAGGTTAACTCAGTAAATAATGAAGTAAACGAGTCCAATTTTGCTACCCGGGGATTTTGGGGTCGTAGAACGCGAATTTATCGACAGGGACCTACAGGGACATTCATATTCAGCGACCTCAAAAACCCCCGGGGGAAGGATTTTTGGTTAATTTTCTCATAAATTACCACGAAGAAACCACGAAGAAGACGTAGAACGTAAGCACCAGGTATACTGGAGGTTGCTGTCGATATATTCATGTTCAGCGAGTCCAAAAACTCCCAAGTAACAAAATTGGACTCATTTCCTTCATTATTTAAAGAGTCATATTTTTTTCACGAATCCAAAAAAAACGCAACACAACCTGTCTTACTGCACAAAAAATCGACGGTTCAGTGCTTCATCTCCTCAACTACTTGCGTGTAAGTGAAATAGTAAATAAATTGATAACATATTCTTACAATTCTTACTTACTAATAGGGAAAGATAAATTTAAAGTATTTATAACAACACCATATTAAAAAACTAGATATGAGATATCACGTAAACAATAATGAAATAATAAAATCAAATGTAGTTTTTAATTTTATATTATTTTCTCTTAAAGTTCCTTCACTCCAAGTCTCTAAAAACTAACATGTGTTGATTTATCAGCCATGAAATTTGTTTGTGAGTAATTTAAGGATGTTACGATTTCTTCTTTTAATCTACCCTGAATTATATGTTGGGATATTCTACAATACTGTGCATGGAAGTGATAGTTGACGTAATTAGTGTACTTATGCTTTTTTATGCGTACTAAGATCGATGCTATTTGTGTCAAACATTTGTACCTTGAGACGATAAATCGAGCATAGTGATTTCGTATGTAGGTAAAGTAATGACTTCGTGGTAGTTACAGAGCGCCTTTCTGAAGTCTGAAAGACATGTTTATATTTCAGATATTTAGAAAAGTTTCGTTTGTCTTTCGGCTTTTAGAATTCTATTGATTAACTACTCATCTACCTAATTCGCGACGGATTGACCACGTAATCCCCTCATTAGCCCATGTTTCGAATAAAATCAATAAAACACCAATTACCCGATTAAAAAAACACTCGCCTCGAAAAATTCGTAGGCGAATACATTTTTTTAATGAATCGATTATTTAATATAAATATTTCAAATTGATACATTCGCCGGCGATACGTAACAAACCAAAATATAAACGCGATAAATCTATTTATCGATTAAATCGGTTGAGCTAGAGTACGTGCGAAGTGTAGATTATTAAATTTACGTCGGCCTCCGACACATCGAAATTGTTTGGTCTTTTTTGAAAGAGCAATATTAGTAATCGCAGAATCAACTTCCTGCTGCTCCTCCCCCACTTTACCTAATTCCCCTTATAAAATTACGAACGCAGAAAATTTAATCTGTTCCAGCATTCCCGTACACAAAGTTATTTACGGCTTAAGGAAGGTTCCGTAAAGCCTCCGAAGGAAGTTTTTGCAGGTCGAACTTAATGCCCTAACCTTTCTCTGAAATTTCCTAAGCTCATTGGTTTACCTATTATAAATACTACTCTAATTACTTCGCAGGAAACTTCGGAATACCATCAAGGGCCTAATTAGTTTTCATAAAGCTTTACATCTGACAGATTTTCCTGATTATATCGACGGAGTATGACAAACCAAAAGTCGCCGAGTGATTGTGTAATGATCCCCTACACTTTTACAGTCGAGGTTTTTAATTTAAATTTCGAAGTTAAAGTTAGTATGGGACTAAAAGCGCTAGACAAACATAAAACGTTGCGTTTAGGAAATTATCTTTAATAGGTAGGATGTCGAAGGACGTCCGTCATCTCTGCTTAGGATTTTATTTTGAAGTTTCTCGACAATGTATCACTTTTGAAAGATAAAATGAAGCCCGAGGTATGCGTACAAGGCGCTGAAAGCATTTTCATCTGAAATTTCCCCACGACATGTAAGCGGCTGACAAAACGGATTATATATTCGAGTTCCATTAACACAACATGAGGTATTTATTAAAATAAGAGCGCGATCCGAAATTATGTTCGGTATTCGAGGGAAGTATGGGAATTCCGGGACGTTTCCTCCACCTCGCATACCTGTCGTTTCAACAATAACCTAAATGCTGGATGCATTTTCTTTGACGATCTTCAAATATGGTTAATGAAGTGATAACGGCAAACGCATCTCGGGGGATTTCAAGGGAATTGTTTAGTTTGCGAACGTGCCTAGTTGAATTTGTATGCGAAGATTCCCTTACAAAACGTTCCAGTTTGTTTTGCAGATTTGCTATGGGCGATTATGTTACAATAAAACTATGCAAAGAAACTTTATATTCAACAATCCGATTAAAGATTCTACCGAAGAATTATGAAGTTTTAAGGGGTTATGCCTCGTTAGGGATGAAAAAATGTTAGCAATTATTTTTTATTTCCTAGCACAACTATTCACCAAATTGAAATCAGGAATAAAGTTTTTAATGCATGTTTAAAAAATTTTTTTTGATAGCTCTGCAGAACAAAATGACGCCTCTATTTCACTCGTGTAAAAAACCACCACCCATAGATTCTGCAATTTTTGAGTTAGAACGATGAACCAAAAAATATCAATTTAACATAATAACAGCTATGATTTTCCCTATATATTGATTTTTGCAAACATGAAGTGCTTTTAAAAAGCGTTGAAAACACCAAAAAATCATCAGAAATTATTTAATAACAAATTAACTATAGCATTAATACAAAAATTCCTATGTGGCGAAATAGAAGCTAAATTTTCGTGTCAATCTGCAAAGATCGAGTAATCTGTCCAACCTGCTATAAAAATAATAATTCGAGAACAAGGAGTTTTATGTTTTCAGAAGTAAAAAAGGATATATAAATTATATACACCTCAATTTTGCATCGGCTGCTATATAACCATTGATCCGTAGGCATTTAGGTATTAGTGGGTCACTAAATATTCAAAATTCGGCAATCAGTACTTCATATACCTAGCGACTTCAGTATTTAAAAGGAGAATTCACGACACATGGATGTATCGATGTGTTTGATTCAACGGTTTTCTAACATCGATGTTTCAATATGATGCAGATAACAACGGACTATTTTAATGTACCCTTCCTAATGCACGGAACAGACGCCTGAAGCTCTATTGTCTCACGTAAAAAAAACCGTCATTTTACTGGTACTATTTAACTCTTAACAATTTTAATTTTAACTGAAGTCTCACTGTGTATATTCGTCGTTTTAGGGTTCCTTTATCTTGAAAATGTCTCAGAAGAGTGGGCAAACGTCGACAAGAAATAAAATAGTGTTATTTTGACGGAAGATTATTTTAGATCTCTTTTTTTGTTTAACTTCTAGTTATCGTATTATAGTATTTATTAAATATAATAGCCAAGGAGTCAATTTTGCGAGGAAGAAATATTGTTTGTAATTAACTTCACGTTGAAGATCCTGAAGTAACCTGCTTGCGGCTAATTAATTTTTATTTTGTCCCACGACGAAAAAAATGGTTATGTTTATACTGGACCTGACTGCCCAAGCAAAATATTGCATGGAAATATGTTTCCCTTCAGATTTCATAAGGATTCGGTAAGGGCTGTTTTATAAAATAAGCGCATGTAAACCCGGCTTACTTATAAAATTATAAAGCAAAAAAGCCGACCCCGGATTAGCAAAAGTAAGTAAAACATCTTGAAGTGAGGAAAAAATTAACCATAAACCATAAAGGCCAAAATTAAATGAAATAAACTAACGTGCTGGACGTTAATTGCCAGATGGTATTTTTAATCCTTAATTGTGTTTGTTGTGTTTAGACGAGAAACGTGAATTTCAGAATTTTCAGGCGCCAATTACGCTCAACACTTTGACAGAATACTGGGAATTATAAATGAGTTGGAAGATGATGCAGCGTCTATTAGGATCAGCAAGAATATTTTTAGAAAGGAGATCATACGAATGGATTTATCTTACTTAAATACACATAACTTATTGGAAACATTAATACAAGCTCTGAGAGGAGAAACGACTTTTTAGTTAAACGATTCCATATTTTAGATAATGCTATTAAAGTGTGCATCTAGTATTAAAGGCAAATTCATTAGGGAAAAATGTGAATTTTTTTAAGGAATAGGACTGCACACATTGAGAGAACTAAGTTCTGTACTATTTGGTAACAACAGCAATCGCAAATCACAAATAGTTATAATCCTGCAGAAATTAGTAATTCTGTATTTGCTCCTTTGAATTTAATGGATGTTAAACGAAGTTTTTTAGTTTTAAAGCAAACCTTAAGTGACAAAAGACAAAGCATTTTTGTTAATTTAAAAATAGGGGTTGTTAAAATTAGCATAGCTGGTGAAGTATGTACATATTTTAGAAAAAGGTATTGTTATTAAACTTATATGTGTCTATTTAGGATTTTTTCTTTCCAAAGGCAAAGGCAAAGGCCTGTCTACACTCATAAATGTTTGTTGCCATAATCCCATGCTTTAGTAATAATTGTCATATAAATCGTCATTAGCTCAAGGACTCATGCAGACTTTTAAACAGTCGGGACCTGGACATAAATGATTATTACGGAATTAACGTGTCCCAATCCTTTATTAAACAATTTTAGATATATTCACATCCCCCTAGATACGCGATTAATCTCAGTTTCCCACAGATTATCCCGTGTTTTAGCTTCACCTCCCCATCCACAAAAGCGCGGCCTTCCTCCGTGTAAACACGCACTTAATTTCTTCCTTCGCCCTTTAAACCATGCGAAAAAATATCGATGAAAAAGTATAGTCCGAATGTACATTATCATATACAATAAGCTCATCCGAGCTTAAATTAAATATGAACACACTGTGTAGATAATGCAGTCACGTGTGTATGAGAACATCTCGCTTCATTTGACGGCACGTGTATACATATATATTTAAGGATAATGTTGCGGCTTCCTCACACATCAATAAATTACAAAGAAGGGTAGCGAAGCACAAAGGATAAATATGAATAGGTAAATATAATTTGTGGGGTGGGCAGGCGGGGCGCACATCTAGATGGGGACGGTTCGTGATGAACTGCGATTCATACATTTTTCTCGGCGGGGAACAACAAGGAGAGTGTAGATTTGAGGCTTCGTACGAATCTGACGGTTCACGAAAATTTCGCGGATGCATTTCTACCCTTTTTGTTTGCACGAATCTGTCCGATGTTTGTTTACACCTATTCGTGGAACCGTTGTAATTCAAAATGAATTGCGAAAGTACGAGCAGCTGTTTCAATATGAATTTTATGGTACGTTCACTTGGGGTAGCAGTAGTCACACTTGGTAAAAATTGTTATGTGGCATTTTTTCTTTCATTCTAACAATTCACTGTCACCCACTTTCATCCATTTCAATAAATCCAAATGAGATTGTCGTTGAGGTTGTATCATTTACAACCAGTAAGACGTTGGAAGTAGTAAGGTGTGATGGGAGATTCATTACTATAGAATACTCTAAATGATTCGAAACATCCCCCTATGTAAGTTAAGCCAACACCTAGCATAATACATCTTAAGGGTCTAATGTCAATAGATCCTACTTTTCAACCAGTAAAGCGATAAAAAGTGTCGCATAAGAAATCGCATAATCTTCAGAATGGTTACAGGATTCAATCAATCGTACCTGACTTTTGTTAACGCTTACCTTGCATTATCGCTTACGATATAATAAAATATCACTGAACCATCTTCCTCCAGAACATTTTGAGTGGTGTACAAAATGTAATGATCACTCAGTTACAAAAAGAAATTCACACAAATTTTTAGTATTCCACATATTCATTTGACAAAACTCAGTGTAACTGTTTTGATCTACTGTTATTACTTATTGTTATTTACTTTTTACTGTCCGTTATATTCCCACCAAATATATAATAGTGTTTATTTCACAAAATTTGCGCATAACTTCATTTTCTGTTAAAGTATGACGATAGTGTAAAAATAGAAAACTCTATATTTATATCAATATCTCCAAAAATAAGGATGGTCAAGTACACATAAACACTTGCCATCAGTATCGGTTAAATTTTTCTAGTCAGTCTCTAAGAAACTGCCATGAAGTTGAGACATCCGTTTGTATCCTTATTGTAGTATAATGTTACACCATTCTTTGCGTTTACTACGCTAATTCCAAAAAATTCGTAGATAAACACTTCATATTACCTGTTATCATAAACAATCACATATAATCAAGGATAGAAACCATAAAAGTTTTATGCGTATAATTATATTTAAGACACTAATTCACTCTACATCAAACTAGTTCCTGGCTTTCCCTAGCTGGTCCAATCTGAATTGTACTGAATCCAAGTCAGGTACGAATCGATCCTGGTGAAAACTGTCGGATACCCGAATACGCAGTCACGAGACCCGTGTGATACTATACCATAAACGATACCATCGATCTCCAATGGGCCCCCGACATCACCGGCGCATGCGCCTCTGCCATACAACCCAGACATGCAAATTTGTCTGCTGGTAATGTTGCTGTAAACTAACTCACAACTATTATTATCCATAATGGTACCAACTGTTTCCATTAAGACTTCACTGTTTTCCAGAGAGTCATACCCGTTTTTGGTCACTCCCCAACCGCTAACGGTACCGTAACGACCTTAAATAACATAAATGAATAACGGCAGTATTAAAAGACGTAGTCTACCTTTTAGGGAAACTCCGTCGACTTTCTTGGGTAGTTTGGCAAATCCTATTGCTTCTGTTGGATGAATAGGACATTCTAATTCGATCAAGGCGATATCGTTAGCATACGTCGAAGATTTGTAACCAGGTGGTATGATTGTAGCAATCCCTTTCAATTTTACCTGGGTAGTTTCTTTTTTCGTGATGTTGTGAGCTCCGAGGATCACTTCAATTTTGTGGTGACTAAAACGAAATTGAATATCTACATGCGTTTCATTACTCTTTATGCGCTTTGCAGTGCCTGTACATGCACTATAAAACTTATATTATAAGGACCCAAAATATTAATTGGAAATTTTAGGGTTTAATAGATGTACCTACCCCTTGACACATTGTGCGGCTGTCAACACGTATTTTGATGTAATTAAAATCCCCCCACATCCAGGTTCCACCACCCAGTCTCCATCGTCGACTATAATTCTCGCTTGGTACGGAATAGAATAAGGAATAACTTCGACGCCATTAGTGATAGTCAACGGAGGTGTTTCCTAGATATAAGAGAGTTTTAAAGCACTTAACAATACGGTAATGATGTTGATGTAAACTGTAATTTACTTTTGAAGTTTTCACGTGCGCAGCCACAAAAGCGATAGCGATACAAAGCACGACTATTTTCATTGTAAGGGAAAAATTTTAAACTCGACTGAAACAAGCTCCCTTCCTTTCATTTCCTTTATATTTATATTTGTTATACTTTCTTGCCAAACCTTCGTACAACCTGCGAAGATTGATTGATAACATTATCAAATATGACATTTGGAAATCCATTTTAGGAAACTTTATTTATTTTTCAGGCAGCAACGTAATATTCAAATCATCTTTTGTTTTCTTTTCATCTTCACGATTTCACCAGCCCTTGTTTTGAGTGGAAACTGTTTGGCGAAATCTCTCCCTGTTTTAATACCGTTGCACTAGCGTATATCTACTATAACTGTGAAATAACACGACACAAGGGGAGATGGTCTGTTTCTATACGGAAAATGTCAGACGAATAATAACTGACAAGAAAAACTTTCAATTAAAACATCTGAAGTGTTACGGTGATATCAAACCGAGTATAAACAATTTAAATATAAACTGGGTAAATTCTTGTAACCCCAAAAGCGACAATTGTGTATTAATCTGTAATTCATTTATTGGTTTTCAGCAAAATCAATTCGCGATCAAACACAAGTGTGTATCTACTATAAGATTAATAACACTCTTGTATAACCAGATTGCTATTTTGAATATAATTTATTTAAATTGTTGCGACAATTTTCGACAATAAAGGTTTTTTCATAAGGATTACTAAATCGATGTTTTTCAAAACAAGTGCAACGTGTGTAGGAATTAATAAATTGGTTAGCAGACAGTAAATATTGAGGACATAAATCTATTTATAATTTTTTCTACAATCTAAAATGGCAAAACATTCACACACGTGAAGTCATTAACTAAATATTTTCAATTTGATATTGCAAAAGAATAAAAATATATGAAAAACATATATACGTTATTTTGTACAATAAATGTGATATTATTGATCTACATAATCAAATATAGTTAGTAATCTGAAATATGTATGCTTTTAATAATTCAATTACTATGATAGACAAACAGATGGCTGGAAATGATATTTGAGTATTAGCAAATGGTTTAATGATATCATCACTTATGAGGAATACCCGTCTGTCTCCATTAACATGTCGAAATCATTGTTTAACCAGTCAGAATTATGCGGATTGTTATCAAATAATCTTCAAAAATTGAGTAACGATTCCTACAAGAAAACAACATACCGTATAAATATAAAAGAAACAGAATCGAAAATTATATCAGTCGCATCTACAGACAGTCCAAAGATGTTCAAGATGAATATTTTACTCTGCTTCGCCTCCCTCTTCGCTTTTGCTTACGCAACACGCCAAAGGGTAAGTTATTTACACAAAGCCACTTGCATTAAGGCACAAATTAAACGTTTAATTTGGTATGCATAGGCCAGTCCTCCTTTAGCGATTACCAATGGTGTCGAGGTAATCCCTCACTCTTACCCCTACCAAGCCAGGATCATAATCAACGATGGGGACTGGATAGGGAAAACGACGTGTGGAGGGATTCTAATTTCGCCAAAATACGTTCTTACGGCAGCGCAATGTGTTAAAGGGTAAAAAATTGAAAAATATTGTAAACTAATATTTAAATTTATACTTTTGATACATTTTTAGACATAGGAAGATAGAAGTGGTATTGGGAGCACATAACGTCACCAAAAAAGAAAGTACGCAACAAAGGTTAAAAGCAATCGATTGCGTAGCACACCCGAACTATAACGAATCAACATATAGCAACGATATCGCACTGATAGAACTCCAAAAGAAAGTGTATGTCAACGACGCCATAGTATGCGCCAAATTGCCCAAGAAAAATAATGGCATATCCTTAAGAGGTAAGCAGAATTACACATTATACAAAATATAAAAAGATAATATCTCCAAATTTGTCATTATAGGTCGTTACGCGACGATCATCGGTTGGGGAGTAACCACCAACGATTACGGTAACCACGGTACCAGTGCAGCTCTGATGGAAACCATCAGTACCATCGTTAACAACACCCAATGTAATAAAGGTTCGAACAAGAGTTCGGACAAGGAGCTATGTTTGTCAGGAACGTATGGCAGAGGTGCTTGCGTTGGAGACGTAGGAGGTCCAGTGATAATCGACGGGGTAGTATATGGGATAATCTCACATGGATCGCCCAACTGCCAATCGAACACTCCAACCATCGCCACCAAGATCACGCCCTATTTGAAATGGATTCAAGATAATTCTGATTGTGACATTGAAGATTATGATGATGATAATCATGATCATGACCATGATGGTGATGACGACGATGATGATCATGATCATGACCATGACGATGACGATCATGACCATGATCATGACCATGATGATGATGATGACGATGATCACGATCACGATCACGATGACGACGGCAAGGGCGGAGAGTGCAGATAATAACGATGGTGATGATAATGATGATGATGATAGACAGTAGATATTGTTATGTTTATATAATATTGTATTAATATATATGTACATATATCAAACATATATAATATTATATAATTATATAATAATATACATGTTTGATATGATCAAGACTTTTGTTACATTTCTAATTCTAAATAGACCAGCATTTTATTAAACCAAAAATCTTTAATTTCATCTTAAGTACACATCAACGTCTGAAGTACTGGTATTGGTTAATAACCCTGAACAAACTGATGAGACTTCGAGAAATTCTTAGAAGCCCATCTTCGTTATTAGTTGGAATGAGATAGGAGGGTAAACAAACGAAGAAAGAGTCCAAGTCCAAACACCATGAAACAGTAAAAACCCAGTTCTTTCTAAACTTGTTGAATTCTATTACTAAATTATTAGTATTATATTATTCTAAGCTTATAAAACAACAGCAATATATATTTTTCTTCTGTCTTGTTTAATCCGTGACTAACTCTATCTAAAACAATATGGTTTTTTTGTAGAATACCTTCCAAATTTCCAACATATAGTAAATGTTTTAGAGTTTACGCCATTTACTTACATGTGAGCATTCATCTGGTAAATTGATAAAAAAAACTTTCTGCCGTATCTCCCTTTCAGCCACTTCTCGGAAAATTAAGATATTTCAGGATTGTATTCATCAGGAATGTAATCTATTGCATACACATTGTCATTGGCCGTATCATCATCATTCAGCTCGCCTTCGTCCGATATAATCCTCCCCAAAATACTTTCATGAGACTTTATCTTGTGTTGATTGTGTCCCATTCGTGCTGATGTGGTCATTTGTCTATTATATGGCGATTTTCTAATTTCCTGAAATAGAGATCTCTTCGTCCTAAGATCCATCTTACGACGAAGGTGTCTCCATTTCAGCTGAAAATCTCAACGCTCCTCGATTAAATAAGTGTTTGAATCGAAATAATTGTCTGCGACATTTTCAAATTAAATGTGATAGGTATGTAGGTGGGAAACGATAATTCATCACACATGCTTAATATATACTCTATAGCTTTCAGACATTCTTGAATCTATTTCAAAAAAGGAATATTGTGATAAATTTTCAATTAAAAATGGTTCATCGAATGTGGCGAATGTTTACGCAATACAAGTAACTTTATAATTTTAAAAGTTGTGAAGAAATTAAATGCTTAATAGAAATATGATAAAAAAATCAACGAGAATATTACCTATTTACAAATAATGTATAAAAAAATGTTACAAATTACGAGAATTGTTTCATTGAATAAAATTCTTTAATAGTTCTATAAATAACACAAGCATATCGATATCTTCAAAAACTATTGACATTTTTACTTCATTGTGTGATCGCTTTAAGCACAATTAATAAATATGTATCGTATGTAATAAGCTTGTTTGCTTAGTATATATGCTATGCATAGTAAATATACTATGCAAACAAGAATACTATTTTCCACCAATTTGTTTTTTAATTCATGGACAAATCCTATATTATTAATATTAGAAAGAAAACCCTATTAGAAATCAATTTCAGTTGATGTGTGCTCTAAAGACCTTCATTTTATCTCGCCGTTTTCGGTACTAATTTTAGTGTACCCATAAAAAAACATCTTTGCCAAAATTTCATTTAATTTTCGCACTATGCGATTCAGCAACATTCCTCCATAAAGTAAGTAAACCATGCCCTATTTTTTATTAAGTGAGACATCCGATTATAATTAAGTATTGTACAGTGATAATTGTAGAATTAAGATCGCACGTTTGTAGAATTTTTAACTAATTTTATTTTTTTCTAAACATTTCTTTTTATAAGCCTTAATATGCCGATTTCATTTTAAATTATTAAGAAAAAGTGTTATATATGTTAAATACATGCCCTCAAATTTTTTTTCATTCAATGCGTCAAGATCTCAACATCTATGTGATTGGATGAAAAAAATTTAAATTTTTTCAGCAAATTTTTAGTTTAGTTAGTAAAATTTAAGTTTTCAGTATGATCTAAATTTATTCCCAGTAAAATCTCAATAATGTTCAACAGTAATTTTACAGTTACTTTTAATATATTGACATATAATGGGGTTATTATTCACAACAGTCAAATCTAAATTAGACTCATTACTTACTACTAGATCGCTATCCATAAAACATATTTTAAGACCCAATTTTATTGGATCAAGGGATACAGACTGAGCAAATATTATGAGTGAATGATACCATTGTTCTGATTAGTATAATTTTATTTTTATCATTATTAGCTCCTTACGCTAATCAGTCAAAATCATAGTGAGATTATTCTCAGATAACGAAAGAGTAGATCTCTTCGTTACATAGGTAAAGCAAAGTAAATGCAAATTCTGTGCCTAATAATTTATTTTCAGTTGGCGTGTTTATAACAATTCGTCAAAATCGCAGTCAGAATTGTCCTGTATCCATCTGAGGTAAGGGGCGATCCTGGTAGCTACCGCTGGGTAATCCGACTGGCAATGTGGTGATCCGAACGAAATGATACCGTAGACAATACCATCAATTATCAACGGACCTCCGACGTCACCTGCGCATGCTCCTCTGCCATAAGTCCCAGATAAACAAATTTCGTTATCGGAGACGTCGTCATAATATCTACTACAATTCGTATTGTCGAAAATATTGCTGACGGTCTCCATTAAAACGTCACTAGTGCGGGAATGGCTGTTGTTGTTACTGGTTACTCCCCAACCAGTGATAGTTGCGTAACGACCTTTTTAAAAAATAACTGTAGCCGTTAGGAATGTAGAAGATGTGTTGACTTACCTCGTAGGGAAATATTGTTATTGTTCTTAGGTAATTTTGCACAATCTATTGCTTCGGTTGGAAATACTTTCTTTTGCAATTCGATCAGGGCAATGTCGTTGCGATGGGTTGATCGGTTATAGTCTGGATATACATTGCAGTCGACTCCCTTGACTCGCATCTGAGTGGATTCTTTGTTTGTAATGTTATGAGCTCCAAGCAATATCTCAAACTTCTCATGACTAAATTTAAACATATCAGACTAGGTACCTACGACGCATTTTATGTTTGTCTTACCCTTCAACGCACTGAGCTGATGTTAAAACATATCTCGAAGAAATGAGGACACCTCCACATGATGTTTGTTTCGTCCAGTCCCCATCATCTATCACGATTCTCACTTGGTATGGGTAGGAATGGGGAATTACTTCGACGCCGTTAGTGATAGTCAAAGGAGGTATGTCCTTTCAAATAAACGTTACAATAGTACACCAAGTTAATTACTTGAACTGATACGGCGCTACTTACTCTAGTAGGAATTGCATGTGTAACTGCGAGAACCGAAATGAGCAAAACCAAAAAATTCATTCTGGAGCAGTGTCGTGGAATGGGACTGAGTTTATTTTCAACTTTCCTCCCTTTATATTCATGTCGTATTTCAACTTGCTTGCAAAATTTTTATGCAACGACACTGATTTAGCCTACATTTCTCCACATATTTTGAAATAGATTTTGTTTAAATTATTTGAAAGATATATCGTGAATGCAACGTTAATCCTACATTTTCATAACTTTCTGATTTAAGATTCATTTCAAGTATTTCACATTGAATCGAATACACAAGTAATTACTAACGTTGAAATTTTGCAATAACTTTGTTATTGAAGTACGAATAAATATAAAGGTATTGTAAATTATGTTTATTTGCTATCAGTCAATTTGTTTGTCACTGTTTTTGTTGCGTAACCGAAATATTCAATTGGTTATTATTTAAAAGAATAGGCACTGTCATTCGAAGTGAATCCAAAAGTGTCGAAACAAAATGTCTCTAAGCGACGGGTTGAAACAAAGAAAAAAATAAAGCGTTTTAATGATTGAACTAGATTGAACTAGATCGAACCAGATTATATTCATTAATTGAAATATTTATGCGAGAAAATACAAAAAATTAACGGGTAAGTTTAAAGGATTATACTAAAAGAGACAGAATTACTCAATGTCAAAGACGTATGTTGTTAAATTCGGAAATGTAGGTCACTTTATTAAAAATTACTCTTTATTGATTGTTAAAAAATTGGTAAAGGTAGTGAAATGGCTTGCATAAAAGCACCTTAGCATCAGCTTCATAATCATGTCAAAAAGGGATGCAAACTGACGCTAATGACATCGTGGATTATATATCGAACTAAAATTTTAATACCTCATAAAATAGTTTCTAGTTGAAAGTTTAGTCAATAATTTGATGAAATAAAATATTCAAGGGACTATTCGGAGGGTTACAAAAGTAAATACATATTGTATGAACTAATGGCGTAAAAGGCAGATACACTGTGTACAGAAATGTTTTGTAGGTGAGCTTTAATGGAATTTTGTTAATCTATGATATTAATTTTGATTTATGATGGTCATAAATTATTAGATTGAGTAAGAACCTAGGTCAAAGGTTAAGCTCTACGACTTGAAAAAAGCCTATTAAATGTCCAACTTTAATGTCCTGGCTTCTCTAGTGGTTGTATTCCCATTAAGTTTTTTCATCGTATCTAAAAAGTAAAGTACCTTTGACCTCCTTTTAAAACAAGGCAATAAAATTAATTAACCCTAGTGTTCTCCTCCTTTATAGCCTTTCCGGCTGAAGGGGAAAAAGTAACACACTACAGCGCTTTCGTGCCGGTTGTAGTTAAAGAAGTCGTAATGAGAGAGCATAACGGACGCGTCTTTAAGGTGGTAATGCGAAATAAAATTTATTTCGGCGGGTACGAACGTCGTTCGGGAAAGATTGCTTCACGGGAATATTACACCTGCGGGAATGCGGGAACGTTCCAGGGCTTTATTTTTCCGGGCGGATCTTTAAAAATTCTTTAAAATCGGATTCTCGGTGGCTCCGATTCCAATAGGTGCCCCCGGAAAGAGGATTTCACGGAAAACCGACTCTCCAATATCGGAATCGACTCAGGTTATTAAGTAACCATACGCAAATTGATTCATCGAAGTGTTCCGCTGGGAGATTACGGAAAAGTAGCTTATTCCGTTGTTTTTACTCAGGACTTTGTTAATCCGTACAATAAGGTTATTTAGGCATGCAGGATCAAGAACTGAATTAACGGAACGAAGATTAAATATGATTTAGCTGAATACGTAGGAGGAAAAAAATTTCAAACCGTTGAAAAATTACCAAAATATCTCGTCAATCAACAATAATATAAATTGCTGTTATATACTGTACAACACATATAGTGGAAACAAGAAAATAGTACATTTTAAGTAAACTTATTCTTCGGTTTGCCAGTTTAACATTCCGCTAAAAACGCATGTCCCATTTTCACCTACAAATTTGAACAATCAAGAGATTGATCTAATGAGCTTTCAATCGATTTAAAACGTGTGAGATGATTATTTGATTAAAATCAGTAGTATTCCAACATCTGTAGAACAGAACTGACGAATGAAGCAATTGTAGATGTAACCAATAATTCTGTAAATATGAGGTAAATATGTTATTACGGTATCTTTTGTTTTTAATAACGAAATCAAAAAGTCAACTATATTAAGACGGTAAATAAGTCGGGACTTTTTCAAAACAATACGTAAACCACTTTTCTACTAAATCTTGACAGAAACTATAGGACAGCAATAAATATGTCTTTCCCATATATCTTTCCCATATGTGCATATGGGAATAATTCAATTACTATGATAGACAAACAGCTGGTTGGAAATGATATTTGAGTATTAGCAAATGGTTTAATGATATGACCACTTATGAGGAATACTCGTCTGTCTCCATTAACATGTCGAAATCATTGTTTAACAAGACAGAATTATGCGGATTGTTATCAAATAATCTTCAAAAATTGAGCAACGATTCCTACAAGAAAACAACTTACCGTATATATATGAAAGAAACAGAATCGAAAATTATATCAGTCGCATCTAAAGACACTCCGAAGATGTTTAAGACGAATATTTTACTCTGCTTTGCCTCCCTCTTCGCTTTTGCTTACGCAACACGCCAAAGGGTAAGTTATTTACACAAAGCCACTTGCATTAAGGCACAAATTAAACGTTTAATTTGGTATGCATAGGCCAGTCCTCCTTTAGCGATTACCAATGGTGTCGAGGTAATCCCTCACTCTTACCCCTACCAAGCCAGGATCATAATCAACGATGGGGACTGGATAGGGAAATCGACGTGTGGAGGGATTCTAATTTCGCCAAAATACGTTCTTACGGCAGCGCAATGTGTTAAAGGGTAAAAAATTGAAAAATATTGTAAACTAATATTTAAATTTATACTTTTGATACATTTTTAGACATAGGAAGATAGAAGTGGTATTGGGAGCACATAACGTCACCAAAAAAGAAAGTACGCAACAAAGGTTAAAAGCAATCGATTGCGTAGCACACCCGAACTATAACGAATCAACATATAGCAACGATATCGCACTGATAGAACTCCAAAAGAAAGTGTATGTCAACGACGCCATAGTATGCGCCAAATTGCCCAAGAAAAATAATGGCATATCCTTAAGAGGTAAGCAGAATTACACATTATACAAAATATAAAAAGATAATATCTCCAAATTTGTCATTATAGGTCGTTACGCGACGATCATCGGTTGGGGAGTAACCACCAACGATTACGGTAACCACGGTACCAGTGCAGCTCTGATGGAAACCATCAGTACCATCGTTAACAACACCCAATGTAATAAAGGTTCGAACAAGAGTTCGGACAAGGAGCTATGTTTGTCAGGAACGTATGGCAGAGGTGCTTGCGTTGGAGACGTAGGAGGTCCAGTGATAATCGACGGGGTAGTATATGGGATAATCTCACATGGATCGCCCAACTGCCAATCGAACACTCCAACCATCGCCACCAAGATCACGCCCTATTTGAAATGGATTCAAGATAATTCTGATTGTGACATTGAAGATTATGATGATGATAATCATGATCATGCCCATGACGGTGACGACGACGACGATGATCATGATCATGATCATGACCACGACGACGATGATGATGATCATGACCATGACCATGATGATGATGATGATGACGATGATCACGATCACGATGACAACGGCAAGGGTGGAGAGTGCAGATAATAACGATGGTGATGATAATGATGATGATGATAGACAGTAGATATTGTTATGTTTATATAATAATGTATTAATATATGTGTACATATATCAAACATATATAATATTATATAATTATATAATAATATACATGTTTGATATGATTAAAACTTTTGTTACATTTCTAATTCTAAATAAATCAGCATTTTTGAAACATGAAACACAAATTTGAACAATCAAGAGATCGATCTAATGAGCTTCCAATCGATTTAAAACGTGTGAGATGAATATTTGATTAAAATTAGTGGTATACAACATATGTAGAACAGAACTGACGAATGAAGCAATTGTAGATGTAATCAGTAACTCTGTAAATATGAGGTAAATATGTTATTACGGTGTCTCTTGTTTTTAATAACGAAATCAAAAAGTCAACTATATTAAGACAGTAAATAAGTCGGACTTTTTCAAAACAACACGTTAACCACTTTTCTACTAAATCTTGACAGAAACTATAGGACAGTAATAAATAAGTAATAAACTTTAGCCTACAGTGAAAACAATGGCTGTATTTTTACGAAACACCTATAATAAAAATAATATTTCTGCTTTATATTCGCATAATTCATATTTTTGCAATATTTACAGGTTACATTTCTCGTCATATGTCTATTAAAAGGGACGATAGCACTTCGTTTTAGAAAATGAATTATTTCTTTATTCATCAACATTATAGAACGATTCATAGAGCATCTTGTAAAAATCTTATAGTTTCGTGCAAGATTATGTGAAAGTAAAAGGGTGGAATTGTTAGGGCAACAATATATTAAAATACTGGCGCTGCCAGCGCACTGGTTGCAAACATTTCAAATTATTAAGCCCTATATAGCTTCTAAAAGAGGTATCGATTAGTCTATTCCTTTAAAATAAACAGGAAAAAAGCTGTATTGAAAGTATTACACCAAAAAATACGATAAATTCGTGAAATCTATTTGGTAATGCCGTATATAAGAACGCGCAATAACTGGTAGTCATGTAGTATATTGCAGCTTAATAAAGGAATTATCTAAATGTGTCACTAAGTTGTACAAACAGATAAATATTATGAGTGAAAAAATAACTCGATACGTAAATAAAAGGAAACAAAATATGGAAAAATTACTTTTACTTCTTAGTTTCTTGCTTTTTGGTTAACTGAACCGAATCGTCATCACTACTATCGTCGTTCGTATCAGCGCTAAATAGTAAAGATACAATAAAATTTGCATCCGAATCATCGATCTTATCGATGTCATTAACATTGATCTTCCTGTAACAAATCCCCTTTTTTACTTTTGCCCATCTTTCCATGAAACTATAAGCCTTTGACAACACGAAGCTGTATAAATAGTTCGCTGTTGTTAATATTTAAATAAAGGAGTAACTGATTTTCAAACACAAATTTTTTGCAAAGAGTATTTATTAATGATATTTAACTCTTTTTAATACCATTTTTGAACGTGATAGGTGCAAATAACTACACCTAATACGTTATCATATTTATTTGTGTACTGTTTAAAATATTAAGAACAAAATCTACACATGGGTCTGTCTGAAAGTCCAAATTGTAAATACTTCGTATTTTCACTGTCAAAACTGAGATAGTTATTACAAAATTTAAATTTCTATTAAAATTTGTTAGTGAAAACAATTATCGGTTTATAAAAAATAGTTTTCTACTGAAATTTCAAATGCTGTTAAAGAATACGTAAAATGTTAGAGAACTTCTTACGTATGCCGATCTGCAGAACTTCCAGGGATATTGTATAAAACGGATGACTATTTAACTAATGACAGATGACTTTCATTAACTCTTCAAGATGACAAAGAAAGTATAATTCTTATTCAATTGTGAAGCTGAAATACATGATTATTAACTAAGAATTTGATGATTTAGCTTTTATGGACAACAAATAACAAATTTCTTATAATCCTGTTATAGGACTGTAAGAATTAGAGTATATTATAACAAAAATGTTAAAGCGTAATGATCAACTATGCATGGAATCTTTGAGTTATTCACACGACTTAGTCCAAAGTTATGGCATTTTATGTTTGTACCTTAGGATTCTTCTAACCTTTGAAAATTAGCTGTTAATGCGTTTACGATGTTTCACTCTCTGTTCTACAATTGTTAATAGAATATTTTCTTATTGCTGAGAGAACCGAAAGGTATAAAATCAATCTCGATCACAGGAACACATACTGAATACGCTCGACACAAATTTTATATGCATTGGGAAAAATATCAGAGTACATGTTAGAAAAATGTGAATGTCAACTAGACATAAATATGAGCAATGAAATTGTTCATTGTAATAAACGAAACAAGAAAATTTAAGAGTAACATCCCACACTAGCATTTCAAATGGTAGGGTTTAAATTGTCAGAAAATCAGATGCAGATCCTGCAGCAATTATAAGAACACTTTTCGACAACGTATTGCATAGCACAGCCCTCAAACTACGAGTATTTACACGAAACTCGTAAGCTATACGCGGTAAAGATAAAACAAGTAATTAAATAATATGTTCCTTAAATAAAGCACAACATCCAACAATAACTGACGTTTTAAAACCATGATTAAAAGATGAAAAGCCGTGATTGGATGAAAATAACGTTCTTATTTGGAAACATGACTCACTACACCAGTGATCCACGTATTCCACATAGGACTCGATCTTCTGAAACCATTCAAGTGGGTGTAAATATAGGAGTATGTTTGTAGTATATGTGCGGTAATGGGTTTGGTAAGTTTCTTATGTTTATTAAAAAAGAGTTGTATTTGAATTTATTAGCGACATTTTGACACATTTCTATTTGTTGTCAACAATTTAAGCACGCAATATCAACTTTTGCATTTTCTACTTTCTCTATTGTATTGTATTTACCACAATAGATGTCAATGTATTGCTTCGTGGAAGAAATAATTACAGGTAGATTATAAACAACCATATATTTAATCATTTTAATACGTTAATACAAAATTATAAAAATTAATGCGCAATTCAAAACTAATACACACTCCTCCAATCAGAACGTTGCTCGATCCAATCCAGGAAAGATCCTACATTGGCAAAAACTGCTGGATACCCGTATTTGCAACCGGAGGCTACATATGAGGCAATACCATGTTGTACTCCGTTTACCACAAGTGGTCCGCCTGAATCCCCCCTACAAACACCCTTACCGTCAAGACCTGATAAGCATATTTCGTTGTCCCTAACGATTCCATAGCTGGAATTGCAGATGGAGTTCTCTAAAATGACACTGGATACTTCCATAAGTACATCGCTTAGTTCAGGTTCATCACTAATTGTCCTTCCCCAACCGCTAGCCATACCGTGAGAACCTGGATGTAGGCTATGTAAATAGTAGCGATAAAAATATTGTTATGTGTATTTTACCAACTAGTGACTTTCCCGCCTCCCTTCTTGAAGGAAGTGTGGCGTAGTCGATGTAAGCGTTGGGGTGGGCAGCAGCTTCTAACTCGACCAAACCTATATCGTTATCGATTTTCGAGAGATCGAATCTGTCGTGCGTGAACCATTTCACGGCCTTAATCAATTTCTGACCTTCCTCGGATTTAGAAATATTATGCGCCCCTAACAGCACATCAATCGTATTATGCCTAATAGATAAACGTTAAATACATCCACACGTAAATGTTTATATTCAGGGCTTACCCGTTGACACAATGACCGGCTGTCAAAACGTATTTGGATGTAATGAGAGTTCCAGAACAGCGCGTTTCGAATAACCAATCACCTTCATCTATTATAAGCCATGCTTGATAGGGGATCGAATGGGGAATAGCTTCGTGTCCGTTAATAACCGTCGGGGAAATGTCTCCGGATAAGTCTGGCGAGTTAAGAAGCCCGAACTTAACAAAACTCTGCAAAATATTACTAAAATGTCCTACTGTATCTTAGGAGGATAATAATTTAAAACTCACCGGACTGGGAAGAGCACATGTTAACGTCGCTACGTTAAGAAGAAAAGCCGCAGGTTTCATATTGAAAAACGCGTTTGGCACTGAACCGAAATGTGTTTTGAAATGTTTTCCGATTCCGTTTATATACAAGATTTCCGCTGAAAAACACGTCTCCAGCAACTTTCCAAGATTGATTGATAGCATTATCATATTTGGCGCATCCGCTGTAGAAAATCAATATTTGGCTTTTGTTCTCTTTTGATTTCGCATCGTCTGCCCTCGCGTCGATTGCTCAACACGTCGCTAACATTTAATTCTATATTTATTTATTTCGATTTAATCAAACTACAAGGAGCGTGTTGGTAAACAAGTTAGGGTCTAGTTCAAACGTAATTAATCCGTAAATACTTACTTCCTATTCAATACGCATGTAATAATCAGATAATCAAGTCATCAATTACATTTCAAATTAATCACACTATTTGTGTTAATCTCAACTCATTTTTTAAATCAACTGAATACAAAAGCAATGGACAGGCGAGATAAGACGAAGCTTATTTCGCTTGTAACCTTAACCACAAGGATAAAGATATTTGATTGAAAAAAATTACACATTTTTGGCGCATTAAAAGGTACCCCGATTATGAATCGATTTTTAATGATAAATTTATTGATAGGATTTTCTATCAACTCCATACACCCTTTGGAGAAAATTTTTGTCATCCACTGTTGGTAAATTATATCAAATCATTTATATACTCATTTTAAGTGATATGTACTGGAAATTAAGGGATAATAGGAACAAAGGTCATATAGTAAAAACAAGAAACCAAACATAGTCTGAGATAGAACCGAATCATAATATAAAAATAGATTAAATATAAATGTGTCAGTAATAAACTTTTAAATGATTTCTCCATTCAAAGTATCACGGGATTGAATTTATGTTCAAGTAAAAAATTTGAAATTGTCAATTCATAAGCGCGCATTGAATCCCGCGTTAGTGAATCAGCAACCCACATTTCAACCGTTTGTGACATTATATCCTAACTCGAAAATGTTGGTCGAAGTTCAACAGCTTGTAATTTTCATTATACTCCTATCCGTAATCCGGATTTTGACATACTCGAACGGTTTGTTCCCTTTCACTATGTCATGTGCGTACATGCAGGTGCATATGCGTAATGGTTAGATACACTAATTCTTCTGTCGCGTTTTCTACATTTAGTTACTCTGAAATGTCCAGAAATAGCTTCCCTTTAAAATTTTGAAATTGAAGCTCTGATGCTCAGTATATCGAATCAAATATAGAGTTTTAAAACGAAAAATGGCGTTTCATTTTTGCTCAAAGGCTGTATCGTTAATAGATTGTTCATAAGAAAACCATTGAAGATAATATTCATATTGATCCCAGTTTGTTTTGGAACATTGTCCAAAATAAATTAAAGAACAGCGATAAACCAAGGGAGAAGACATTTAATATGTCTTCTCTCGAATAAGATGATATAATTTTCACAGATAAGAAATCAAGTGCACAGGCATTTACAGTGTATATCAGATCTGTGTTCTGCTGCTAGCCTCACCTCCACTAAGTAACGCAAACCCTAGCTTCACCTTTCCTAAGATTTCTGACGGAGAGGTTCTTGGTAAAATATAAAGCTTAAAACTTAAAAAAAAACATATCCTGATTATGTTCTGTTCTATTTAGGATCTTGCCTATCTTATGTAGATAAACTTTTTCGACAAGAGAGCGGAAGAAACACAGATTTAAGTAAATTTGTTAGATCCTTCCTACCGAAAGAATTACGAACATAGAACACATGTTATTGTAAGTTTTCTTTGAGTTCTCAGTCAAAAATACTCCAAGTGTTAGTTGCAGAGTGTAGTGCAGATTTTTATGATACTAAAATATTGTAGGTTGTGGTACATTGAGAAATCAGATAGACGTGTTTTATTTTCTAGGAAAACAATTCTATAGGGTAAAACCAACCCTCAAAATAATTCATGTCAAATATTTTAAGAACGAATAGAGATATTTAAATAAAACCTTTGCCAAACTTTCTGGAGTGACAAACTTATCAAACTACACCACCTTCAAAGTTGTCAGCTCTACGTCTGAAATGTTTAATAGTTCTGAAGAAAAAAAAAATTCATTTAATCAGGCGTAGTAATACCCCTGATTAAAACTTTATCAATCAAACTTTGATATTATTCAATCAGTAGGGTATATAAATTCTCTACACGTAAATACAGGTAAGTTCCTTATAACTCGGAGAGACACGACATTGTTAATAAATTTTACTTCGTTACTACGTAAAGAGGAAAATGACTAGGTTGTCTTAGAGAAGAAACCCAATCAGAAAACTTCTATTAGGAGACATAAAAAGAAAAAATTGCTTGACAATGCCTGTTATTAAGTAACAAAAGCAGTAGCCGGTACATTTTATGCCGTTGTTAAATACCTTAATTTTCAAATTATAAAATTTTTAGTTGCATAAGGTGAAATATAAAGGTAGAATGAATATTTTGACCATTCAAAATACCACAATGTAAAATTGATTTTTAAATGATAAAATTTTCAGCTGCCCAATTTAAAATATAACAGTATGCCCTTATATCTGATAAACGATTTTTACGACCTATTAAGAGTCAGGGAATGAAAAAAGTCTTTTGTTCATGAAGGTTAATATTCAGATATCGCATTGGGTGGCTCTTGGCTATGTCTTGAAAAAAGACGAAAATAAAGTGTCATATAAAAAACTGCAAAATATAGTAGTGTGTTCTTTGAGTAACACTGCAAAAAGTTACTCATTTATTTCTCATTCTTAATTACCTGATTCACACATGTGTATATTAGTGCAATAGAATTGTGTAACTTGTCTTATTAAGAAGTAAGTAATTTATGATCGTAGAACCAAACAAATTGCTAAATGATTGCAAATTACAAAAATTGAAAAATTCCCCTATTGTTAACATAACATTTAGAGCAAATCTCATATAACAAACTGTGATTGTTCTAAATTGTATCAAAACTGTAAATATTAAAGATACACATGTGGATAATCTAGAATAATAGAACAAAATATTTATTTTTATAATCTGGCAGTATAACAATGTAGGTTTTTTTCCTTTTTCAGTGCATAAGGGTACTTTACAGTTACCATTTCTATTTTAATTCGAACAATTCGAATTTCTATTTCATATTTATCTTGACTAATATTCCCAGAAGGGTCCTCCGCCCTTGTCAATATTCAAATTTTCAAAATTTACACCAAAACGGCTATATATATTTTTATATTTCACATCTGAACTAAAGTCTATTTCTAAAGTAAACCTAAAGCGCACTTCATTCCAAAGAAATTTTAGTTTATTTTAATTTTCTCCAAAAAAGTTTAGTGATTTTTTCATTATTTACGATCTGACGTAGCTACTTATTTGATACCAATCACTTCATTTAACACATTTTTATCAAAAATTATTGTAGTAGTAAGTGTAGTTTCCATATGTTAAAATTTTCAACGAACTAAATATGTTGGTATTTGAAAGATAGCTTCCCCATGCACGCAGTTAAAGTGTATCAAACTACTTGGCAAATGTATTTTAAGTTATTTGGTCTGAAAATTAAAGAAAACTATGAACAAAGGACACAGGGAATGAAGGACTAAAGTTATGATTCAAACAATCTTTAAGCAACAAGCCGTTTATAAAACAGTTGCATATGTAAAATACAAAATTAGTCTAAGTGTACACGTTGCAGAAGCAAATTTTCAATTGGTTGTCCATTGGCGGTATCACGATGTTAAACTGGTATACGAGTGATGAAATTTTTCTTTAGACGATAGACTTATCCGGGACTATACTACATTCTTGCTAGGATTGCTTTTGGGGGCATGCATGGATTATAACAGGGAGACACCTTTCTCACAGACTATAATTAAATTTGTCAAACCATTAGCAAATTTATTTTTAGGAATTTGCTCGCAAAAGACGAATTGATAGTTAAAACTCGTTTCTCAAGTGCAGCTATTACTTTAAGACTTGCATCATTTAATTCAAAAAATACCATTGGTTATAATATAGCCAGTAATATATTTTCATTAAACTGCATTACGATTTTATATTGACGTCCAAATGATTAAATTTTTGACATATCTTACACCAGACGTAGTATCTTTTCGGCATTGCCCATATGCATCGCAATGGCCATATTCAGCCGGTCTGTGCACATATTAAATTTAGATTTATATTACGTCGGAATCCCGACTCTGTACAACATAGTCTGTAAATTTCTATAATCTACTTTTAATACAGCAATAAAATTGGCTTATTCTGCCACATCTTTAATAACTTCATATCGTTATGAGATTCGATATCGTTCGTATAGGAGTTTTTTCTGTTGGTCATAAAAATAAGCACCACGAATTAAATAACATCGTGGGTATTACATATTTTTAAACTTATCTTAAATTAGGACGTGGTGGCAGAAAAGATCCGGCGAAAACAAATTCCACAAACTGGTTTTGTAAACTTTCCCCATTTCGTTGGATCGAAATGGGATGGTGAAATACAGATCTGATGGCACGACTAGACTACAGGAAGAGGAAAAACAACTTACGAAAAGTCCTCTGTTTGGTTTTTAAAATTTTTTCTGCGAAGACAATTGAGCTTACCCCCGGAATTATAAAGAATATTCGTCTGTTATGCTAAATGTGAAATTTTATCGATTAAGCCGTGAATAGAAAATGTCATGTTTTATTAACACATAAAAAATTAACGGTAATAAACAAGAACGTATTGTAGCGTTAAATATGTCGAAAAGCCATTGTTTCATAATTTATTCCAGTTCACTAACGTGTAAAAGTTCATATCTCAGTGAATCAGTTCATTATGATTTAACTTATCAACCTGTCAGTTACGTAATGCAATATATTATTCGTTAAGGGTTTAAGACAAGAAAATTCAAGGAAACTTTTACGAGCAAGCTATGTTACATTTTATGCTGGTACTCTTCGTCTCCAGATAAAAATAAGTAATTTTATGGATCGTAAATAACAAGCATATATAGTTATGAAGCCAAAGTTCCTTTTTAGGGAGCTTACGTATAATGTAATATAAAGTTCCTTTCGAAGATACACCGAAGGAAAAACTATTTCTTTCTATTTTGATAAAATATTTCTCTATCTTGCTCATATTGATGACGAGCTGGCTGTTATCGAGTTTTTTTATCCCGCTTCTTTTCTTTATCCGAATTAAATCTGGATAGAGCATCGTAAAGCCGAGAGGGTGGTGTGTATACATTTTTTAGGAAATTGAATTTGTTTCCATGTTTTTATGGGGAATAAAAGAAATCTGAGAGACGAGAGAACTGAGAAGAAGCAAACCCCTTATCGGAGAAATTGAAATAAATAAACTACCATTACAATTCTGATTTCCTATCTCGGGTGATGCCAGGGATCTTTTATGGAAATAAGCTGTAAATAAAATATTATAATGAGGGGCCCCAGAAGCTTTATATTAGAAATCGGAGTATACCTTCTGTATTATTTATTGAAATCAGATTATCAATATCCATTTTGTTTCGAGTTCGCTCCGCCGTCTCAATGTTCTTTAAAAAAAAAACAAACCTAGCGATCTCGTATAAATTTCATCCAGTCTGCGTTCCGTTACTTCCGATCAGTTTTTATTGTCGACGTGATATCTCATACCCTCCTTTGTCGCTAAGATCGGATTTATAATTAACTCCGCCTTATTTCCATAGAGGCCCCGGTTATACTTCCTGAACCAACAAAGGCAAGCATTTACAGCCCCATTCATACACCAAACAGGTAATCCCATACCCATTTCGAATCATTATTCCGACAAAATATCAATTTCTAGAGCTTAAACTAACATTAACAAACAAGATTTGAAATTCGGAGGCATTTAGGACGGCGCGCAAGTTTGCACAGCGGCAGACATGATATTTAGACTCATTAGGTACGTAAACCAACACCTGTCATCCAATAACTAATCTAACTCATCAGGAATTCACCTCGCAAACTCTAATTTGCCACCGCGAATACAGGCTGGAGAACAGGGGACGCACGACACCGTTTTGTAACTCAACAAAGATACAAAGACGCATTATAACGAAAGAGTCGTTAACGACTTGCAACATAAGTCTTAATCATATTTCATAATACATTACATAACCGTCATCGAAAATTAACTGACTGATATAATTGATTAACTGAGTGATTAATATAATATACACAAATTACAAGGTCTTCTTTTTGACGTTTGTTTTCTTTGCTGAGGTCTGCACCCATTCAATGAACATCAGAAACCCAAATACTCTAGAAATGCCTTACTTTCGTCGTGCCTGGTTTAAAAAATGTTCTATATACAATGCCGTCACAATATATAATTCAATACCGCTAGAATTTAAAACGCGTACTGTTCATTATTTAAAAAAAATGTACAAGGCCTATCTCATTAAAATGCGCAGAATCAATTTGAAATAAGACCCCAAATTTGTCAAACTTGTTAGATTAAATTCAGTCTAATTAGAATTAAATGTTCAGTGTTAATCCCCTTAACTGCTCTCCAATACCTGTAAGATAGTTTTTTGTATCTTTCGACAATAAATATTAACGGGAGGGGGAGGTTAAGTAGGAATAGCTTTGCTAGACTTCGCCTCCCCAAATGTGAAATTTGTAGTGTAATATTTACAATGCAAAATAATGGCGATTCATTATTATTACTATTATAAGAATCGGTTAAGTTAATTGGGAACCCTTGGGCTGTTTTATGTTTAATATGGTTCTGGAATTTTGTAAGTTCACTTGGAGATATTTTACTACTTTTTACAAATTTTAGTTGATTAGTCAGGTTAGTTAAAAAACCTTTAAATATTCAATTTCCGAAGAATCTTTTTATATCCAATTGGCCCGCTTTACTTTACTATTGAGTGTTTAAAACACCACACCAAAATAGTTATTTAATTAGGTGAGATATGTCTTAAAGCCTGTTTCTTAAGTCACAAAATGCCATGCTTTTGGCGAAACAGAAGGGCGATGCGCGTTTCGCAAGGATTCTGTTACCATGGAACGTAAAACTTTGTTTCTATAATTTAGTGACTTTTATATGGCCAAGTTAACAATTTAGGAAATTTAGTAATACTTATAGATGTTTACTTATTAATGTATTTGTTCAGATATCAGCTATGTAGTGATTTACGTGTCTATGGAACTACTTTTTTCCATAAATCGAAATTAACCAAGGATTAACAGGATCCGTTTAACCTTTGGACGTCGAAGTTTCATTTTTACCCAATTTGGGTATAAAATATGTATGTATAAATTTTATTGTGTTTAGGATATATGCAATATCACCCGATATAAACACGCGGCGAACGAAATATATTGCGAACTACCTGTAATCCTCCAGAACATAAGTAAAGGAGAGCTTGTAGCCACAGATGTTGGAACAGTACACTTTTGTAAAATTAATAAAGCCCTGCACTTCGGGAGAGTGCTTAGTTCCGTAATTTATTCTAGTCGTCTGTTTTTTAAACAGCAAAATTATTTACAGATGGTGCTGCTAGTGCCAGCTTTCAAGATACCAGAAATATTTATAATCGTACGCGAGCTGTTTTAATTTGGATTACGCCAGGGTTTATTGTTTATATCGCTATGGGAACAAATGTGGATGGAGCTGGCCGTTTTGCAATATTAAAAAAGCTCAACCTAATGGAATGATGTGTGCGTTATGTGCTCTCGTATAGAAAGTGGGTCCCGTTATGAAAATTGTGTGCTACGCCAGAAGAATGGAATTAAGAAAAGCGAGCGGCAGTCAATGGAAACACGATATAAATTTTGAAAAGGATCCTTGATGGGTTTTTTTACAACAGGTTCTAAGAGCACCTGATCAACATCCTTTAATAAACCTTAATGAGATTGGGCTTGAGTTAAATTGCACTACTAACTTGTTTATTGATTTTGCACGTTGAATCTTTAGACTATTCCTTAAAGTGCGCTGTATTGTTTGCTTTAAATTAAAAGTCGATTTACGCTTATTGAACTCTCAGAAAAACGCACCAATCGATAACAAGATTAGCATCAAAACAGCAAACAGCAACAAACATAATCTACCTTCGGATAAAAACCTATTTTATCGGATGATAAGGAATGTAAACTGAAACCCCGCAATTTATAGTAAGCTTGCATTATAATTAATTATCATTATTCGACTGAATTTTCATCAAGTATCTATTTATTCGTCCAACATTTGTAAAGTAGTGCACCTTGCAGATGAAATAACTTTATACAGTAATTGATATTAGCTGTGTTTCCCTAATTTAAAATTCATGCCGCATCGGAGACAATATTTTTATCGTTCGGAGACGAGACAAATAATATTTTTCTGATGTCTTTCACTGAAAGCAACTAAGATTAAAATATAAATTATATACCATAAATATAATTGATATAATAATGATAGGAAATCTATTGCTAAGGGTTTCTTATTACTGTGGCAAATCGTAAATATTCGTAGTCGTAATTTAACCGGATACTTTGTTATCAGTCAAGAACAAGCATGAAATATTCGACACACAAATACCCGGATTATCTAGATTTTGACAATTTACAACAATTTTGACATTGATTAGTACTACCAATAATAATTTTCCACCAACAAAAACTATCCTCAATTGTACTGCTTGGTATCTTCACGACATAGTTCAACCGTAGACATGACAATGCTTAAGTATTTTGTCATCAACTTATATTATTAAAGCCAGTTATTTTAAATGTCAATAAAAATGTAATTTCCCCTTACATTTTCGTTTCGAGTTAAGACTTTCTGTATTAACTACGTTCAAAAACTATGCATAGCATAAAATTAAAATGGGTGGCGCTACCCTCTAGATCATTACCGTAATATAGTTATGCATAAGAATATAAAATAATTTAAAAAAGTATACTAAAAGGGCGATTCCAGATGAATCTACTTTGAGAAAGGAATATTTACTGAAAGTGTACAACAAAACAGTAGAAGCAATTAAATCTGAATTTTTAGACCAACACATGTGGATTAGTGTGGATGAGACTACAGATATAAAAGGTAGATGTGTCGTAAATGTTGTTGGCGGAATATTAAGTGGACAACCCTCAGATCAGCATTTAATTAGTACAACTTTCCATGAAAGAGTAAACGCTGAAAAAATATGCGAACTTACAATAAATGGTTTAAAGAAGGTTTGGCAAGGGGATCCATCAAAATTATTATTATTATTTGTTTCAGATGCGGCCAGCATTATGTTGAAAGTAGGAACATTGTTAAAAAAATATTTTCCTAATATGCTGCATATTACTTGCTTTGCTCATGGATTACATAGGGTATCTGAATTTATTCGAGAAAGTTTTCCCGACGTCAATTCTTTAATTAATCAATTTAAAAAAATCTTGTTAAAAGCTCCATCACGGACTTCATTATATCGAGAAACATGTCCAAATCTTCCCCTTCCTCCTCATCCAGTTATCACACGTTGGGGCACATGGTTAGAAGCTGCTATATTCTTTTCAAAAAATTTTGACATACTTAAATTGTTTGTTTCCAAGTTAAAAGATGATGCTAGCGCCATTGAAAAATGTAAACAGCTTGTTACCAAAGCCGATTTACAGAATAACTTAAAATTTATCGAACATAATTTTTCTGAAATCCCCGAAACAATTACGTTGTTGGAAAAGCGAAACATAAAACTATCGGTTGCCCTAGAAACATTTGATTCTGTGTTAACTCATTTGAAAAACACATCTTGGCCGTTGCAACACAAATTTGTAAATAAAATTGATGCCATAATTGCACGCAATACCGATTATTTTATTTTAAGGCAAATAGGTATGGGTGGATTTAGAGATGAGGAGGTACATAAAAAATATTCTACTCTTGTTCCATATTTTTTATATACTCCTGTAACAAGCTGTGATGTTGAAAGGTCCTTTTCAGCCTTTAAAGACATTTTAACGCCAAAAAGGACAAATTTTACGGAAGAAAATATTGAAAAATATTTAATAATTTATGCGTATACTTCAACAAAAAATAAATAATTTTTTCAAACCATTATTGTGCTGAGGTTATTATGTTATCAGTACGCCACTGAACGGGGAGAAATCGATCAAGGCAGTATTGGGCGGCACGTCGCAACGTTATCGCCTTTATTCATTTGGCCCGCTATAAATATATATAAAAAATATTCGACACACAAATACCCGGATTATCTAGATTTTGACAATTTACAACAAATTTGACATTGATTAGTACTACCAATAATAATTTTCCACCAACAAAAACTATCCTCAATTGTACTGCTTGGTATCTTCACGACATAGTTCAACCGTAGACATGACACTGCTTAAGTATTTTGTCATCAAGTTATATTATTAAAGCCAGTTATTTTAAATGTCAATAAAAATGTAATTTCCCCTTACATTTTCGTTTCGAGTTAAGACTTTCTGTATTAACTATGTTCAAAAACTATGCACAGCATAAAATTAAAATGGGTCGCGCTACCCTCTAGATCATTACCATAATATAGTTATGCATAAGAAAAATTCCAGGCTGCAGTGTCTTATTTTTAGTTAGATCTGACAAAGGGTACAATATACCAGACTCCTACATTTAAAAATATAAAATTCCTAATCATAAAACCATGTACTTAAAAGTTTCATTACTTCTTGGTGAGACGTGATGGCTAAAAGATAGCTCGCTATAAAAATATATTTTCTGACAGCCTTACATAACTTACTACCTGACGGAATAATGTTATTTACGTATATTGCAATCATACAAGACGGGAGATTTACTGTTAGTAAAACTTACCGCTTTGAATATAAGTTAACTGAGATTAAGGTCTATTGTTTCACATCAAAGACTTATCATGAAAGCTTTGGCAAAACTTGATTGCAACCTATCATATCGTCTTATACTGCTAGAAATATTTAAAGTCGTCAGTACACCTAACCGACCTTTTAAAATAAATCAATTACAAATGACAAAAAGTATTCAAGAAGAATTTTTTTGACACAATAATATGTGATTGTCGATATTTAGTAACAAAACCAAAGTCTAAGTGATTGTTTGATAAATGTAGCAAGTAAAAACAAGAAAAATTATTTTGTATTACAAACACAAAGCTAACATAGGCAATGACAAGACTTGCAGAGCTCACTCTGAAAAAGTAAAACTGTGTATATAATAACGGGTAATGTGATCTCTGCTCCTGTTGTTTGAAAAATCGTAAACTGATAGATTTCAAGGCGACATAATATTTTTCGTGACGTTTCTTGTAGGAAGCCGTTTTTTTAATCGGTCTCAAATATCATGTGGAATAAGAATACCTGTTTCGTTCTGACGTAAAAACTGTGCTGAATAAGTTTTTTTTAAGAATTGGAGTGACGAAATCGAGTTTTTTTACTAGAAAACGCATTAAGAAGGGAAGTAACAGCCGCATTAAAAAATCTCCAAAACTTTTTTGTTCTTAAATTATGGTTCCGATAACACAAGGAGCCATTTTAAAGTTTTGTTTTACAAAAGGACGAATTACATAGATGTTTACTTAACAATGGTGAGAATTTTACTGATGTCCTCTCATTTCATCGTTGTATCTATAATATCATACTACTATGCTGATTTCGGAAAGTTTTAACTTGGGATTAATTTAATTCGGATTTAATGGGATTCTACATAACGATACGGCATTTTCGAAGTATTATCTTGAGAGGGTCTGGAAAATTGCGTGGGAAGCAAGGAGCCTGTTTCTTTATCAGTTAATAAAATGAGTTAACCTGTAGACACTGCAATATGAAACTTACTGAAACTCTTTTCATGACTACAATGAAACCCCGAAGAGAAATCGTTGACACTATATTTGTTTAGCAGAAATTTCATTATGCATTAGAACTTTCAACTTTCATGAGCTTATTAAAAGAAAACTATTTGGCTATTTGTTGTGAAAAGTTCATTATAACAACTGAAAAGGAGAGAAAATTTGTATAAATAATGATGTCATACAAAGGGGGTATTTTGACTCATATAGAAAGTGTGTTATTACCGGTGATAAGGTAAAGGTAAAAGTAAAAAAGTGGTAAGATTCTCAGCTTCCATTAATCAGACGAGTAGAGCCACCTATCTCAGGCATTATTTCAATTAAGAGTAACTAACCTTTGGACGTAAGAATTTGCGATCCCGTTTGATTGTGACTTTTGGTATCTTTAATAAGGAATAAAATTTTTAGCCCGAAAGATAATTAAGTTTTTGAAATGAAAATCAACTGTTGTTGAAAACGTAAAGCGTAAATAATTTTCACTGGAATTTTAGCACAGTAACTCATTCAATTAATCGATAAAAAAATATTTTTTCGCATTCCAGGTAATTTTCCTGCCTCTCGAAAAGGTGAGCTTTTTTAAAATAGCTCATCCCGCATAAGGAATGAAAGTTATTGATCTGATGCCTAATTTCTAAGTTTTTTCATTTGTTTCATTATAGTTCGATTTTGTCATATCTATTATTTAATACATTGAGTATACATTCATGTCAAAAACAGAAAGACATTCTTATTCTACACGATATTTTAGACCCACCAGCGAAAAAATAGCAATCCCACATGCAATGTCCCTTTTTGAAAAGATCAACAGATTTGAATTTAGAAAAGTTAGGAAAATACTTGTACATCAATTAGCTGATCTGTCAGTCTGCATAGATCGGGTATGTAATTAGCGATAGGTTATCCACGACGAAAATATATAAAAAACTTATAAGATATATGCATAAAAAAGGTGTTCTATGACTTTAATCAAGAACAGAGTAACAATGACAGATAATTAGCAAATAGAAAATCCTGGGCAGATATGAAAAGTCTCGGAAAATTCCTATGAAAAATACGGAGTAGATAGCAGATCCTCCCGAGACAGTAGCTAAGTATTCGGTATGGGAGGGAGAGGGGCTCATAGGAAAAAGATTTAATATGGTGTAATAATTATATTATTTTGGTATTATAACAATCTCAAAATAATGAGAAAAGGGGGAAGTTTTTGTTATCAAGTGGGATTTGACCTTCCTAAACATGGCATACTAACAGTCTTCTAACCATATCTAAGCCCAAATGTCGTACCTTATCAGTACTATTTTGTTCTTTATGTTTCGGACTATAATGCTAGCAATTAACCCTAAGACCATATTCAAGTAATGCTAGATTTGCCAGATTTGGAATTATTTCGGAATGAAGAGTACGAGGGCTATTTAGCGCATTGGAACCGTTCGAGAATATAAATGGGGTAAGAAAATACCAAAATTATTTTTAAACATCATATTTTGTGAGGAGGTACTAAGAGCACGAATATAATCCGAGGCGTTTCTACAATTTGTTATAACTTTCAAATTACCTAAACTTTAGTTTCTATCAGCGTAAGTCGAACCAAATATTTCGTAGAAGTCATAACAGAAAGTTTAAATTTATCCCAAATCCATTACCTATAAATTTTCTGATACAATAATTATTATGAGGTAACCCCTAAAGCATTAAATTTTTTGCGCACCTTCTGCGTATAAATCAGGATATGGTAAGAGTAATGTGTAACAAAATAAAAAAAATTCTACTATATGAAGACGGTAAATTCCTCCTAGGGCGATTTAGCCCCACAAATAGCGGGATTCCTTCCATGTTGCGCTTTAAAAAATCGCCCAATAAATTCGACGGCAATGATCCGATGGAATTAATGTCTTCCAAAAACGATCGCGGATAACGACTCTCTCGTTCAAATCCATATGTTGCTTTTCCATTGTGAAATGTCAAAACTCTTCGTATTTCCTCGACGCAATTCCACCATTATACGCCAGGAAAAAATAATAGCACTATAATTTAAAGCTATACAAAAGCGGGCTCGGCGAGATACATGACCCTACACATGCCGGAAAAACGTAGTATTTTTTTCTTTCTTTCTCTCGGGCCGGTAGATTTGTTTTCGGCTGGTTTTGACCGCGGATTCCAAAGTTATGGGAAAGTGATGCGGCGCAATGTCCTGCAAAAAACACAGCCCATAAAGTATGAAAAAGTGCCATGTTTTGAAACGCGAAACACCAAAAGGAAAAAACGGAAATAAATAAAAAATAAATAAAAATTTATTGCTTGCATATATTTCAATTTAACGCCACTTATTCAAATGTTATCGGAGAAGCCGAAAGCAACGTGATATAGAAGTTTCTTCGGAATATTTACTCGCGGGATTTCTATAGTAGAACCAACGAGATAAATGGAACGCGCTCTTTGATAAATATTTAATTTTAATACGTACCTACTTGTGATAATATTTAACAACTTTTGATTTTCGTTGGAACACGAATTATTACTAACAAAACAAAGCACCTTTCGTGCAAACACTTTAAGCTGATTTTATAAATACATACTTAACTTGTATAACATTTAATCGTTTTTACCTGAATTTGAATTATTAAGCCATTAAAACCAAGCCGGGCTTTGTTATAAAGACAAGTTATCCTTTAAATATCACCGAACAGTTTTCACTTCGCACGAGAGCAATTTATTCCGCGTCGGATATTTGGAATCTTTTCTATATACGCGACACAAATAGAAAATATACAAAATAAATGTTTTGTACTCTATATACATCTATATATCCATTGATAATTACCATTTGAACTCTTGAATAGAACGATAATTAATAACTGACATACTTTTCCTTATTTTTTACCAAGCTTTTTGAGAAAGTTCAGTACACTTCGCTCTGCATATTAAACTCTGTTATGATTACCATCGATTTTATATCTACAGTAAATTTTGTTCTCCACAGCAGGGGACTCCAAACTTTTCGGCTTAAGGGCCACCTTAATTGCGCCACAATTGCCCACGGGCCAAAACCTATCTAATCCGTCATATTTACGGCTGTACTCTTGAATTAACCGCAATTATTTCCCGCGGACATTGTTAGCGAACAAATGTTACATTTCAATGTAGATGTAAACTATATTTAAATATATAGTGCACTTATTAATCAAAAAGTTGACTACCCAATACCCAATGTAGCATTATAACGGCATATACTACAATAATGTTGTTAGCGCCTTCTCTAGTCAGCCTTGCAAATTGAATCTAAGAAAGACTCGCCTCTTGTCGTTTGTCTCTAGGGGTCTTTATTTATTAATTTATTTAATATTATTTATTTGTTGATTTATTATTTATTTTTTATTAAGACTATTTGACACAAGATCCGGATGTCTACATCAAAATCTGAATTGAGATGGCCAGAGGAATATTTTAGAAGCTAAAAAAAACTAATCTGCAACAGAGGACTTCGGCTCCAAACAAGCTGGTTCGTCGCAAAATACTATATGCTCTCAATGCGTCTTTACGGTGTTGAAGGGGCTCTAAAGATACCGTCGATGAACCGACTACAGGGTCTGAGATTTGGATGTACCGAAAAATACTGGGGATACCGTGGGTTTTCTGCTTTTAACGGGTCATTTTCCGAAATTACAGTTGGAACCTTCGAACTAGCTAGTTATTTCAACTCCTTTCTCCAAATGAATAGAAATCATCCAATTTTTTCAACACATTCAATAAGAAGGTGAGCCAAGGTAACCTAATGCCATGAATGGTAATTAAAAATTCTGTGCCCGTATCACCATCTCAGTTAACATGCACCAAATTGGGTATCTTTACAATTTGACTAGTTGCACTCTTAAAAAAATAAAACAATTTTATTTGAACCACTACAGGCATTTTAAACAAAAATAGTTCGGTTTATTTATAAAATCAACTACTCGGGGTTGTACCACATTCGTTTTTAAAAAAGAAGTTCGGTTAGCATCCCCGAAATCTACCCTCCTTAGCATCAAATTTCCGGCAGCTCTCAAAGCGTACCTATTTGCACAGAATTCCGAAGCTCTATCTCCCCCTCTGATTTAAATTATTATTATTACCCATTCAATGCTTTCAGGTAGGTACAAAGCGGCAAGTGTAATGGAGCAGTGCACTTCCATTCCGGCGCTAATTTTAATTGTACCGAATATTTATCGCGCAAAAAATCCGAAGGGTTTCGTGAGAACGGTAACCGTTACGATCGCTGCACGCCCGTCATTTCTGATTAGCGGCGAAAATAAAACGATGCCAATTAACTCCCCCGAATCGCTTTTTCCCGTTTGGTATCTCGAAACAATTCTATTTTCTATCCTCGTCGCCCTCGCCCTCTCATTTCCTTAACAAAACGTCTTTCGGATGTAGGTTAAGTCCGGATAAGCTAGTCTCGGTTAATATCCAGAGGAATTTCGGGAAGGAACATCAAAAATTCAGATAAATCTATCTCCGTTACACGAGAGTGTACTAAAAGTGGACGTTATCCGGTTCTTCGTTGGATATCGAGAGGGGAAGCACCAGAATCGCTGAGGATGTTTCGGTTCAGATTGGGAACATACTGCTTTGCTGCAGTTGGAAACTTTCCATGACCTAAATCACGGCATCTCACTTGTAGCAGTTACGGAATAAACTATGACCGGGGCAGGGTAGGACCGAATGTAAAATATGTACGTGTAAATTTCTGCCCAAGTCCGACTTTAAATTACATTTCAAAAAAGAAATTCAGAGGGATACAGGGTAAGTTTAGTTTTTGTGTTAGGTTATTATGTTAGGTTCACCAAATATAAATCCTTGATAAAAATATGATTACTCCAATCAGACATTCTGATGACCGGAGATCACATGTAACAAATAGCTGGCTACCAAATCTCTGACGGGTCGTTTGTAACTAACCGGAGTCCTCATCAACTGGTATTGTTTTACTTCAGGGCTTTGATTTCGTCTTCTATTAATACGCTTTATGCCAATTTAAAACATTTGTACAATTGTATTATAACCCACTTTTGTTTATTGCTATCACATTTTCTTAATTGTTGTGCACTGCAACCTACACAACCTTAGTTGCAGAAGACTCGTCTGATTCGCACTATGAGGAATTTTGTGAAATGGACCGGTAATTGTATAATAATATTTCCATGAAAAAGTACCTAAGTAATTAAACAACTTAATGAAAAAATCGATTAACTATATTATTATTCCAAGCTTAATAATTGTTACTAAAATTTAAAATAAATTAAATCGTGTCGGTTTACCTAAACTGGTTTACCTAAATCGGTTTACCTAAACTATCGTCACTGATAAAGCTTTTTTCCATCGATGCTTTACGATAATGATATGATTCTATTGTTGTTTGAGTTACTACATGGTGAACCAAGAAAAGTAAATGCCACAATATGAAATTCCTATTTAAACTTGTTTATTATCGTGAAATTCTTTGGGCGAACAGTGCACAACCGTTCGGGTATTTATAACGAGGGTGGCAAGTCCCTTTCAGTCGCAAACGAACGGATAACAATTTCTGAAGGAATCGAAATGGTACTAAATTTTTAAGAGCTGTTCCCTCACATGGTCAGCTTTCAAAAAATCCCATGTATTTTGCGTGCAACTCGCTCTCCCACCCTTTTGTTTTCACTTGCGGTTATGAATATGGGGAGACCTGGCAACGTCCTAGCTGTTTGAAATCATAGAGAGGAAAAAATCTGAATGCACCTGATGTCTGTCAGTCCCTTGTCTAGATCGACCGTTCCGTGAGAACCTGAGGCGTGCGGGTGATACAACTGCATGAGTTGCATCGTGACCTCTGGCCTCCCCTTACGAACCGCTTTCTTTGCATTGCTCATCTAAGCGCCCCGCTCCATTGCAAGTTGCCCTTTCGTCGAGCGTCGTGTTGCTAAACCGCCCGCAAAGGAGAAAGGAGTTCTTGAGAGAACGTCGAGACGGTCTAAGATCAGAACATGAGTTGACGATAATGGACACATATGACGTGTCGTTGTAGGCACGGGGATGAAAGTTGCATCTGCAAACTTGCGACATGGGTATTATACAGTGTTTTCCGTATTTCTGCTGACACAGACAAGACTCCAATATGAAGCATAAAACGTGTGTGAATGTTTCCGGCAAGTTTGTAAGCAAATCTGTTACGGATGACGAGACCATCTATCCATTTTTTTTTTCTAGGATTTCCGAATTTTGTTCGAATGTGAATGGCAATTTCACGTGTGTTTCATGTTTTCAACAAGTGCTAACTTTCAAAATTAATCCAAGTGCTGTTTAGAAGATATTCCAAAAAATGATCTGACAATTTAAAGCGCGGTGCCTACCCTAGGAAGCATTATTGTATTAGGTTAGATTAAATCATATATTAACAGTCATATAAAAGCTTGTATGGAAGCTCAATCAAAAGATCGTTTCGATGTCTTTAATTCTTATTTACTATGGAACTTGTATCACTGCACGAAAATCACGCAAATTTTTTCGATCCGCAGCTATACAGCCACTTTTTTGTAAATTTAGCTTTCTTCGTCGCTAAGCGCGATCATTTTTCCGGGCCTCGGAAAACAATCCTGCGGTTTCAACTTTTCCGGATTACATTTTTATTTATGCCGTCTAGTTTTCTACACTCGCCCCTGAGATATGTATGCGCTCGCAAAATGATTCAACAATCTGAAATTAAAGACTTTAAGGCAAAATAAGGACATAAATCTTGTCGGTTAGCAACACCCCGTCGTGTTTAGATTTTAAAGAAATACAAAAGAGGAGGATAATATATTCTTATAAAAGCAGCGTTTCTTCTCCCGAACGAGCTATAAATCAACACACTCTCGTTTTTTTTACAATACTTTTGTGTTAGATGAGATAAAAAAACTCTAAATTGTTATTTAAGATGGTACAATGCGATTGTCGAGACGGACGAGTTTAAAAATAAAATCACAATTGTTCGACGGGCCAACGAACCTTTTCGCGCCTTCGTCAGAGCAGTTTCCATCGTTCACCTATGTTCTCCAATTCGACACGAGGATAGCAAACACCAACATCGTGCCTTTTACCGAAAAATTACACCGAGCGATACAAGTGCGCTTCGGGCTGCGTATGCGTTATTACACAGGTGATAAAAAAGGGAGAAAAAAGCGACAGAAAGGAAAAACTTCGAGAGCCAGCTGCATACGTGAACCCCCGCACGCACACCTATGACCGTTACCTGAGGCCATGGTAGATACGTATGTACATGCTAGATGGCCAGCAAGGCCGGAGAAACATTAAATCTGCCGTGTGGGTTTATGGCGGAGTTGCACGATCCACCACTAAATGAGATTCGCCTAAATTGAATTATTTTACAATCCTGAAAGGTAATTTATCTGACGATTGTCATAAACAACATACTCTCTGAGATCCATGAAAATCCTGTAATGGCAAGTGAGAAATTTTAAAGTAATATCTTTTAGTTAGAAAGATGATTCCAAAAATGGAACACCAGAAGAAGCGAAATCAATGGAACTCATCGTACTTTCACGAAAAGTAAAGAAATACGGTTCTAATTTTTGGTCGGATATAAACATTTCAGAATTATTAAAAATAGAGAAAGAAATTTATTTACCACATTATTACAAAAGTAATTAGTAGCACACCAAAAAAATATACAAACTCAAAATTATGATTAAAAGGTGTAGTTGTGCACCCACATTGATAAAACAACGATTACCATATGTACCACACAATTCACACATCAAACCAATTTAAACATATGAACTTTTTTTAAATTTAACATCATTAGTGTTAAGGCTTATTAAAAATGGTACAAAATTCTTCTATGCTGTAAAAACTATTTTCTAAAACGCACTACTTTAGACTAAACTGAAATTGTTTAAAACTTGGTTGTTTGAATCTATAACGTAGGAAATTTAAGTGATTTTTATCCAGAGAATTCAGCTTCATTTAAAAAAAAATCGATTTGACTGTAAGAAATTAATCTTTCGAATACTACAGCTAGGCATAACACACTGCTTTATGAAGAAACGTAAATTATGGTGTATTTCAATTAGAAAACTGTAAATAAGCGAAGATGGTAGAGGCATTATAACCACCCTAATGAAAATGGGCAGACAGCTCTCTCTTAATTTCGCTCTTGTTAAAACTGTAGCATTCATTTACATTCTAAATATTTAGTTACCCCTAGGAGCTGTGAGATCTTGGCGATGGTAGGGAAGCTACGTCACGGGGCTTCATAACAGAATTGAACTAAAGTAACTAACAAAATGAAAGGAATGCACAAACTGTCGAGAACCGAGTGTTACATTCAATAACCAGGCTATGTATATTAATACTGTTAAAGAGTTGTACTAAAATATGACTAGTTGAGTGAAATTCGGTTAGAATATAGCAAGAGATTAGAGTTACAAGAGGGCTTAGACTGAGTGCTATAGCGCGCCAACACTTTTAAGATCTATCTAGAATGAGCACTAGAACAATATGAAAGGCAATGCAGTCCCATGGGAATAGTAATTGGAGAGAAAAAGTCGTACAGCCTATATTTCGTTGACGTCCAGGTAACACTAGCTGAAGACGACAGTGCATACAATATGTGCTAAAGAAGATCGACGAGCAATATATAATTCGGGGATTAACTACTAATTCAACAAAGACCCGGTTGTAGGCAACACAGGTAATAATTTAACAACTGGAAATGGGGAAATAAGGCTAACATATCGAAAATGATACCTTGGAGTAAAAATCATTCAGAAAAATCAGGAAATCACTAGTAAGATCAGCCAAGCAAATGCTGCCATACGCCAACTAAATAGGGTACTACGGAGTAATAATCTCACTCGAAACAACAAAATATGGATATGTCAAAGTGCCATAGAAAGCATTTCTGGGGAGGAGTTATGTTAATGCTATGAGATGCTTCAGAAAACTATGGAAATGAACTTCTGGCGAAGGTGCAGCCAACTGAATATAACAAATGTAAAAAGAACCACAGAACTTAGAAAACGCATGGGAACTGACACGGATATACCCAAAAGAATCGAGTGTAACAATTAAGATGATATGGCCCCATCTAAAAAATACACAGTAACACTATATAAGAAATGTGAGAGTAAAACGGTTTTACAGAGCCCCTTGCTTAAATTTTTTCAATACAGGTAAAGAAATATAAAGTTTACTTTTCAAGTTTATATGCTTCACATTTATTGGTCCTCGCCAAAAATGGTAACGATTTTATTAAGTTTATATGTTATTAAGTTTTGCTGATTCCCTGAAAACCACCTTTTAGCTTGCTTAAAAACTGACAACTCGAAAATAATAATTCATTCGAATTTACTGATTAACCGATTAAAGGTTGACTGGTTAAAGGAAATTAACCTGGGATTTACTATTAGCATTTAAAAATATAATGAGTTCGTGTTTTGGATAATTCTTACTTTATTGAAAATTTCCTTCTATCGCTATATTACTTTGTTAATGTGACAAATAAGCTGTTAGAACTTCTGGTGTATGTCCTCTTTAAGTACATAACAACCCCGTTTCCAGCTATTCTAGCAGTAAAAATCCCAGATTCATAAAAGTTATGGATAGCGCCAGTTCACACACAAATCCTCACCCGCTTCGGAGAAATGCAGACCGCGGTTGTTATTATTATTATTGCATCAAATCCGCTCCTGGTAATCAATTACGCCGAAGTGTAATTCCGTGATTAAATTTGGAAAAAAATGACTGTGGGATTAGAGGCGGTCTGAGTGAGCACATGCTACGCGCGAGAGGCTGTATTTTTCTCCAGATTAAATTCTCTCGGTTGAACTAGTGGAGCGCCTAAGAAAACCGCTGAGTAATCAGGATTGGAACACGAACCGTGTTCCCTTTGTAGACGAATAGTTTTACGCCGAAACTTGCGCACCTTTCCCGTTTCTCCCGCCGCAAATGTTTGTGCACATACAAAGCAATCGTTTAAATAAATAGAAAGGTCTGTCGGTTCGATTTGCACAAGGAGAACGCCGTTGAGCAAAAAGGGGCTGCCCGAGGAACAAACGGCATTCTGTAGCATAAACTGTAATCGATTATATTCAAATCGTAAATGGTCTAGACGATCGAAAAAGAAAATATGAATCCATGTTAAAATAGTGAAATTATGAATAAACGCAAGCTTTGAAAATTAGGACGTTTTTAAACTAGTTTTTGTGGAACCCAGAACACTAAAATTATAGGAAATTACTGCTTTTTGTGGGTTATAACCGCCCGCCTGAGAGACAACCTATGCCAAACGTGTTATTACAAAAATTTTAATAATGAAAATATCAAATTCCCCACGAATCATAATCACCCACCCAGGTATTAAAATTAAATTCAAATTTCATCCGGCTAGCTGGTAAAAATTATGAATTTAAATAAAGCTAGAGCAGAGGGATCTACTAAAAATTATACATGTGCAGGTCAGAGATGAATAATGAGGCGATTAATTTATTTAATAAAACGTTTATGTAATGGCCGCTTTTAAAGTGTCGTTACCATCGGCTTTAATGCGACTTTAAAAGCTAGGTGCACTGCTTTTTTTCCACAACTTTTCATCTGCTAACTAGGCAAAAAACCATTCCCTTTGGACCGTTATTAACGGTGCGCTTTAATAAAAAAAATGCGCAGGGAACATACACGCTGCAGGAAATACCCACTTTGTTGTCTGTTACTTTGTTAAATATTTACGTAAATATTTCACAGAATTTCTCCGGCACATGAAAAGTCATGAAAGCACTGCATTTTTAATGCTAAATACATTATAGATGGAGGTGCACTAGCCGGCGTATATGAAATTATATTAACCGATTAATTTGTAAAAGAGTTAAAGAGGCTAATTACGTTAATTTATGCCCTGAACAATAGGACTAATTTCTATTCATATATTTCGACCCAAAAAGAAATTATTATTATCATAATTATCATGGTGATTAGGAGTGCTGTAAAATTGTTATATTTATGATAATAACAGATTTTAAAATGAGTGCTTAAGCACTGAGTTTAACTGCCACATTCCACTACTGAATATGTAAAAAATATCGAATGCAGCGGCAAATTTGACCTTATCTTGAAGTATGGAAATCCCACACGGAGTCCTTTAATTAACGGTATATTTAAGCAAGTCATAAGCTTCCTAATATGCAAATGAGACATTCATATCGTATGGCGTGTTAGCTTTGCTCCATTTAATTTTTATAGCCGGCAGGTAATTAAAAAGCTAGCCGTTTTTGACAACGTTTACATACCGAAAGGACGGCGGTCAGCGTTTTGGAAAAGTTTCAGTGTCCTTCAGGAGCTGAATCTACAATTTTCATAACGGCCATGTTTGCTGACGGCAACATGGCTACGTAAAAATTCAGGAAATACTAGTAGGTAGTTAATACTTTGTTAATAAATCGTTATCACTAATTATAGTTGGACTCAAGAGCGTTCGGCGGTTGGGAAAACGCTCAAGTGCATCACGAGTCTCTTAACCCTTAGGGTTTACTCCTTGGGGTTATTTTTGCTATATAAAAGTGTAAAAATAGGTGATTGTAAAGATGTGTTTTTCTGAAAGCTTAATCAAGTAAGCCTTTGCCTGTTTCTGAATACAAAATGTGTATTTTGTATCGAATTTAAATTTTTTTCAAAAAAAATAAATATATCCTTTCAAGCAAGCATGATGATCCAATACATTTTTCTTACACAACAAACGGAGAAGGTTTTTCATTGAGATCATCGATTTTCATAAACGCAGTTCATACAGTTTTTGAGATATCGACTTGCCTTAACCTCATGGAATATCCCATTTCAGGGATATTTAAGGGAATAAACAGTAACTCCAGAACAAACTAAAATTCCTTCAACAATTGTCTAATTTTTATCGATTCCCTGAAAACCGAATGGTAATCACATAGGACTTAGTTCCGCCAGTTAATTCAACGTGAAGTTCCGCGGACAACTCTGTGTAAATTTCGGAGGAGCCAAAACGCGAAATAAGCGAATCAGACTTATTAGCGAATATCTCATTATGTACTGAATCTGCGGAAATCACAGTTGGCAAACTAACATGGTATAATTAAGCGCAAACTTCGGACAGGTAATGAATCTGATGATTAATCAGGATCGAATGTGTATATTGCGGAATGTGACACATAAATTTTCAATATGATATGCCGATTAATTAATGATGGAAATGTTTCCGAAGCACAAATGTACTTTAAATTTACTAAATTTAGGTCACTATAAGATTATTAGGAATGCATTTTGAGTTGAAGATATAACTAGGTATTGATTTAGCATTTTTATTGCATCACTGGTTCAATAAATATAATTTTACTAGGAATTATATATTATTTTATATTAACCAAGTCACGCTTAGCCCTTTCACCGATTATCGGTTCATCAAAAAATATTTTTCTACTTAACAGTTCATTTCTTATTTCTCGGCTTCTTCTTTGCCTTTATGGGCTAGATAACTGAGTCAATTAGACATACATAAGGAAATCTGAAACAACCTTCACCTATTTGGTGAAATCTAAGTTAAAGTTATGCCGGAACCACTGCTGAGCGGGATTGTATTATAGTTGAATTTATATAGTTGCGTTTGTATTTCTGCATATTGGAGTCGGTGGAGTTTAGAGGTTTGTGTACTGCGAACGAGTAGTGTCATTACTAGATTATTTAGATTTTTTAGACTTTTAAAAAATCTATATGCGAAGATAGTGTCTTAACACAAAATTGTATAAAATGTAAATGGCCTGAGGGTCTATCTCCCTTAGAAGAGACGACTGAAATATGAGGGGTTCAGAATTGAAGTGGATCAAGTCCAATTTTGCACTATTTTAAATTGATCCGCTTTAAAGGTATATTAAACAATGTTTATTTCAATAGATGAGTGAATAAAGTCGCACTTCACGCATTAAAGGGGCCAGAGTTAGTTTTCATTTGGTTTCTGAAAACTTTGCTTATTCGTTTCAGAGTGACATGGCAATCAAGAAGATGGAAGATTAGGAAACGACAATAAAACTTGACGAAAATGCTTTTCAACAATACTATCTCCCGTTATTAAAAAATTACAATATTTGAATATTTGAAAAGGGTGATTTTGAAGCCCACGCATCTTGAAAATTCACGTGCCAAAAACACAAGCGTTTTTTTAATATACTTCAAAGGATAATATGATGAATTGTTGCAATATTTTCAGGAATATCATCCTTTACAGTTCACCGTTGGCGCTGTTACTTATTCTTCCTGTAAGAATGCAAAAGTTGAGCAAAGGCATTTCCGAACCCTAGCCAAAAATGAAATATGTGCCTAGTGCGGTGTCCGAAAAAAAAGGACCAAAGTAAGATAAATTCCGCTGTTTCCCATACGCCGCATTTTTTCCGAGCCATACGAAACAACGTTAAAACGCGTATAAATTGCAGCTGACCCACTTCTTTATCCAGTGAAGGCAGCAAATAGGCCAGTCCAAGCCTCATGATGATAACTATACCAAACAACGTTCCGTCGCAGGGGTTCACGGCCCAGGTCCAATCTATTTTGAATGCCCAAGGGTGGCGCAAAGCCGGGATTTTTTCCATCCTTCGGGACAATACATCTTGCCCGGAGAAGAGCTGAATAAATAAGCATTCTATTTTCTTTTCTTCGGTACGTCCTTAAATTGTCGCGGAAATGGAATAGTTCGAAGTGCTCATTGAATCGCCTCGGAGAATACGCATTTGCATACAAATCACCTTTTATTTGCGATTATTTACTACATATCCAGTGCTTTTACGGGCCAATATAATATTGTTTGCTTTTACTTTTTAGGAAATTAAAAAAAGTTGTAAAAGTGGCGGAGAGTTCACTCCGTTTGCGAGCAGCGGCGAAAACTTTAAATAATTTCCGTAGAAAGTTCTACGCGGATGTTTCTTTGAGAAAATATTTTTTTTCGACTTCTGGAAGGTATAATTTCCGTAACAAATAAAGTTTCAAAGTAATGCTTGCAATTGAGCCATTCTTATTAAGTAGGTGTCTGTGGAAATACTGTAGATCTGTCAGAATATCAAACAGTAATAACTAGTGCTCGGATGTTTAGGTAATGTATCATGAATACCTAAAGATGCTACTTTTGTTAATTATTTTACGTAAATGTCTATTTTTGAAGTATGCGTATATTTACGGTAGTTTTTACTACTTATTTTAAATAAATAATGTATCTCTAAAAGTATCTACTACGTTAGTATTTTAACAAAATTCTATCAGTAATTTTTAGTAATTGACGTATAATTTTTCCATCAAATGTTATAATGTCTGAACAACATTACCTCGTTAAAACGTATATAACCATTTTTACCTATTTAAAGGGCGGCAATAGCGGCTAGAACTACCTATCTACTTATACCTCTATATACTACACCTATAACAATAAATGATCCATTCATTATACGGATAGGAGTATCCCTTGGGAGATTAGTTCCAAAAAACAGAGCAATGTTCACATCAGTTTCAACTTCAATATGATTTTAACAGTACATTAATAGAAATATTATTTAAAATGCCAAAAATGTGTGCGTCGGTAACAGAGAAAATACAAATATTAATGATCGAATTCAATAGTGATGTCTCTGCTAAGGACGGTACAGTTCTGTTTTGTAAATTACGTGACACATGCGTTAATCAGAAAAAATTATTTTACACGTGAACGCAAGTATTGAAACACAAAAGGGCGATAATATCAAAACGTGGAGGTATCAAAACATGGCCTTTCATTACATATGCTTTAAAGTTTACCCGTGAATCAAAGTTTGCACATGATTTGTGTAAAACTTTCGTGGAAGCAGGAACTCCTCTTTGAAAATCAAAGAATCCGCCTTTGAGAAGAATTAAAAAAATTACGTTAAAGAAACTATTCAGACAGCATGGTCGATAAGGAAAAACTATATGGATAAGGCGTATAATTGAAAGCATTGAAGGTATGAAATTTAACTAGTATTGAAGATCACGTGAGTATCAGTAGATGAAATTATAGATGATCTTTTTTCTGATTTATTTCGGTTTTTTCTCTGTAGTTACAGAAAAATCATATATATAATTGTACTCACATTAATTCAACGAGCGAGAAAACTCCAAGAGTTTTGGAACTTTGAGATATTATTCTACTTTTTTAATTTAATGAAATGAAATTGAAATGAAATGAATTTAATGAAACACGTATGTCAAACAACCCTCTTTACAGTGTTATTTCGACTGTGAAAATTCACATCTTTTTCGAATGGCCGATATTTTGTCACAAATCATCCTATCGGAACGTTTTTCAATTCAAAATATTGATAATTTCATAAGCATTTCATATGTTCAAACCAGAACATTATTATCAGAAATAATAAACCACCCCCATCTTTAAACTTTCAAACTCATTGTGCTTTAGGTATGCACTGAAGATGGAAATGATAATGATAAACAGAAAAAGAAAAAGGAAATTTAAGTTTTGGAATAGGAAATGAGATTCTAATTACATAGAAAAATTACGACTCAAATAATGATTTTTCATACAATCTAAAAAAAACCACAGATTATACGATCACTTCACAATAGCTTGTACAAACTAAGGATTTATACGAAAAACCATTTTCTGTAATTTTCACAGGACTCTGGAAATCCTGTGGAGAGTAAAGCAATTAAGCTAACTGAAAAATAATCCCTGGAGGACGATTTAAACTGTTCCTCGCAAAGCCCGCAAAACAATGTGATGCATGCTAAGAACAATGGAGTTGTAGAAAAGTCACGTTTTCTCAACCATAGCATCAAAGAAATTTACGACATATTGAAAAAACAAAACCGAGAAATTACTATTTCAAAATCTAAGTTTTATCCATCGTGAACAAAATGAGTTATGATTCAACCTTTAAATTATTTTTGTGTTATATAATTATATGTATTATAATGACGTTTATGTGTATACTTGCAAATTTAGACCTTTTAGTGACTGCTAAAAAAATTGCTTCGAGAAAGAGTAAATCCGAATTTTAAACGCTCGATCAGAGCTCTAATTTGTTTACTCTAGAGAAAATGTATCGTGAATTCTTGGAGACTGTGAAATGGTAAAAATAAAATGATAACCGAAGAAAATTTGGGAAGACGTCTTGCTGTGTAAAGAAATTACTTTCGCAATATAGGAAAAATGATATGGTGAACGAAATGAGTATTTGACGTATTTTTCAAAGAGCTGAACTGTTGCGTACACACAATGAACAATCATGGATGAATTAAAGAGCTCCAGCAATATGTAATGATATTAGAAAAGCAAGATGAACATTTAAATAAAAATCATTTTATTTCACAGGAGGTTTTGCACAATATTCGACTATAATTCAGAATAATTCAAGGATATCATTAGACAAAAGAGCAAATTTCTATTTTTATGTGAGTGTGATATGGTAGTAAAAAGATAAGGCAGTTTTAGGTTTACTTCCATAGAAATACATGCTTTTGCTGAGCGTAGCATGACAGGATTTCGAGAAAACTCAATGCAGTTTTTCGTTTTGGGGTCCCTAGATACCAAAACAACCCTTCGTTCACGATATACATACATACCTCGAAGATATAACTTGTTTCGAAATTTCTCTAGAATTTATTTCCTTAAAGTTTGGTATGCGGATTACGTTATAAATAGAAACAAAATATATTTCATTGTGAAATGGGTTAATTCTTACAGTTGCCACTATCCTAAGGCTCTATTATTTCACGAATTTATACAAAGAAAAGACTCGCTATTTGCAGTAATCGTGTTATTTCTTATACAAATCATTTTGAATTGATTATCAGTATTAGAGGGGATATTTTCTATTGGATTTCGTAATTTATGGAAAAAGGGGCACATTTAGATAACAAAAAAGCTACAACGTTGGTTTTATCAAAGTTCAACCCGATAGAGGGGAGATACCCTGTATAACAAACGACGAAATCACGATACCGGTTTCTCTATAAACTTTGTTAATGCCATCGTTATGGCATTAAAATTACGCGTACTTGAGATGAATCGGTTTTGGCGATACAAGGAAAAAGAGGTACAAAAATTTTTTTGAATGCGTGCATTCCCTTCCGCCTAAGAATGGCCCCGCTGATGAACCACCACTGATCCGATACTCCCTTTCTTCGGGTATCAGACCGAAAAGTCATTTGGACATTTGGAAGGACTGCGTAATTGCTTAATTACAATTCGGAAATGGCAATTAGGCGTGAGAGCCCTTCGACAACTCTCCCTGATGCCAATTATGCATAATGATAGGGTTTCTTCCAGAATTAGAAGCTCCCGCAGGCAACAAAAATCTTCCTCCAGAAATTTTATGAAATAAGCAACTTTATTATCTGCAGCAGCTATATATCATTGTTTTGCGAGTATTGTGGTAACAATTTGTGCAACGCAATCGGAATATCAAACGCTAATTCAATTTTAAGTAAAGTTCACTGGTATTTGTATGTGTGCATAGGAGGAAGTCTCAAATTGGCGGTTATGGTAAATTCAGAAGAGCGTTTATGTTTGCTATCTATCGGTGGCAAGTCCTTGAATTTGAATTGCTGAATGGCGTTTATACTGTGTCAGGATTCTATAAGGTGGTTTAAGAGATCGGGATCGCGAGATCGCACCTAGTTCAGATTAAAAAATATCCATCAACTTCATACGCAAATATATAAATTCATACCAAATCTCAGACTGATGTAGCACAATAGAATAAACACAATTTAACGGAGACTATTTATAAACTGTCATTTTTTGGTAACCAACATTATAGTAAATATGTAGAAAGAAAACAGCCAAGATATTAAAAAAATTCAAGTATCTGGATTTTAATAGAACTTAATAAACGATAAATAAATATTTTAACCTCTGTGTACTAGTTGGATTATTTTTTTAAATTCAAATCGTTTAAAAACAGCCCCGAAATTACGGATGCGAAGAACTATTTTTTTTTGTTTGAGGAACATACATAAAAGAAGACTCGTTATGCAGTAGTAAGTCATTGTGTTATTTTTATCAAAATATCACTACTTGTCTGATTATCAACATTAAGACAGAATATTTTCAATTAAATTTCAGAAGTTGTGGACAAATTAAATTTTTTTTTTAGTTTGTACATTTCGGACACATAAAATATTATTTTTATTGGATCGATTCCCCAAATTATTATAAATAATTGATACTGCAAATTTACGTTTTTTTTTACAAACTTCTGGTCTTAGCGAAAAACATTTTAAGCAGGATTTGTCCCTGCACCAAAATTAAACAAATTCACTCTTCTTCATTTTTCCACAGAATAGACGTATAACCTAAAAATGATATACAGAATTCCATTTGGTATTTATTTTATCCATACAAAAATGTGTATTATAACCTCAACACCCAGACTTCTTTACATGTTGGGTGTTTTGAATAATCAGATTAATTCATTGTGGACAAATAATTTTTTGAAAAAATTTTTATGTTGTTTTAATAGGAATGAGTGGAATATCGTATATCAGTTTTAAAGACATACATGTTTCTATCGCCGAAAACTAAATAATTAAAACTTGTTAAATATTTGACAAATTTTTGCAACTACATATCTCCATGAATTCTTAAGACTTTTTAAATTCCTCACCGTAAAATGATCCCGTTTTGAAGAACTATATACCTCTTCTAGCGAAAAATGAAATACTTTCCAAGTATTTCCACTTTCTACACTATAAAATGTTTTACTGCATGTTATGCTATGCGTGAAATTTATATCTCATCAAAGCCACTAAAAAAATATATTTCATACACTTCACGTCATGTTATTTAAAGTCAGTTGCAGTTTATTACTAGATTCATTAACTGTTTTAAGTCCTTTGAAATAATAAGAAGAGTTTAAAAACGGTATGAACTACATTTCGAATGTCATATTTTATTCAAAATAGTTGCAACAGTAGTTTAATGACAAGTCATTAAAAGTTCTTCAAGAACTTCTTAACTTCCTTTGTAATATCAATTCCAGTTGCAGAATACAATTTTTTTTAAAATATCATCAATAAACTACAGTCATCAGTTCATTACAGTTGTCAAAAGTTCCTTAAAAACTCCTCTCTTTCTCGCTTGAAAGTGTCAACAGTTCTTAAAACAGCTAAAGAACCGCTTCTAATATCATTAACCTGGTCGCAACTCATTTAAGAAAAGTAGAAATTTCCCAACCCCATTTAAAACTTCGAATCCTCCATTTAAACAATCATTTTTCCCTAAAATGATTGCAAGTGCTGTTGAAATGTCACGGAAAGTAATGAAAATATTTATCAACGACAATGGATCTCAGTGATTTGAAATAAATGTTTTTTCAAAAAATTATTGTAAAAGAAACTAACCTTATTAACAGCTTCATCTGTCGTACTGCCCTTATATGAAGTTCTATGCCATTGTCCAGATAAAACTCACCTGAAAAATATTTTTGTTGTTATATCTTAACTAACACCAACGAATTATATTAAAACTAATGGTTCTTTTGAAATTAATTTTAAAAAACTAACCTATTGACAATGACATATAGGCATGAAACCCACTGCTACTCTGCCAAGATGCACGCCACTGTCACTAAAAGTTCACCACACACTACCTGAAACAATAAAGAGATTCAATCAATTAAACAAATTGTTATTGAACAATAAATTTAAGGAAGAAACAACTTTGCAAGAAGTTAATTTCAAATATCACAAATACAATATTCGAAAAAGTTTTAACCCGAAAATACCTCAAACAAAGGAAATTATTAATAACTAAGGAATTAACATTAAACGAACGATTACAGAAATACACATAGTTATGAATAATCGGAAAAAATAATAATTTCCCGTAAAGTTGCCCAGAACATTCCTAGGGCAAACAAACAAAAAAGCGGCACTCTGCCTGTGTCGACGATATTCAATTTTAAAAAATATCAGGAAATTTTAAACAAATTACCTTATAAGGCACCTCCGGTAATTGAAACTAAACCGCTCTCTTACCCGTTAACTGCTCAAATAAAATTCCTAGCGAACGAAACTATCTGGTATGTTGTTTATCGGAAATGCGACTAAAAACTCGCACAAAAACTCTACTTTGGCATGAGTCATGGGTGATAACTACGGACGAGAGGCGAAAATCGCTGTTTTTAGAATGAGTTCGAAGAAAAAATGGTGAAATGTTTTCGTTTCGTTCACATCCAGTTAACTGAATTTGAAATGAAATTTTAGATAAATAATTAATAGTATAAGGTGTCCTAAAATTAATATATCTATTCGATTGATGCATATAAAGGATGTAATATTGACGAAAAACTAGAAAAAATGATCACTATTCAAAATAACACCCTGAGCGCTCAAAATAATATTGCACGAAATTATATGGGGTAGTATTACCCTTATCGAGTAAAATGTGCTACCGCTAGATGCTTCACGTCGGATTTCAGTGTAGAAATTAATTATCCTTAATGATTATATGATTATTAAATAACAATTAATTAGATAAAAAAATTCTGTCGAATTTGGGCATTTGGTCAGATTGCAAGCGAACAAAAATCCACGTGTGTAATACTAACAAAATTATTGTATTTATTAATTTAAAGTAAATTGTGCTAGTGGTGATCTATGTATAATTTAAGATTCTTTTCAAGCCTCACTAACATAACTAATTTTTTAAGTCACAGTAGCAATATTCATGTTGTTTCAACTTCTCGTCGACTAAAGATTCTTCTTAAACCCAAAATTAAATTTAAGTCTTGTTAAATTATAGAGCCATAATTACCATTGACTCTTGACATACGGATGAGGTTTTATCAAAGTATCGCTCTTGCATATAGACTGTCCCAGGCTTCTTAAGACATGGGCATAATCGCACAACAAATTGGGATCGTAATAGCCAATAAATCTCTGTTAACACAAAATACCCTATATACGAAACATAAAGATAGAACTGTAATTTGAGTAAATTGAATTTAATTTATAGTATAGAATGTAGAGGATGTGACTTATCTACACGGGTCAAATCCAAAGAAATTTGAAACATGGGTTGACTTCACATAAAAGTAACATTCGAGTCACAAAATCAGCCTGTGCCTCATCACAGCATGCAAACGATACAGGCCACACAGCAAATTTTAAAAATATGGCTTTTAGACATTTAAACGAACTCATAAATATTTTATCATATTTATGGAAATTGGCATATTAATAACACAAAGAGATGGATTAACAAATGATCTAATATTAACAACTAAACTGTCATTTTTTCCTATTTATTGGCTCTAAACAATAATAATAACGGTGGAAACAAATTACTTATCAACATAAAATTATTAGGTCTTATAACTTCTTCTTTCTCCTCTGTTTCCTACTAGAACATTTATTAAGAGAAAACGTTGTGAGGCAATATATGTTTATTAATCAATCTTTCCACCCTGGTTCCAATAAGTCGTAGAATAAGCGGCACATATTCTTCAGTTCTATTTATCATCAACAGAAACTTTTCTTTAATAGAAATCTACATGAAAATTAACGGAATTTAATATACTTATCACTAAATTTATTTATTTAATTATTAAATTTTATTTGAGTACTTTTCTGGAAAACACAACATGATAATTTAAAGAACAAATCATTATTTTTAATAGAGACAAGTTTAAAGGTGTCTTAAAGGGTTACTAGATCGTTTTATTAGCCCCTGGTAGAATTTCTTGATATATTAAATACACATGTACTGAGTTGACAAATATGATCTTAACCTGAAGCGTGAATTTGAACTTTCATATAACAGTTATATGCCTACTCCTGCTACAACTCGTATGAATGATATGACGTAATCAAGTCACGTGTGACTAGTACAATATAACCTGTACTTGATCTTATCATACCTAATAAATAACATATTTGAATCTTGCTACGCACACATTCTTTTAAATTCCGTATTGCTACATACACTTTATCACTCCGATCACTTTTCTCCTGCTTCCTAGCGTCCAATAAGCGAAGTGTTTTCTTACCAAGAACTTCCGTTTTCCTTTTGATCAGGATAAATGAAACATTCCCACTGAAAGGACGCGAGGTATTTTTTTGAAGGTCTCAATTCTCCCAAAAAAATTTTTAGTGCCTGTGTCGTTTTTCTTTTTCCCTCCGCGTATTCCGAGTTTCTTTGAACGACCATCGGAAGGAAAATGAATTAGTTTATTCGGACTGCCCAACCATCGTAAAAACATATAAAACATACGCAAGAACCTGGCTGTCATAAATTGTGTTGCGGTGTATCAACGTTTAAAAAATTTTAATTACAATTTTGTGTCCGTCGGGTCGTCGTGATCGTGTGGGACGTATAGTGGAATGAATGGGAAAAAATGTATATAATTAAAGCATTCGCGAGAGTGAGAGGAACGTAGGCCGAAAACTCATTACATAGACAAAATGGGAATTTAAAAACGAGTCGAGCACAAAAGCGTCAATATTAAAAATAATTGACTGCTAGGTTCCAAATGTGTAATTTCCACCCACTCATTGTTCGTTTATAACGAGATCTTATGTGTGATCGCAGACAATGAGCCCTGACTGGGGAACCGAATCTTTTCAGTTCTTCATTCCACTAGCAAAACAATAAAAAATGAAAGAGCTTTATAAGATCCCACGTGGTTCTCACGCCTACATGCCGTATTAGCCCTTCAATAGCTGCAGCTTAATACACCCTTGATTGATAGCAGGGCAGGTTTCCACGATATTTTCGAAATGCCTACAATTTAGGTGGTATTACTGCATCAGGTGGCAGAGTATATTATTTTAGTACATGATAGGTTTCGACCTTGTTGGATTTTCTCAGGTGGACGTAAAATACATGGTGTCGTTGGAATTGTGCACCAAAAGAATAATTTAGGGACAGATGACAAATTTGTGATCTATAAAGCAATAATGTATGTTTCATTTAGGTGTTAATCCGACTTAAGATGGATGCGTACGACATGTTTAATTTAAATATGACTTCTGTCAACCGAAAAAATCTGTATATCGAAAAAGAAAACATTTTTAAACATTTTTTTTTTCAACAAGGCAGTATTCAGAAATTTGTAAAGTTAAAGTAGTAGATTGTTTGAGCAGTTTATTTTATTATGTCAAATTGTATTAAATTCTGAAGATTTCAGTTATACTGAATATATGAACATTTCTTAGTAGAGGCCAAACCCACATCCTGGATCCAGGATAACTACTGTCATTGGCCCCAATACTTTAACCAGAAAATAAGTACGACAATAAAAACGTGTGATTCAGTAAATACAAATTAGCGTAAACACGGCATCAAAAGGTTCAGGTATGCTAAATTTGGTAAGAAAGAATTCATGACATTTCTTGACTTTGGCCATAAGACGATATTGATGCATTATAAATGACTATTCAAGAATACGGATTGCTGTAGTTCACAGCAATTAAGCATCAGAAAAAGAATCCATAGAAAGAAAACGTACACGAAGGATGCTGAACCGTAGATCTTCTGAAGATTCCTTTCAAGGAAATAATTTTCTGCCTCTTAAATTTTGAAAATACGGTAAATGCTTTTAATGTGCCAAATTGGTATAAAACTAATTTTGTCTAATGTACTTGAATATATTTCACATATCGATTACTTATTAATTGCAATAACGAAGGTGGGTTAATGTATACCCGTCTAACTAGTGCAAAATAACAAAAATTGGTTTTTAATTCTACTATTTCTTACATACGTATTATTTTTATTACATTATTAATTCAGTTCCAGTTAGTCAAATGAAACTTATCAATTTTCCAGTCACCTTCTAGACTATGGGAAAAACTGTGAACTGGAAATAATCATTCTGAATTCGTTTCAGTGGTGGGCTGAAACAAACCTTTGTGTTTTCGTATAGTAGTGGTATAGATGAATTGAACTGAATTTAAAATGTAGGTAAGTTATCTGAACGTCACTGACTGTTTATTAAAATGTAATCTTAATAATAGATACAGTTATGGGCTACCTTGGTTATAATGCTTTTTGATAAGAGTAGAAGTACCTCATCTCAAGTTTAAAACTGCATGATTGCTAAGAAAATTCTAATTACAGTGAAAGTCGATTGGCAATTCACAATTTGTTATTTCTGCCGGATTTAAATGTAAATGTTTTATAAGCCCAGTTTTCAAAAAGAGAATTTATCAGGGTGATCAACTATATTAGGATACGTATACTCTGATAATTGTATTTTTTAATGTTCCAATTATTCGGCATACGAAGTTTCATGCGAAAGAAGATGGGTTCAATATCGAATACTCAAAAATAAAGCTAATGAAAATGGTTTCACCAAGTCAGACACTGCCTTCTAGTCCAATTGTCACTGACTAAGCTGCCTAGGGCGACAAATACTCGCGCCAGAATTGGACCCATCTAATGAAGACATAAATGGTATTGTGGATTGTGTGTCTAAATTGTTTCAATTAACTTGAAAATAATGACCAATGTATTGTAAAAAGATTAAGACGAGGGCGTGTCATTAAATCATTGAAGCAACTGGATTTTTAAGAAAATCATGTTTTAAGTAAATAATATAGTGTTCCGCAACACATTTCTTGACTTTATTGTATTAACAAGTGTGCTCTCCACTTTAATAAAGAATATGTACCGTTTTATTGTATGAATAAGACATGTCCGATACCGACATTAAACATTCTGTAGCTATAGTCAATTAATATAGTTATAGTAAATCTTATTGTTGCTTTATAAACCCTTTAAAGTAACATATATATTTGTACTTTTCCTAGTACCCCATTCGGTATTTGTATTCGTTCTAATGTATTAACAGCAATCTTATTTATATTACCGTTTTTTGTTATACGACACTTAAGTAATAAAAGGGCGACCCCGTCATGCGTATAAAATAAAATTTAAAAAAACCGAAAAAAATTGACTGAACATGCAAAACCTTTAAGTTTGCATAAATGCTGTTCTATAATTACGACGTGCCCCAAGTATGCCCGTTTCATAAAAATTGTGTCTAAATCGAATCGATTTATTATTCCGTATTCCAGAAACCAATGGCAACTGTCACATGAATACAAATTCCTCTTTTATATTTTTAACACCTTGTCAACAGTTTAGTTCAATGTACCACACAAGAAAAATCGTAACAACCAGTGTCGCCCAACGCCAGTTGCCGTTTTAGCCCTATGAGTGAGTAGTGGTTTCAGCGAGTTTTCTCAAAATCGAAAAATCAAATTTTTCCAAATATTTATCTACTTGTTTTCACTAAAATACTAAAGTTAGATTACGTTGTGAATCATCCTGCCACGTCCGGAAACAAGCTGTCGTCATCGTGAACTGCTCTCTCAATTTCGGCTGCATCACTTCTAGCTCATCCGTTATTTTCCTCTAATGCCTCTTGGACGACAAAGATTTTTCAATTATTAACGCTATCCGGTACACAACTCGCATAAACTCGCGCAGTTAAACGCCGATTCAGCTGAAATATGTGAAGTGAGAACGCCCCGAAGGGATAAGGTTAGGAATTCATAAATATAATTCCTCTCGGTGACGTCGGCAATGATTAACTCGATTCTTCCTTCTTTTTTCCGGCTCGCTCTCCAACGGGAAACTGAGTTTATTAAACGTGTCGCGCATGCAGGATATCGCGGGAGGAGAACATAAGGTGTTTCGCGTTACTCAGAATGAATTGCTTGTCGTTGTTCCTTCCAAATCGCATAATTCAACGATTTACTTTGTGCATGATTGTTTTATGCGGCTATTAAATAGTTTCAAAACAACGTCGTAATTCTCCTCGCCGTTTACGTCTCGGATTTGTTTTTGCTTAGACAAAGTTTCCGATTTATGTGTTAATATACAAGGAAATTTCCGTTCTCCCGATTCGAGCGATTAAGACAAGTACCGAAAGTATGGTATCTTAAGAACTGATAATTACAGGTTATTATCTAGTTTCTTTCTTTTTCAAATTCCATAATTGATATTAACAGTTAGGACATTTTATGAGCGTCCTACAAAAGAAGAAATCTCTATATATTTCACACGTATCTACATTATGAAAGTCTCCGCAGATATTTTTTTAAGATAGGCTCAGATTTATGTTCCGTAATATACTGGAATGAGAGTTTTAATTAATAAAATCGATTTTTCTCGATGACTAACCCGGGAGTGGTGATTAAAGCGTATAAAATATATGTGCCATGTCGGCGTTATATCGATATTAAATCGCGAACCCCGTTCCGTAATAACTGCTCCTGATACGTGCAAAACGAACAACATAGCAAATAAATCAAGGAATGTAAAAATTCGAAAAAGTTTGTCATTATAAATTCTTCGAATAGCACGTAGCACATAATACACCTATTCAGTGCACGCACTTCATATATTATTGCTAGCTGAAGTATACATATGTAGAATTGCGTGCTACAGCTATATATATCTTTATCTGCTTACCGTGAGACAGGGAGAACACGCAGAAAACTATACACAAGAAGTTATGAAAAATTACGATAGGCGAAAATAAACATTCGATTTATTGCGGTATAGTGGTTAATTATTGGTATGGGAGGGACAGTTTATAACTTTGCCAAATGTTGCAAAAGTTTAAATATTGTTACTGACTTATTGTGGGAAATCTGCTCTCCAAGACATTTACTCATAGGACTTTTTTATCTATGCAGAATACTGAAAAATCCCCGCAGAGAGAGCCACAAAGTCTAGGTTAATCTGCGGCAAATGCTGAAATTCCTTAAATTTAACCTAAACCTTAAAATTCGTGGTATTCGGTGGTAAAAGTATTTTCCGATAGTATCATTTTTTCCGAGGGCAGCAAATCAATTAAATGTTAGTGTAGGAAAGTGTCTGAAAACGTAACGTTATATCCCTGATTTGAACATTCTTTATTTCTCCAAAATTTTCTAAACTTTAACCTGTCCCCTTAAAGAAATTTACCATCAATAGAAAACATTTTTGAAAATTGGTATACGGGAAAAACTCGGTGAATGTGGAACGTATGTTTCTGGAATAGTACGAAAAACTTTGTCATAGCGGCGACATTAAATACTTGTGATCTTCGTAGAGCGTCGGTATGAAATATTTTCTTATTGAAAGAACGTTCATCTCGATAGCATCTACCGAGCGTTCAAATAGCAATTGTTATCGTTCCGGTTCGATTCAAGTGCAGCAGGAAATTAGAGCTCTCCTTCCTCTCGAACGTCCATGAAAAAATGCACCCGAAGGGGTCGTCTGGGTCGGGGCACACGTCGCCGCTGCTCTTTAAAGAAATTCCGATCGTTCCTGGCGCGCCGCGATATAATTAAATCGAAGGGGAAACGTTACAAATCTTTTGCAAATTGGGCTCGTTTTCTAATTAAAATTATATTACGGATAGTAGGGCGAGTAAACGAACAAGTGAATCGTTCAGATTGCTCCCAGAATTATACGGGAAGAGGAAAAACTCGACAGGAACGTGGGGGTAAAGGGGAGGAAGGGAAAACGCCCGAAGTGTTCGATACCTCCTTTTGTTAATTAAAGTTTTCTGCTGGGTACTCAAAGGAGATTATTTTCATTAACAGTCGTGAAGGGATCGGTCGACTTCAGATGGAAGTGGGAATTGTTCGGGAAACGAAATTAACATTAAAACGGTAGATATGATAAACAGTATCTACAGTATTACAGCAGAGCGGAAAACTGATTTTCAACGTAACACTCGCTGATTGCTGATGGCTGCATTCACAAGCATCCACGACCTACATGATGCTACAATTAAAGAGTACACTAAGCTGTGGAGTAAACAAATGGCGAACTCTCCAAACAATCCTCAAATTTTAAATTTTGAAAGTTTTACATGTGGCTGTATTGCAGTGCTAAACGCCTGATTAATCGTTGGTTTGCATCAAGTACTTCAATTGTGCGATAACACCTGCCTTTTACACAGATAAGTTGATATAATTATCTACTACGCTCCCCAATTTCAGCTCATAATCTTCATAATAGGCAATGTTATGAATTTTAGAAAAAAATTCAAATTTTCCGGTTTTAATCAATGGATCGGATCTCCTAATTTCTCCTTTTCATCGTTGTTTAATTGTTACAACTTTTCTGTTCAGGGAATTGAAATTATTACAGTAGTTTTCATGTTATCAGTAAAAAACTACAAAACGCGTTGTTGGTCATCAAAATGTTTATAACAAATTAATGAATGAGAGTGGTAAGTCTAAAACACATCAGAATATATCTATGGACCGTCTTTTACATATGACATAGGTGCATGGCTGTTAGTAGTATTTTTGTCAAGATATGACTTTTTGGCTGCATTGACTGGCCTGTGAGAAATACACTTATGACAGAATCATAAAACTGTATTAACCTGATAGATTTTTAATGATTATTGGATTGGTACGCCAAAATATTTTTTGAGATTTACTTTTTTCTTGTTCAATTAAAATCTGCTTAGACATTTTTTTCACATCCGTCGTAATGACTAAATTATGATGTCTCAAAGGTATTATAATGGGAAATAAATCACCTTGTATTAATGGTCCGACCATTTGTATATTATTTATTGACAGATTACTTTACGATTCAGCAGAACCGGATGCTTAGGATAAGTTGGACTTCGAGAATGACGAATCACAAAGTCTGTGTGACAAGAAGAGGACAAAAAGACGACAAGGCAGGACAACAAGAATGAATACTCGAGCACACCTAACTGGCACACTCAAAATAAGGAAAACAGCTTACCTTGGATACATAATGTGGCATAAGGAATATGAACAACTGCGGCTAATTATCGAAGGCAAAATCGAGGGTAAACGCAACAAGGGCAGAAAAAGAAATCGTGGTTACGAAATATAAGAGACTGAACCCACACCCATGGAAGCACTCTCATACACCAAGCCCTGGACAAAGAGTCATACGACATATTAACCGACAACCTCAATCGAGGAGGCACTTAGGAGGATTTGGTTCGTTTAATATGCCATGATATGGTAAAACATTTTCATTATTCAGACTTTGTTCATTAGATAAATTTTTGTCGTATACCCCACATTTATACGGTCTGTGATAAACTCGCAATTGCCATTCCGATGTCAATTTTTAATTTGAGACTAATAAGCAGTCATTTCAGGAATACATTTCCAATAACCTGCCCCAAATTCACGTAATTTTGCACAGAGTAACGTATCGCCATAATTATAGGAGGTAACTGAAATTCATTTTTATTAGCTCTCATCAAACGCGATATGGCAAAAATTAACGAATCTCGCTAAAATCTTCAACCGCTGTGCCTTTTCTGTCGAATCAAAAATCAATGCACGCGACCCTTGCAATTAAAACCGCAGCTGGAGGCCTAAAACAGTTCGATTTCTCTCTCCGAATCGCTCATTACCGAATATCGTTCCGTTTCGAAATTATCCCCTTGGAAATTTCGTCCGTATGTACACTCCGGCGAATCGGCTTGCGTTTTAAGCCCGGTCTGTACTCACTAACTACACATCGTACACCATCGATGCCCGGAGCCATTCAGATATCCGACCTTTCACGGACCATCTCTCGATCGATATAATGATAAGGGCCCGAGGGAATTCAATTAAGGCCAGGGAAAAAATGCAAGGAACGGTCAGTTAACCCGATAGTTCCGAGTCAGATTATTCAATATTTGCATTAGGGGGATCGAGTGACTTCATTTTCCGGACGAAGGACTACGGCTCCGGGCCAATTTTGAGATCCTAACGGGAAAGAAAAGGCAAAGAGCACATCCTCCTCGATATCGATAAGTGAATATGTACCGTTGAATTAATGACCTAAATACGAGGGACACCGAATGGCATTATCGAGCCGAGTCACTTATGGTAATACATGTAATCTACCGCGAAATGAAATTCGGATGAATAGTGAAGTATGTTGCAGACTCACGTCAGTGAGACACCGAGTGCCTCAGAAAATTCAATATGAACTTTTAAACCCTTGTTTTGTTATCATAAGAGATTTTAAAATCTGTTCATTTTCAATAATCCGTGTAATTTCTTATTTACTGCTTCGCAGCATCACTTGTAAAGTTGACTACTGCCGGTATTCGATAAACTAGTGACATATCCTGCCAATAATTTTGGGTCATTGATATGTTATGTTACTGTTGTTTTGGGTCGAATTTCAAAGAATTCCAATGTAAGTATTTAACAGGCTTAAATTTGTTTATATTTACTGTATACATCAAATACATTTTTGTCCAACATTTGGAATACCGTACTTAAGTTCAAAAAAATTTCTCGGCAATGATGAAACAAAAATTCCCCTTAACTTCGCGTTACCCTCTAATACAAGTAGAAAGTCTCTACACGGCGCGGGCGGTAGATTTTATGTAGCGTTTAAAATTACAATAAATTTATTTTAAACGGTCTAAATTTGATTTTGTGGCAATTTATGTGGTTCCATAAGAATCTGCAGAATATTCACCCTACATGCTTTAAGCATTTAACGTTTAAAATTAAAATGAAAAAATTTACAGATCCCAAATTCAAAATCTTCCTAGGTTCATTTTTCATTCAAAGTTCTAAAGAAAGTGGTGGCATATCTAGGAATATGCCGATCTCGGATTACTATTTTATTTAAATTGAGCAAGGCAAAATTTTTGAACACAGGCCTGTTATTACGTTGTTATGCCACTGTCGGTAACCCTACGGAACACTTCACTTGATGTAAAAACTATGCTTAAATATTATATCCAATTTACATTAATGTATTGAAAAATATCTTTATAGTAGAAAGGCAAATGGTTGTGATAACATCCATGAGGGATTAATTTTCAAATATAATTGCAAGTTTCGGAAATGAATCTCAATTTACTTTTCATATCTGCTCGATCAAGATTGACCTATAAATGTTATGTACGTTTTTCTTCATTTTATACGTCAAGAAACGAAACCTTACCACAACTCTATTAGGTTTATGTCCCATTTAAAGATGAAAATTCTCAAACGTATCCAGTGCAACAAGGAATATATCTTCTAGTCGGTGTTGGACGTGATTTTAACTATTCCAAAGGGAAAGACGCGATGCCTTTCGATTTATCGGAAATGGTCAGTAAATCCCGACAAACATTAGGTACTATATTTTAACAGAATTCCAGAACACACACGAGAGAAGAGGTCATTAACAATGAAATATTGTCACAAATGTAGGCAAGTACGAATCAATAAGACAAAATATTGCCCAGCAGGTTTCAATAATAAGAATAATAATAATAATAGTAGTAAATTGAAATTGGGATTGAAATACTGAGTTATGATCTATACATAACCTTCAAAATTGGGGCAAAGTTTAGCTAACACTACTCTACTTAACCCCATTACATATTCACTAAAATAATAACAATATTCATAACAACATTTATGACAACCGTAGCGATTAAATTAGTACACGTCTTTTTGGTCAGCAAAAAACCAAACCGAAATATAGCTACCAAAATGGGCTAGGGAGAGTGATTTGAATTCGCCAGGAAGGGTATTATAGATTCGACTAGCGTTGAAGGTAAAGCATCGACTAAAGATTGCTAAGCAGTGTTTAGGTAAATCTAGCTTATTGCCATGTCTAAGTGAACCACATCTATTCTAAAAATAAATTTATTCCGCAAATACGGTGATTGGGCCGTTTTTAAAATTTTATAGACAAGACCTACTAAATCGTATTTATACAAAATTTCTATTTTAAGCCTTTTAAGTTCTATTATTTTATCGCTGATATGTTGAAATTTGAGCAAACCAAACACAAAGCGTCAACATGCAATTTGAACCTATTGAATCCTGTACCTGGTAATGCTATCCCGACGAGTAAAATACAGAATTAAGCGATAATTTAGTGTCGAAAGCACCAAGGTTTAAACGAGACTTTTGAGCAAATTAAAATTCAAAATATCATTATTTCGGTACAGAACTCTCAATGCCAAAAATGATTTTTTAACTAAAATGGATACATATGCGTCAAATCTTAACCTGCAGTCAAACAAAACTCCGAGATTGCGTGTACTTTTAACGATGCACTTTTCCTTTCGGTAATCACTTCTAAATAATCAGCTAATGAAGGGCAATAAAACGACGTCAAACTTTATTAAGAAAGTTCCATTTATGCTGAGAACCATTGAAACGGCTGTTTCTTCTCAATCACTAATTCATCAAAAAGAGTTAATGTTTCGTCTGAATCAACGGGAGATCTAAGAATAAAATTCATTTGAAAAGAGTGCACCTCCCTCCGAAGTCTCATTCCGTCCGTTCTAAAATAATTTCTAAAAGTAGCGCCTTCGCAACGGATGAAAAAACCCCTCGCGAAAACTCAAACACTATCTCGCCAGTAAAGCGAGATGGAACGCGCCTATGAAAAATTTAATCATCTTTATCCGATTTAATGGGTTCGCACTGCCGATGCAAAGTTTACAGAACTGTTATACGGATTACAAAACGCGTAAAGAGAAAATGCACCCCCCAACGTTATCAACAGATAGTCGACGTTAAAGACGGGAAGGCGATGTCTTTGTCCTTGCGCGCATCTGACTTTATTCCGGTTTGTAATTAAGTAATTAATTTCGTTACGTTGGAATGATCTAGTAAAAGGAAATGGGGAAATAATAGGATATTCTTCGTATTGTTCAGGACGCAATCGGGCGAAAAAAGGTAAGTTCGATTTGCTTCGAGGAGTGCACGAGTGCATAAAAACAGATCCATCGAAGATAATTGTAATGGTATAACAAACGGCGTAACAGGAAAGCCCACGCAATTAAACACCACTTACTTTTTAATGAACTAAAGAAATGTAATGCATTGCCCTATATTGAATGGGACCTTTTAAAAACAAACAATTTAAACCATTGAAATATTGATCAACTTTAAATTCAAATAAGGACTGACTCAAACTCACTTCATTAAATTATTTAAATATCAATGATATTTGTTAAACTGTAACCTTTGTTTTTCCTGCATGCATTACAGTTCAGATTTTGATCGACGGTGTTTAATAATCATTGCGTCTTATTAGATTAAAACTTCTGTGTACATTAAATAACGATCTAATACGTATAACAAACGTTTAAAAGTTACTGCAACACCATAAATATTTCCATTCCCATTATGTTATTAAATTTTTAGGAATTAAACGCACGGAAAGTTTTTATTCAATTTAAAACTTCATGTTATGCTTTTTTTTGAGTTTCATTTAAATAATTTTAATACCAGTATTTCCATAAAAAGCGTATATTTAAATGGTTGGTTTCTACATTTTAACTGAAAATTAAAAAGAGGAACAACGAGAAAATAAATAAAAAAAGTGATATCTTCCGCGATTAAAATTCCAATAAATAAATGCAAATTTACATCAAGACTAATGCAGCACTCATTAATGAGTAAATATAAAATCCACGCCTCCTGTCACTCTTCGTAAATTCATGCAAATTCCGAAAATTATCACTAAATTGTTGAATTAAAATTGCAACGTCGAGCTAAACGTCACGCTGCATTACCTTAATAATTGCCAGGCCGCAATTTTTCACCTGTTTTATGTTGCCAGCCACAGCTTCGGGCACTTCAGTAAAACTTTTAAAATACCCCCTTCATCTGGAGAGTTTTTAAAGTTTCAAAACTTCATACATATGAAACACTAGAGTTCATAACTTCGACAACTTTCATTATTTTTGATTTTCTTCCATAACTTGTAATGCTGGATAATATTCAACGGAGATATAAGGATTCCTACGTAGGTAAAGTCTCGGGTATTAAAAGTTCTTCCACTAAACACACATGAAATATGTTTTTTATTATTCGATAACCGGTCGAGTGCACCGTATAATTACTTAATATTGTTCATTAGTTGTTCACAATGTGTCCATTTAAATAATCATCCTAATTACATTCAATCGAAGTTTATTAAAATACTTTATATGTTCTAAAAGCGTCACTCTTCATAAATTATAAACATTCTATCTTTCCTTAGCATCCAAGCAATTGCTGGTTAAAGTATAATTATGAAATATGTCCAAGAATGTGACCCTCGACAATAAAACTAATTATTCCGATATTTATGACGAAATTGACTTATGACGGGATATTAATGAGGACAACTCATCAGTTACAACCACGAATTAATGTAACATACTATAATTTAAAGCATGGTCGTTTTAAACATGTAATAAAATTCGTATTTGTTGTAATGCTTTTCCAAAATAATTAATTAAAGTTCGTGAAATCAATTTATCGAATTATGCATACACAAGTAGTCAATTCGAGCAATGAGTGTGCTTATTAAATTTACTAATAAACGGAATGGTAAACGAATTACTGCAATTCATCTACAAACTAAACTATTCAATGATGTAACAAACATTTGAAATCAAATTGAAGGAAGCCAGATCACAGTATAAAAATAAATTTGGCTACAAGAATTATTTAAATTTGAAATATTTTTACAAAGCGCTTCATTATTGAAAGGGTAATTGTATAACTACAACACTTGACGATCCTAAACAATGTTAGATATTACTATAAATCAGGATAAGTCAATAAGTATACTGAATAAATATCCACGAAAAAAACCCCGTATCAACCTCCCATAACCCTCCCAATTAACGCTGATTACGTAGGCGTCAGAGATTTCAAAAAGTGCCATTACTAACAAGATTTACTCATTACCCTAAATCAATTAGTTTGACTGTGAGATGACAGAGTTCTTATTAAGCATATTATATTCCCATTTACTAATTATATCGGAACATTTCGGCTTGACTAACGTTAATTAATTGATTTAATAGAAATGAAAATTCCAGCAGCCAGCGGAAAAAATTAATAATGCAGCGTTTTCATTATGATTGATGCTCTTTGAGAACGAATGATAGATTTTTATTGGGGACAATTAACTTCGTTAATTTTTAGATGCGATCTCGCGATAACATTTCCTTTTGATAAAATTTATGAAGCGTTTAACGGCAGTTAAACGAACTATTATGATATAATAAAAGTGATAAAAGAAATAGGGCCTACATTTCTACGTACATTATTGTATGCATGACAGTTCTTTGAGTTTGAAATTTAAAAAGTTTATAATTCTTATCTTCTTCAATCATAATTGGAAGTAATGTTAATGTAAAAATATCCTTTCAGCAAAGGCCATGAAAAAAATACATGTGAGTTTCGTCGGATCGATGGGGTTGAGGCTTTTCAAAAAACTAAACAACTACTCAGTGGTGTTACATACTAAGTGGCGAAAGAATTTTAAGAATTTTCTAAGAACAATATTTATAAGTAAAACATGGTACGACGTAATTAGATATGCTTCGTCGTTGCATCTTCTTATCTCTTGTTGAGTATGGGAATTATGTACATAACTTGATTGAAACTAGGAATTAGATTATTGGACATGTCAAATTATAAGCTAAAATAAACTGAACAATATGTCCATATTTCTACATAGGTTTTCCTTCTACATAATATTTGTGTACTTGTTTATTTCCTAATAGTTATTGACGAATTACATGGGATAATACCAAAATAAATAGAAAATTTATTTAGTTGTCATAGGTGAAAAGTGTTCGTTTGATTAATTTGCAAAATGTTTCTATTCCTATGTCTGAACTGATGTGCCTCACTCAGTTTTTCTTCGAAAAATATATTTGCTATGAATAATTCCAGCGGTTATTTAAGTAAGTACCATTCAGCGTCCAAAAAAATTGACAAATATGTTGCAGTGTAGCAGTGGCACAACTTCAACAATTTTTTCGATATGTGATTAAAAAATTTAGGTTCATTACACCTTAAAGACTATTTTGGACTATCTAGATTAATGATCATCTCTCATAATTTTTCTTTTCTAAATTGTACCATTTTTTCATTCAGCAAGCTTTATGATGGACATGACACGGAAACCATAATGTCTATATTAGTCCAATTTATTACAAATAAGTTCTAATCAACAGAAATTTGTAAGTTCTTAAGACAAGTAGCACTACTGATGGTGTTCTCAACATCTCTTGCGAAAAGATTCTAGTTTAAACAGGATGTTAAAAAATTAGTGTAACAATTTCAAAAATATAGAATCGAAGTCTCATCACCTGCTGGTTTTTAGTTTCTCTAGAAGAAACCAGTATATCCATCTCATCTTGCAATTACATATCACTAAAATAGGATGATGGAGAGTCTGTAATTCGGCGTCACAAAATTTCTTTCATGAGAATTAATTTTCGACGAACCGCCTTCCATTTTCGGCAGCAGCTGTAACTTCAGTCGGTTTCTCGTTCTCGTGACACATCCTTTGACAGTGACGGCGGAACCGCAAGCCAGTCTCACCTTTCCTCTCGTCTGACTCCTCTGCATCGAAGAAGGGAACGGCGGCTGCTCCTGCTGCTCCCCTTCCTGCTCCTGCTGCTTCTGCCTCGGCTGCTCTTGAGTAGGGGAAAGCAGCAAGAGCGGCGGCGGTTTTCTCTAATTGCCAGCGCCGCGCTCCTTCACACTGACACGACGCTACCCTGAGTGTGAGATGGGTAAATGAGAGGTGACACTTTTTGAATCTGAATGCGTCATGCCTCCTTTGTTTCGACGTGTTCCGGTCCAAATATTTTCCAGCGGGACGAGTCACCGGAAATAACACGAAATATATCGTATGCGCTCATTTTTTTTAATCTAAGTCCTGTTGTAATTGTTGAAGCTATGATTTAAAACTGTTCAGTGTTTTTGATGTGATCAGATTTTCGCACTAACTTTGTAAATTGTGTAAAATATATTTCCTATGTGTTCCATGCGTGCAAGTATTACTGACTTGTTTACTAGATGATAAAACATTTGCCAATACAAGGAAATACAGCTGTATTAGGGATTTTCAATAGCAAATAGATAAGGACATCATTTCAGGGGATTAGTGAATCACAACCACTTCTTAAATCAAAAAAACACCCATTAATGTACCTTAGCGATTATCCTTTAGCTGTAACCTCACGTACCTCCGGTATATGTTTAAAAATTGATTAGAATGAGTCGCCGAACTCATTAATGCATTACCACATACTCAGTTTTGGTTCAGAAAAGAAAAGTGCTGCCTTGATATAATTTCATATAATCGGGATTAACTAAAAAACCTAACATAACAAAAGCTTTAAATTGAGTGTAGTTTTAGTCCAGTGCCTGGCAACTGAAATGGGCATACTTGGTTTGGTACACTACAGCGTCACATATCGCTCAGTTTGAGTAACAAGGAAGCAAATTTTGATAATTCTTGGTAGATTTGATATTTTAATGACAATATGATCGCCATTGTGACAATTCGTGTTTCAATCGCACATTCGATGTTTTGTTGAGTGACGTTTTTGTTAGTTTCTTAACGCTTTTAATATACTGTTCTCGTGAAAATAGGACTTCTTCAACAATGGCGTCACACCACTGCGAAACGATGCTTCCACCAAATCATCGAAATGTAAATATAATTTACTGATTTAGTACACAACTGACAAAATAAATTTCACCCTTATTTTTCATCGCCTCAAAAAGGGAACTTTGAAGTTGTTGCAGTTTTATGAAACATCTTGGAGCCTAAACTTACAAGCGTCGTATGTTTCTAGTGTCTAGGTATTTGAAAACAGTTTTCTCCTTGGGCTTGGGATTACAAGCATCAGATACTGTAAATTCAGGTGAAGTATGAAGATCGGCTATTTACATTAGCTCTTTGCCTTCGTTGGAATGAGAACGAGTTTCCTTTCTTCTTCCTGTTCTATGTGTGTATGTATGAATGTTCATTCCCCTGCTTTATATATTTATTATATAAACCACTCCCCATGGTTTATATAATAAAATGTTATTATGTTGTTGTCGGCAGAGTTGAGTATCTTCTTAGAAAGATAACTAACACCTCACCCACTTCTTTACTAACATAACAAGAACATCATTACTTAAATTCCCAAAAATTGCGCCCAAACCGTACAACAGATTGTCATCAATCTTGCCATTCAAGTTTTTAAGGAATATACAATAATGGTGTTTTTCCGAAACTGTAGCGTTATGATCAGTTTGGGGAATATTTGACTTGTTTTGCTTCCGGTGGCAATAGAGATGATATTGCACGAAAAATCGGTTAAAAATAAAATTATATAGGTAAGCGAATGTCGACATAAACGTTTCCGCACCCTAACGACGGAACTCATTGTCAAATCCGATCTTGTACGCAAAAAGAAACACGCGATCTACAAGCATCTCCAGGAAAAGTAATTTTACATTCTCCAGTGGCCGTATATCCATTCCGAGTGGGAATTGGTTGGCAAATATAATGAAAAATAAAAAGATGAAGACGTTCTCACCAGTGGCAGAGTTGAAATTCAATTTCCTTCATGTATGTAGTTCGATAACATGATTGATTCATGGTGGTTGTAACGTTGGCTCGTTGATAACGCCCAAACTGACCCATATTTCCTTTTTTAAATCGGCTATGAATGTTATTTTTCGATATTTTATGGAGTGTTTGTGCAGTATTAAGGATGAAATATATGAAATATGTGGTGATGCTTTCTACAGAAAAATTGGATTTTCGTTCTACTCCTCCGGACGGTTTTAAAGAGATATATAGTACTCGATGGGTTTCAGAAGGAATAAACATACGACCGTAACAAATCTTATAGTGGTAATTTCGTCTTATTTTAAGTAAGAGCGAAAGCAGAGCGAAACCCACGAGGTGGGCTTTATTAAATTTAATACAGTCTACAAAGTCGGTATGTATTACAAACGTGTATAAATACCGAAGTATGTAGAGTTATAAATATTCTCTAGGCACTCCAAGGGAATTTCATGGAAATGTAAATGTGCCCAGTGGAACAAACGAGGCAAGACTCCTGAGATTTACTTCACAACGACTTTATTTTTAAAATCTCACAACCGTACCCGACAAAACGTCGAAAATAGAATTTTCCCTACATTTTACTATAAAACGAAGAAACAATATTTCTACATCGGGTATAAGACAAAAATTTTACTTTTTAATACCTGACATACTTCAATATATTGATTTACTCTCCAACATAAAAGTGTTTGAATATTTTTTCGATCTATACTCTTCCGTGCACATTTATACCTATTTGTATATCAAAAAGTTTCCTATTTGAGGTCGCAGATTAAATGGCTTTTCGGTTTCGAAATTGCACTAAAAGCACAACATAAACCACTAAACCAACCAATAAAACTTTTCAACGTAAGTTTATACAGATGGATCCTGTCGGCTGACCAGTTCCGAGTTTTATTGACGTCGAAATAAATTATTCCAGCAATTTGAGCACATTAATTTGGATATACAATTTTCATTCCCTAAATGAGCATCGAATCGATAAATCACTTATTGATCTGTAGAAGTAAAGTGAATTATTTATGTTTCTGTGCATGCGTGTAGACATTAGAGGAATCTTTTTACGACCACCGTTGTAAAAGTGATTGATTATTCTGAATATAATGCTCGAGTGGGCTGTTGAAAACGGCAATTCAATCAAAACATAAACTATCTGAACGACTCAAAAATTCGTGCATTTTATTGTAAGAGAACGTCGACACTCCCAGAATTAATCGTGTTGGTACGTGTGACTGTAATCACGGCACAAAAAATTCTTTTCAGTTCGAAGTCTCTACAACGATAAATCATCGACGTTAAACTTTCCAAATTTTACTGAAACTGATCATCTCTGGAAAGCACTCGGGACTGAAGCGAGGAAGCTCCATCGCTCGCATACATTTTATCGATTCAGAAACATCACGATAAATTGAAAGCAGACCGCTAGTTTTTCACTGTCTAAGAATATAGGTCCCGAGGGTTCAATCTCGAGCTGCTAGTGCATTTTCAAATCAAGCCTGGACCGGGGAGAAGAACGACTACTCGCCAGGAGATTGGGTCCAGATAGAAAGCAGGTGCGCTGTTCTGATCCAGACGTATTATGCTAATCAATTTTTTTTTTTAGTTCAGTTGGAAATTGGGTTACGGAGTATACAGAGTCGTTACGGTGACTATGAAGATATTAAATGTACAACGTTTTTAAATTGTGTAAATATTGAAAGATATGTTTGCTGGTACTGTAAGAAAGCTCTTTCAGGAAAGTTCAGACTATAACTTATTGAAAAACTGCTAATCATGTACAATTAAATTAACAAATAATTGTAAATATTATAATTAGAAACTTGTTTAAACTACGTATAAAATGAAAATTCTTTAATTCATGTCTCATTCACATTATGTAAACATTCAAACTTATATTAACGTTAATGGAAAAATTATGTGAATTTCATAAAAACCGTTATTCTCATATACATCTAATACCCATATAAATATAATAAAACAGAAACATACCTATGCTTTTGATGTGAAATTTGTATTTCGGGAAACTTTTTATGTTGAAACATATTTTTGCAGGGTACATCGTATAACATTCAATAAAAATTTCCTTGTATCCCCCTTTCGAATTCTTACTGGTTCTCTAATATTTTCTATTATATAAGGGTAGTATAGTATTAAATAATTTGGAATTAAATTATTCTATAAGAAGACTTGAAGACATTTTTATCCCTGAAATGTGCAGCAATAACGTATACAAAAATTTGGGATGTGTCCACTGTATAATTTTTTCACATGAAGCACGTACTCAAGTTTACAAGCTTTTAGGAAATTTATGTCGGGAAATTTAGAAAAAAATATTTCATGTAATAGTAATAGGTATTAAATAGATGTCATGTTGCAAGAGTGGAAACGAATCGCTAAAGGAGAAAAGTAAGAAAAATTAAATTTCAAGGGTGAAGTGTCCTCTTCGTCGGTTTCAGAAAAACATGTATTAAAGAAAAATAATAGGTATTAGACATCTAAACAAGTTAAAACTTCTGAGAAAATTAAGTGCCCTTCAGGCTACGTTGATAGAAAGTTAATTCAAATAAAAATTACCGGCATTTAACGTAGTAGTTCAGCTGTAAAACAATAAAAATATGTAAAACTGTATAGATAAAAAAATGAGAAAATCTAAAAATTCACAAGAGTAAGAGGCCCTTCAGAGAAGAATAGTCAAGATAGTGATTAGGGCAGTCAATAGTTGGACTAGTTTTCGAGATAAAACAAAAATGACAAAAGTATAGGACCCCTTGTCCTTTACCGATTTTAATCAACATCGCAATGATTTGAATTTTCAGGGGACCAAGCCAGAATTCCAGGTTTCAGCTTTTCTACAAACGAAATGATAGCCACCGACGCGTCAACCATCTTAAGTAAAGGCATTTAAAAACGTAGTGGGAATAAACAGTATCAACATGAAATTTTTTACAGTAATATCATGCACTAGGAGGCTCAAATCCGACCGAAATACCCAGTGCAATTAGTCTAGTGGAGCATCACTACTGAGGAGATTTTTGAAAAGCTTCGTATTTGCTATGGGATACCATCCAGGTTTTCTCCAATGAACTGTTTGATAGTAACTCGTATTTATTTCGATAATGTTTCGAATTCCGAGTTGGCTTGATATAAATTTTTTTAGGTTAAACAAGGTAGAAGCATACATGAATTACAAGAATCACTAATCACAGCAATAAATTTACCTATTTCAGACAAGCTGCTCTAGCCAGGCAAATAAAAACTAGGTCACTATGATGCCCCGCCCCTTATGTGATTGATGGTGTCTTTACTTTTTGGCTTTTGGTAAGAACCAATCATAGAAATAATTCAAAGTTATGATCCACTAAAACAGGACGGAAATTGATCTATGATAATTATGTAGTAAAAATCACTAAAGATCTTGAAGTTCGGGTACGTGGGTTTTTGAATAAAGAACTGAATAACTGAAACTGAAGACAATGAAAAGGAAATAACCAAAGAAATATAAAGGAAGTTACTATGTACAATGGATTTAGGTGAACAGAATTTCATCTTTCCCACATTTACCGTAAATGAAATAATTATTTGTATTTTAGCAAACCAAATCGCTACGAATGTACAATCAGCTACGAAATGATCCACGAATATTCAAACTGAACAGTAACATCGAATGTTCCGGAAAAAATAGCCAAGAGAAACGATAGGGCTTAACGCAAATGTTTAGCGTTACGAATAAACTCTAGGGCGATGTGCGATATTCTCAGCAAATTCTAGAGTGATTGGAAATAATTGTTACTGGGCCTTTTTCCTGGACTTCAGTGAAACATTTTACACATCTTCGTTGCACTGGTTTCCAGAACTGCGGGAATAAAATACTATTTTCAATTTAAAAACCATATTTCTCCAGTAAAGCCGGTTTTAAGAGAAACACGCAAATTCTCGAAAGGATTCACATAAATACGGGAAAGTTTCTCGAAACTTTGGGGTGATTGAGGTTGCATGTATATTTTATTTCATGCAAGAAATTCAGAAAGACATATATGGTTATACACACATTTATACGTGGATAGTTTGATAAATTTGAAAACGTTGGAACCTGTAGTCAAACTGTAGTTAGTCGTAGCACAGCGTAAAGTGTTCATTAGTACATCACATACTTCCAATCAAATGGCATAAAATGCTATGCCTATCATTTATCTTTCAAAATCTGTTAAGGGCAAACGACACTTTACTTTTGTCATTTTTGGGTTATTTAAAAAAAATATATCTTTAATCTACTGATTTATCCATATTAACTACCACAATCTCTATCTTCAATGAACCCCTCTGAAGGGCCTTTTGCCGTCGTGAATGTTCAATTTTCTCAATTTGTTCCAAAATAGTTTTACATATTTTTTAGTAAACACTAAATCTGAACCACTGCAATAAATCATAGCCTTTTCATTTTAGTTATATTTGCTTGTTAAAATTGTTATCACAGAACTCTCTATTGGCCTGCAACCATTATTTATTCACGATTTTATCCTAATGCTTACGTTTCATTCCCGATTCCAGTAATTTTAGTTTCCTCTATATTTATTTTCAGTCATACAGCTTTACACTGTTCAATTATTTCTTTCAAGAGTTAAACATCTCTACTTCTTAACCACTAATATGACATCCGGATAGGCTAATTTGTTCTCCCAGGAACGTCCTTCCAGAATAGATACGTATCGAAAATAAGGCAATCGAAAGCGAATATCCCAGTGATCACTTTTATTTGATGCAATTTCACTCCATTTTTGGTACGATGTTACTGCCTTAATGATACACCCAAAATTCTTTTAAGTGTATGATCGCCTCACTTTTTGTTGATTGTATCGAAAGTTCGTTGAAAATCTATAAACAATAATTTTGTTCTTATTTCATGCTCATAGAACCTGTGATACTTCTTTCATCCCGTGACTCTCATCTATCGATCTATTGATATTTTCTTCTCCTTGTGGATTCAAATTGGTATTTCACTATCTTCTTAAGTTTCTTGTGTATTCTAATATTACTAATCTTCAGTTTTTGTGATATTTTTGGTGATATGGATTTACAAGACGTACGTAGAAATTTTATTTCTGAATTCGTCACGTCATCGCCCTTTTTACTTATGCTATATTCAATGCACCTGGCATTTCCTCTGTATTTTACATCTTTCGTATTAGAGCATATTACTCTATTACTCATCTTTATATGACGTTGTTTTTGGTGTCGACTTCAGAAGTGGATAGTTAGATTAATTCAAACATCGAATATTATAATCGACTTGGTCGTAGCATAGCTTGTAGCATTCATTAGTGTAACATACACACATCGAATATCAAAGGGCATAACACACTATCCCCATCATTTATCAGACATAACTGCCTTAGTAGGGATTACGCGACGTAATGATAGTGTTACACGAGCTTCAACTAAGAGAATCGCTAGATAGTTATTCAATTAAACCTTCGCTCGTCCACTTCATCACTTTAAAGCTCCCATTGCTCCAGAAGTTCCCCATCCACACGTTTATCAATACACATACACGACGTACGTAACGCGACGTCACTCTCTGTCTCTCTCTCTCTCTCTCGTCATTGTCCCGCGCTTACAATATTATCACCGTCATATCATCATAATACGCGCAGGATCCACGGACCCTTCCGCCTCTTCACCCCTATACATTTCGAACGCACCACCCTCCCCAGTTTGCACCATCGGTGATGTATGACGGCGGTCCAGGTGACCCCCCTGGTAAAGTTGACAGCGTTTAACCGCGGCCTAACTGATTTAATTGTCGCCGTGATTTATGGACAGTGTGTGACATCGCTTTGTGTGTACAATTAAGCACGTAGATCTAGATGCGGCCGTTAAACGGAGGAAGTGTACGGGGGACGCTCGCCGGATCTGATACGATGGTCAGCGATATGGTCTTCGGAAGCTGCCTGAACGAGAGTGAAACTGAGAAACATTGAGAACTGATCTCGGTTGAACATACAGAGAGATGGTCGTACAAATTCGAATGCAAAACGTTTCTAGTTTTGTGCTGCTTTCGGCTTTGAGCAGTTTCGCTCAACTTTAACGAAACCTCAGCGACTCTAAGTCATTTGGACCGTTCTTCACCTTCATGGAACGTTCGAGCACAGGTCTAACGCCAGACAAAACAAAATCACCCTTAACGTCCTCCTGAATTCGTGAGGCTGCGCCTCGGCAGTAGGTCCCCCTTATCTCTACTGAACCATTCTCAGAGCTGCCCAAGTCCTTTTAGCCCCGTAAAACGCAAAGACTGAGGGGGGGATTTCAAATTTACTGAGGCACCCTATGGTTCGTAAGTTTAGTTCAAGTTAAACAAGCGATAAAAAATATTCCAACCATGGCAGGGTACTGATAAATTATCCCAATGAAGAATTATTCGAAAACGCTTATTGGAAACGGGCGCCCACGAATTGAGGACCAAAAGTTAGTAGTAACGAGGCAAGGGGCAAATATTCTGTGTTACCTAAAAAGGGGGTCATAAATTGGGGAATAAGAATTCGTAGAAAACATAAATAATCCATACATTCTTTTACCTATTCGAACCTAACCCAAATGTTTAATATAAGTAAGGAGTTTCCCTTTTGAGCTTAAAACTTCGCCTGAAATCTAGTTTCAAGTTAAACAAGCAACTAATGCCTCCACTACGGAACAAAATTGACAAAGTCGGACATTGAATATTTCGCAGTCATCGTTAGCGTTAATCTCTTGCTTGGTCCTCGATTCGTGGAAAGAATAAGTGGGCATGGTCTTTAATTCATGACCCCTGTTGGAAACGTAGGAATGTACAAATATCCAAATAAACAGAAAACTAATCGGTTACAGGTAACCAAAATTATTCGGCAAAGACTTCAATTAAATGACTTAGTAGTAACATGAGCTTTTCTGCTGAAACATTTACATACCACTGAAAAATTTTACAATATAACGTCGGACAAACCAACGCTAACGTCTAATGCTCTCGTAGGTTGAACTGAAAACAGGCAGAACTCAACAAGTCAACGTTGTTTCTATTAATATGATTACATAGAACAGTGATAAAAAAAAACAGGTGTCAAGAGATGTCATCCAACATGTAAATGTGGGCCACAAAAGCATGTTTTGTAGATACGGCTGCAACCATATTTACACCAGAAATAAAAGTCATAAAATTCATTTTAGTAAACTCTAAACACGAGGCTAGTTTAAATAAGCTTTAATATTATAAAACTGTACTAATTTACTCTGCCAGGGTAAAGAAGCAAATAAGAACAGTCAAGTGTGCATAATTTTATACTGAGTAAATGAAAGGTATTAACTGAGATGAAAATTTTAAGTTAAAATTTAATAGTGACGGAGGGGAGCAAGGATGATTAGACGTAGTTCAATGTAGGGAATCTTTCTGCCACAAAACTACCAACATGGAAAAAGTGTAGCTCATATCAAGAAAACGGTACTTAGTGTTGTGTCACAGATGCGTTGGAAATAGTGTTATTCTGAGACAACTCTAAACCATAATTATAAATAACGCTAAGAGTTTATATATCCGTGCATTTGTTTAAACAATTCCTTGCGTTATTGCTGTGGACCATTTCTAAGAAAGTACGTTTGAAGAAATTCCTTCCTGATATGAATGCCACTGTTCCATTATACTCCATTAGCGTTGTGAAAAATATTGCCATTTTTAAAAGCTCATAACTCGTTTATAAAACTTATATCTCGTGATGTGCCCGCATGAACATTTAAAGATAGAAGTTAGAGCGCCACATTAACCCCCAACCAAATTACTACGGTTTAATGAATGTTACACCTCAAGTCTGATTAAATATCCATTTTTCATTAGCTCGCAGAGAAATTTCTGATCTTTAACGTCGTTCCGTCCCATTGCCCTTCTAATTATTCGCGACCGCGGCGCGTTCAGTTATGCCCTTTTGTCGTCGCCGGTTCTCACCCATTTATCGGTAAATTTGGGCGTTCGGCAAGGCGAAATATCGGAACGCGTTATTGACCCATTTAAGGGGGTTAGGTATCCCCGGCGAAGAGAAATTAATATTCGACGACCGACCACTCTAATTTAATGACTCGCCTCTAGCGAAGGATTTTATTAGTTCGAGTGGATCGGTTTGCTCTCAGCGGCAAAGCGAGGAAATCGTATTAAAAATGTATTTTAAAGTGGGATCGGACATCGGACGTGGTGAAGAGCGAGTTCGTCGAATATGAGGATATCTGATCCATGGCTAGTTAGGTAGCCTTGATTTCATTAATACTACAGAAACATAGGTGAAGGTTCTTATGTCAACAGAAGTTATGTGTCCCATCTAACGTTCCTGTTACAAAAAGTTGCACTAAGACAGTTACCATTTAGACAAAACGAATGTATTAGTGAATTTGTCAAATCAACGTCTATATCTAACGACATGTAACATTTCTTCCGGCTCTTACAACTTTCTGTGGGTAATTAATTAATGTCCTATTAATAACGCACACCATTTCGAAGAATCAGAGGTACTTCTAATGATTAGAGGTAACTCCAAGAGCCCATATACAGGGCCTATCAAAATTGTGGACTACAACCCCGAGAGCAAATTTTAATGAATTAATCACTCATATCAATGTACGAAATGTGTTCTATATCTACCACAACCTAATATGCCCTAATTTAAATTGGTGCATGTTATTTCGTACAGGATCGAAAGACACCCAACAAAAGCATCCCTCACTAAAAAAAGTTTTTAAATCCTCTTAAAAGAACACGAACAGGAATTAATTACGCTATTAAACGTGTTTGGAAGAATTACGGTCTTACTTGATTTCCAAAAATTCAAAGTAAAAAGAGACTGGCTATGGGTCGTTATATGCTATATAAGATGTTATATAACTTTGCTATACTCTAGTAGACTTGGTTTATGAAGATTTTAATTGTCACAAGTCAATAGGTTAATAGGTCATGCAATAATTTTACGACAGGAATAACATTGGTTTAAAAGATTATTATTAGCATCCTTCCACATTAATAGAAGAGAAAGTAATTTTAATATTCAACATGATATTCAGAGTATCATTCTTAGAGTTTTTAACTAACATAAATAAGTACATCCTATAGGTAATCTCCTTAACCCACGCACAATTTGTTGACATGTATGTATTTCAAATTCCATTTATATTGTTTGAAGTAAATAGAAAACTCCACCATTAGTACATGCCCCTATTGTAAGGGCGTACAATTTGTTGATTTCACTTTAAAAGCCAGAATACAAAGAAGTTTCATTGTTCTTTAGTCTTTTGTTCTTTAGATAAAACACTTCAATTAGCTATTAGCGTGACCATTAGCTACAATAGTACGCCGATTTATAGTTGGTACAGTTGTGGGTTTTATTAGAATTCAATACCTACGGATGGAGGTAATTTTCACCGTTATTGCCCTATAATATTGTCATCAAATAAGAGCTCCTTAATAAGCTCCAAATAAAGGCTCCTTAAAGAAATGGAAAAAAACGAAGGATCCCTTTCAAACACAATTTCCTTAAGTAGTGAAAAAGGGTTTTTCCTCTAGTTTGTTATAACTACTACACCGGTTACGTGTAAGTATGTTTCAATTTCGACTCAAATAGCAATTTCAATTTTAATTTGTAATTATTGATGTATATGTGTATTTGTGTTTAGTATGTGTAATTCTAATACCGCCTTAACATTCAGAAAATGTAATTTATATTTGCCATTGCATTTTAATTTGTTTGTAATTTGTCTTGTTAATGTAAACGTCGATTTGTTTCAACACACGATTACAAAGATGACCCACCAAGAATAAAAAATATTTTTACAAGACTTTTCTATTAGATAATCCATACATCAGCGTTTTACGCGACGACTGCCCTGAGAACTTTTCCAGCTTTAGCTTATATTTTACATTGTGTACTCGTTGATAGTTGAAAGGGTAAAACCTTGAACTACAAAACATTTCAAATGTATGGACAGGAATAAGTGGCAATAATTTCATAATTTGGACTTATGATAGACGACGTATCGCAAAACATCAGACAAAACTTGTGGTATCAAATAAATGGAGCACCACCGCATTGATAGAACCTCTATTCCTTTTGTTGGATTTTCGGTGAATAATGAATAAATCGACGGAAATTCCTGCCACTTGTTTATTCAATTAAACCTACGTCATAGCTTTCTAATAGCGTCCATAGAAATAAGTAAGCTGTGTTGGACTTACAATTTTGCTTCCTCTGTTATTTCCAAAAGGGCGAAAACTCGTAGAGTAAAATATGTTAGCAAGTTAAACAGTCATCAGTTAATGTAATAACTAAGAAAAAAATAATAATTATAAGAAAAATTTTTCCAACACGTTTAAAATGTCTCTAGACTCTGTAAACAAGTAGGTAGTACAATTATGTCAAGAAATCACATTATTTTTTATATTAGAGCTATACATACATATCCTCGTCAAAGTCTGAAAAAGATATCCCAAAAAGTTGAAAGAAAACTAAAAAAATTAAAACTATCTAGTGTACCTGTAATACTATATCCCTGATACGGCTAATTCATTTTCCTACTAAACAATAATGCTTTTTTATATAGTTTCTTTTTCAACTTCTTTTAGTTCCTTCCTCATTTAACCTTTGAATCACCAAAGTTTGGAAGAGTTTAAAAACCAATAAAACTGTTTTCTATCAAAAAAATCATACATCTAAATATCCATTATAATTTATTAACGACGAACGAATTTCCTACATGATTTCCGAATCAATCAGGAGCTGAGGTTTGTCGAGGATATGGAACGTTTTCCCAATATCCAAATACCGTGTACTGTTTAAACTTAATTTTGGATCCTTTTTCCCCCTTTTGGGGAATTTGCACGAAGGCGCAGTTCTAACGGAGATCAAAAACCGCCAAAGAAATTTTTATCATACAAAAATCTCGCCTCTCACGCCCGAGGCCTACACGAAATAGCCCCAGATTTAATGGGAAAAAAACCTTTCCGAAAAAGAAACTTTCTGTATTCAATATTGTCCTCGGCTTTATTTTACGTTAGAAGAGATCAAGCGATATTCGATTCAAATCTAGGAAATGGCAGATTAAGTATTCATTGTGTTCGGAATCCTCTCCAATCGGTCTGGGGGGGTCATAAAAACGAAAAAGCCGATTTGTTTTTAAAATTTACTGCAACTTTGTTCGTGCAAATAAAAAATTCGGGTTTTTCTCTGTAATATTGGATTTTTTCAGGGAGGGTTCGCTTGGAGATAAGGAGGTTTATTGGTCTCCGATACTGTTTGTGATCAATTTGCGTATTTATAAGGATCGATGAGAGCAGCCTGGCGAATAAAATTATGCCGGGATCGCGTTCCTTTGTGGACACTCTTGAGCTTAACTTAAAAGAATTTTGCATGAGAAAATTTATAAGAAATAAAATATACACAACACCTGCCTGAGCTGTGTGGCATGATGTTGAAACAGATAAATAAAATAGCAAACCACTTGCACATCATACTAATAATAATATCACAAAGAAATAAAGAATGTATGATGAAAGAATGACGAATTAGATGCAGACAACCACTTTGACAATTGTTCATCAGCTCTTTTTGTGTTCCTAAGATATTTTGTAAAAAGCATCAGTGCTACTCCTCTCATGCTATACAGTTCTGATTAAATCAGAAATTTTATGCAGGATTATATTGCCATTAACTGTATCGAACGCTTGATAAATCCAAGAATACAGCAACTGTCGATATACTTATGTACAATTTACTACATATGTAATAAGTAAAATACGCCAGAGCCCCTTTGTATCCCTTTCCTTGTTGAAAACCATATTGTCTTTCAGTTATTATTTTAAACTCTGCAAGACAATTAAAAAATGGTATATGTAACAATTTATCAATAACCTAAGCTCTTGAGTCCTCCTTTTTATTTTGCAATTTCTAAATTGATACAAGATCAGCTATTTAAAAATATTTAGGTCAGGAGACTTGACAAGGTAAATCAGAAAAAACTATTTTGCAACACATTAACTTATGTTTAAATGTTGAAACCAATTACTTGATTCATTTACAAGTTTAATAAAAATCAATTTACATATTCATGCATAAAAAGCTATCGATTAATCTCAATTAATTTCCAAGATACAATAAACATTTTGTGAACTCTAAAATCATAGTTTCCCTACCAGCTGTTCATCCTAGTTGTTCACCGAAATACCTTTCGTGTTTGAAGCTTTGACAAGCTCTCTTTTTAAGGGAACCCCAGTGAAATTTTTGCTCCAGAATAACTTTAACCCCTGAACTTCAAATTGGCGTTTTTCTATCCTAATATTTATAAACAGAACCGTCGTCATTTTTTTTTTAAATTTGGTTTCAAAAGATAGCAGAGCAGAAATATCAGCATTTTGAGTAAAAAATGTTAAACTATATCAATACAGCGAAGTTATTCCATTTATTTATACGTTAAAAAACATGATACTACAATTTTCCAAAAACATTTTACTGTAATTGAAATGACATTTTGTATGATTTGTAATTTGAACACTTTTTCTTCTTTAAATTAGACTATTATATACGATAAACGAACGTTAAAAACTACTGCGTAACATATTCCTGCGAAATTAATGAACGAGGCAAAAGTAAATTCAATTTTGCTAAAACTACTGAATAACTTTCTTTGAAAGTAGACAATAATTTACTTCATTCATTCATTCTAAGTAATTCATTTAAAGTTTTGTTAAGCATATTGCATATTAAGCAACATGCATCAAATAACTTTTACCCCCTGCTTATTATGAAGGTTTTTTTGAAGCTCTACAGCTTATACAATACAGATGGAAATTCCTTCAATATCATACTTTATAGAAATGTCCATGCGCCATTATATTGTAAACGTTAGTTGAATTCACCCTAGAGTATATTATGAAATACTGCAGATGTGAATGTTAATTCAAGTTATTAATACTGCCCCAGGAAAATTAATTGAAATATATTAAATTTTTCAAATAGTGCATATGTCGACTCATATCACTGTATCATTAATAATTTTTTTAATCCAATATTTTTTTTTTATAAAAACAAATCACGATTTTGCGATTTACATCCTATTCGTATCCGTTTTGATGTCAAAGTAGTGTTATCTACAATTACTATTCAATCTTTTCTACGATCTAACGCAATCATTCATTGATCCAAATAAACGTGTTTTCATTGCCTCGGATTTTCCTTTGTAGTTTATTATCCTTCATACTACTTTCGGAAACAACGTCCCTTTCTTTAAACACTTGTACGTTGTAGAGCTCCACTCCAGTTTCTTTCATTGTCTCTACAATCTAAGTTTTTGAGTGAAAATGGTTCTGCAGACAGAACTTTCTGAAAACTTTTAATGAACCTACCCTTAAAGCCAACATTTTATTGCAACCAGGTAAAAACTTTTCTTTTCTTTTCTCTTTTCCTCTCGACACCGTAACGACTGATAGTTCAGAAAGCGATGAACCGGAAAATGAGGGGCTAGTAAGGGAAGTTTCAGACTCGCCAAAAATCATAGATTTTGATAGGACTTTGGATTAGTCGTGTGTTTAGATAACGAACTTAAGGAAAGTAGTGCAATGGGGAGATAAATCAAGGTTTCCTTCGCCCGCTGTAATATAATTCGTAGGTATCTTTCTGTTAGGGGAGGTAAATTTTAACGAATTGTTTATTTTTGTCTCTTCCGATAATGAAATGTTAAATTCAACAGACTCGGAACGATGGAATCCCCCCTCACATTCCGTATTTTATATTCGCGTTCCGCGTAACCCCTTTTCCATTAAGGGGGACTTGACGAAAATTTTAACATTCATTGAGTGGTTCGGCGCTAACGCGATAAAATTCATTCAACTTAAATCAATATACTTTATGCCTATCTGAATTCACCTTTATTCACCTGAATTCGGGAGTAAATCAATAGCTGGTTCAACGAGCTTGCCTCGGATCTGCCTCGCCAGCATTTCTACGGTGGAATCGTTATATTTTATCAGGGCGGAGAAATTTCTGAGGGACACCGATCACCAGAAGAAATGGTTTGATGGATTTGTAACTCGTTTCTTATTGGGCTTTTGTTTCGAACTGACATTCTTTCGAGTTACTAATTTAGACATTATTTCATTAATCACTACACAATTCTACTTAAAAAAAGTAATTCGTTTAAATCCATTAGAACACGAAAAATACCAACATATTTTGCTGGTGCAATTGAATTGCAATCTACTATGGTAAGGTACTTAATGGTTGTCAAAGATTCCTCGATTAACCAATTTTATTGCTTTTGAATAACAAAAAATAAAAGATTTGCCGAATTTTTGGTGGTACACTGTAAATGTTCGCTTTACTGTTAGTAACGAGGAACATCAGTTTTAACTTTTTATGAAAACTGTTTTCAACCGGTTCGTAGTTTTAGTCCTAATGTCTCTTACAGTATTATTAGCGTAGTTATAAGATATCTCTACAAAACAGTGGTATATTTAAGAAATTTTATGCACACTCTCGTAATTCTATATTTTCTGAAGTCCCTTTCGTTTCATTGAGTATCCTGTGGCATTCCTGTTGATGTGTAAAGGACATTCCACATTTTGAATTTTAAAATCGGATTCTCACCCAGTTATTTCTTTGAAATCTCTAATTCTGTATAACTAAAAACAGTGTACCTTGATATGAAAGAATTGTAGACATATTAATTATGCCTATGTTTCTTGAAGCATAAAACTTCCAAATCAATGTTATTTTATAACTTGCCAAAAACATTTTTAAGCAGTTTAGCAAATATACGTTAACTTAACGATTAATCATCTTCAACTTCGGTAACTTCAAAAGTGATTTTACTAAAATCATGGAATAATTTATTACCATTAACTTGGATCGTATTTTAAACATATGGAGAGTTACACAGTGAGTTAATAAATGATGCAGACATTTTATGGCGTTTAAATTAATTGTATAAATAAAATATGTCAGAAATAAGATAGTAAACACATAAGAATTCAATTAGATGCTCAAAAGCTACTTCAGCCTAGATTAAATTCCTATCCTGCAATTACTTATTGAGCGATAAAATACTGAATAAGTAGTTCTATGAATAGTTCGTCAATTCTCGCCATACGATAAAAGTAACAAGTTACATTGTTTAAAGAGATTACTGTATACATTTGTACAAAAGAGGCAAAACTCTTCAGTTATGCACTTAAAGAGCACATTTGCGTGAAACGAACGCAAAATGTTCCGAAATTTCCCCAAAAATTTTGACAGGATTGAAAGCAGTTGTTATCTAAATTGAATCTTACGTTGCTACCAATTTAGCGAATGGCGCCAAGGTATATGCACAACATTTTCAAGATGTACGTGTAATTAGGTTGTGAATAGGTGCTGATGTTAAATCCTGATGATGTGAATATTCCTCGGCTCGTATAATATGTTTCCAAATTTGATTTTAACCCCAAACTTTATTTTAATTTCAAATGAAACAAGTTATTTACGTAGCGCATTTTTTCTGTTGCGTTCAAAATGGATTATATTTTAATAATGTACTTCAATTAGACAATTAAATGAAAATCGTAAGGCGACGTCTGCTAGTGCTGCGCTGCTCCCTCATATATACTATATTTACGTAAATTCCGCGATATTTTCAAATTCGTTTTATTAGCGACTAGTAAATTTTTATGTTTATAACTGCTTAAACTTGCTAAAATTACATGTATGAGCGTTTATGGATAGAAGTACTTAAGTTAATATAACGGTAAGACAAGGAAATATTGACCCACAACAGAATTAATTGAATAGTCTTCGCAAGACTAAAGCAGATTAGTCCAAGGGTACAAAAGACTCGAAAATACGAGGTTCCTATATAACTCATCCAACTGGTCAAATAGGGACAAAATTCTTTAAGCATGTTACTTATTGAGTAAGTGTTAGTATGTAAAAGACGAGCCTTCAGTAATAAACAGATTAATTTCATTGATCAAAAAGGAAATTTTGTAAAAGTTTAAATTTAAATTTTACACTATTCACACCAACTGTTGCTTTGCTCCAGATTCAAAAATAACGCGTTGGAGAATATCAATTGAGGCCTGCAACTCATAGGCTACACATTTTGACTCCATTAAAGAAGTAAGTAATTTCTGATATAAATAATTTTACCATTACATTTTCACCATTCTGTAGGTACCGAATCCTTTTCCAACTGATTCACCTATTGCGATAAATACATGTCAATAAGCCAATTCACCTCACATCAAAACCAATTTAATTTGCATCCCAGAAATTATTGGAAAATGCCTAATTAAATAACACTTTTCGAAAGAACTTCCTCTGTGCTTGAGAGAGTACAAACATTTCCTAAGAGGAACGTTATTTTCAACAAGCCGCTGGAAAATAAAATGAAAGATGTAATTTAAAAAATCCGTTATTGCAAATATTAAGAATTATTATAGACATTCAAAATGAGATCGAAAACGATGTTGGTTCATCTATTGACAAAACCCTTTCACAAAAACTGGCCATAATGGTAACCCAGAGTTATTCTCAAAATAAAAATTAGTTATAGAATCACATTTAGAATCTACAGAAATTATTAATTTACTCTTTTGCAGAATTAGAATAATTTATCTTTGGCTGTAATATATACAATTCCCTTCAAACATAACGACCAATGTTTAACCACTTTGACTTATATTCATTAAATCAGTCGTATTTTTGCCATAATAATATTGATGTATATTTAGTCACGTTGCATGTGTCCTCAAGGTTCTCAATAGTGGACGACGGGGGTACCCTTGGCACCCTCTTCCACTTAAGGGATGCCCGGCTCGATGGGCATTTTCAAGTTTTCATCACCCATTGAGATTTTTGGTAGATTAATATATTAGTAAGTACAGTAAGAGTTCCGTTTATTCAGGTTCACTTCAACAGTACTGTATGTAATAGTAAATTCGCCGTTCACAGCTGAAAATCTGTATACACTTCGCACTGTATTCTCAAAAAACTCAAGAGAGAAGAAATAACACCAAACGAAAATTGAGAAATCGCTCGAGATGCGTCGAATGTCCAATTAACAAAAACGCCCGCAACACACCATAACAACCTGTCTTGAACAATCCGTCCCGAGCGCCCGTTTTTGGAAATATTAAAAGGCCTCCGCCTCTTCGTTCTTCGGCCTTCCGCCGTCGAGAGCACTTTACGTTTCCGCCGAAAAGACGAGCGACATTTTCAATTAGTAACCCCTTTCACCGATAGATAAACCAATAAATGGGAGCTGTCCATCAATGGCTGACAAACTAACATCCAATTAGACACTCACTACAACCACTGGAACTATTAATTATGAAATATATCGGGCGGGTTGGTGCGAAAACCAATAAAGTGGATGACTCATTTCATTTAGGGGCGAGTGCTTGACGCGCTGAACGACTTGCCGAGGGAAAACCGACCGATGCTGACAGACTTCGATTATTTCGTAAATAACTTGGAAAACATGAGATCTAGCCTATCGGACGTAATGGCTTGTCCTCGATCTCGTCCTAAGCATCCGCACAAACTCAAGTTTTATGAAAAGTAATAAATTGATACTGACGTATAACACTAACGGATATTACTAAGTGCGTGGGTAATTTTGTGGGGTTGTAGAATTTTAGTTTTCTAAAAATAGGTTTGTCATTGGCTGCATTTACTCCTTTATTCCACTTTACATTCCGAGCTTCGGTATACCGATAAATTCTGGCGCTGTGCGTACATAAATCACATCGTGAAAGCAATCGGATGTAATATAAAGAATTATATCAATTCTAAATAAAAAAACTCTGTTGTGTATTTACGCTCTTCGATTCTGATGAAAAAAATTCCTCCGCCCGAAGATCAATCCGTATATTTCCTTCAGATCCTTGAAGTTTTTCCGTATTGTTGAGTTCGTATCAAAACGCTTCCATTAAGGAGATTGAAGTGGCATTTGTTTTTACGTTAAAAGGTTGTATTGATAAATTATAGCTTCAGCTTAACATGGGTTAAGCTTTTATCGGAGAAAGTTTCCTAAGCGAGAGCTTCCTATTTTTTATTTCTTGTTGTTGTCAGTCTTTCGGGATGTTCTCGTACAAAAGTGTTTTGTTTTTCCATAGTTACGGCTGTGACAATAAACTTTCTCGGCTTTTTATATCATTTCGACTGTAGTGCCGTGTACGCAGCATTAGTGGGGAAAAATTCTACGCCGAGTTAACCGCATCGTTATTAGTAACGACGGTTAGTATGTAATTTCTACACAATCTACCTAAAAATTTAGATTCTATTTTGTATAATTTAAGTAAGTAACTAATTTTAATGATTCGATGCAAATTTAACCGGCATATCACCCTACAATTATTTTGATACAACGGGATATGCAAATTCCATTTATTGCATTTGTTTGCGTTAAAGCTTGTATAGATTTATTATTTCTGGTGTTTGATTATTTTGTTTGCTTTTATTACGATTTCTGTTTGTTCTAAGTTCTCGCGGGTACCTTATGTTGTGATTTAAAAAAATACACAGTAAAAGCACGGAAAGACAAAATGGGTTTGTTTAAATAATGGCATGAGATTAATTTTCCTGGTATTTTAGTGCACTCGTTTTGCAGTAGTATGTGAAACATTATAGCTTCTATTTAATCCACACAGTGAAGTAATTTTTATTCACTTGTTTGGAAATGCACTTGTAGAGTAACTTGATAAAATAAACTCACCTTACATGAGCCGTTTCTTAAGGTAGGTGCACAACACCTCGGTGATTAGAACTGTTAACAGATATCGTATGAATCAAGCGATTATGGGAATTTTTCGATTATAATTATCTAGGTCACATTTCAAGTGTTCGATTTATTCACCCCCGCGCATTCTTCGGTCGCTTTAAGATAAAACCACTCGAAATATATCTCGAGAGGTATTGAATTATGCATTCGCGCACGAGAATACGTAAACAGATATTTTGCAAGCAGAAAATTGCTGAAATGAATAACGCGCCCTCTAATCGAAGGAACGAGATATATAATGGAAAATCATTTTACCGCATAGATTTTTTGCGCGCCATCGAATCCGATAGGGGTTATTTCCTTTAAGGGCCGATATTCCTCGCTTCCGAACTGCTGCAAAAGTACTAGACAGATTTGGGATGAACCGCCCCGAGTAAAACTTTTATAGGTCAGTAGTCGATCAAGACGGCCATGATACACCTACTCAGCTAAATAGGTTTTTGGAAATGGAAGTTCCTTTTACGACTGTTGTAAACTCTCGTACTGTACGTTTCCCTGGCCCTCTCGCTCCTTTAATATGCTTACATTCGGACGAAAATTGTGTTTGTTTTAAAGTAAAGAAAAACCCTTTTTTATTTCCGGCATTTCCGAAGAGCGAGATTAGTTGACTAATAGAAAATCTGAGAGGAAAAGCTGCAAATGTCATTAAAGTCGAAGCTAGAGGTACGATCTTTACGATGCAGCGTCGCTGGCTGCAACAAACAAATCAACCTAACACAATTCTAAATAAATCTATAAATAGTCTGAATCTCTAAATAAATAAATCTATAAATAGTAAATGTTCTGATAAATAAACCAACCAACCCGCTGAACGTATCGTCACAAAAGGTTCTAGTTTGAATAAGGAGCTTTAAATAATTTGGAGTCCTAGATTGGGGATTTGTGAATTTAACACATGACCTTCGTAATAAACCTGTCAATTTAAAATGACAAATCATTGGGGGGTATAAGGTGATATTACTTATTTATCATTATTCGTGTGCCACTCTTATTATCACCATTATCTGCACACGAATCGTGGCTTTTCTCAAAATTGTGAATAATCTAATTTTCAAAGGGATGTATTTGTAAATACTGATTTTCAATTCTATTTACATGTGAGATGAAAATTTCCCGAAATTCGGTGATTATGGAATTAGGTGAATTCCTAATTAAGTCAATTAAATGGCGAGTTGTCTTTAATTGTGGCCCTAACAGCTCGATCGGGCTTTAAAATGCTATAATAAGGTGGTATTCGTAAAATTTCATATCCTTCATTTAACCATTTATTTATATTCATTTAATTATTTACTAATATCTTCATTTAGGTTGTTTTGTAAGAGTTCAACTAACTGTGGTTTCGTATAACTGTCTTCAAAATCTATGACGTTCTACAAATCACTCTTGCACTTATGTACCCGAAATCTGGGATAGCACTGAAACTATATAATATGTTGTATAAGATGAGGTGAGACAATTTCTACAACTCGAAAAGCAGTCTTTCTTCAACTTTTTTCAAGTCGTAATGACAAAATCTATTACTATTTCGTAATGATCAGAAAACAAAGAATAGAACATTAAACAATAAGTCATTCCCTTAGTCAAAGGCATTGTTTAAAATAGGGAAGGAACTGATCCATATAGATAACTTTACAAGACGTTAAAAATTGCAAATGTATCTATAATGAAGAAATAATTTTTTAATAATACAGATATTAGTTGCAAAGTTTAATCATGAATAATTAATAAGTACTGCCACGGGCACGGTGGTCTAATGTCAAAGGCTATCCAAGAGAAAGAAAATATCACTACTTTTTAAAAGGCACCTTCGGTTATTTTGAATAATCACGGCCGCATCGTTTAAATAAAAACAGTAACTCGTAAACGGTGAATTTCCAACTATGAACGAATAAACACAGTTAAAGAAGTTAAATAAACAATCGAAACTGTTTGTATGAACCGTCCAGTTTCAGAGCAGTATCGACTTTAACTTCAAGTGAATCGCTGCTAGCGCCGCCTGTGACATTTGCCTTGGCCCCTATGGCCCATGTACATGATTTTTTATGTTCAATTATATCTTTCCTACAACTTCAAGTTGTCATTTAAACGCACATTCATGGTTAGGCATGAATGCATATTTTTTCCTCTGAGCTGCCACTCCTAAGCGTACCCCTAGGATCTCTTCCAGGACCCCGTATGGACCCACTATGGATACAACTGAGGAATATAATTGTTTTTTAAACAGCCATATAAATTTTTGAACTTTACCATATTGATTAATGTAGTGAATCTTGAGGTCGATGACTGAATATTGATATTTATTAGGTCAATTTTAGAAACATGTTTTGAAAAGTTAGATGCCGTGAGTCTAAATTATCAGAAGGGTGTCATGTCGATGGCTTTGCATTAGTACAGACATTCAAGTGCACTTTTAATATAATTCATAAAAATACGATGGTTTTCCAAAAAAGTTGCCTTTTTTAACTTTTCTACTCAGACAGAATTTCTCAATACAAATGCCAAAATAAGCATTTTGAGACAGGAAGTTAAAATTTCAAAGTTTCGATTTTTTTAAAAAATGTTTTAGCAAGAAACCATTATATAGGTAAATAAACAAAGTTTTTAATTCAAAGGCAGTAAACATTGTTCAATACATAATTAAGACTGGCAACTTTCCCCATCGAGGCATTTTAAATTTTATGTTTACAATACCATTTGGTTTGGACCATTCCATTTGGACATCATGGAAATGCTTAAGGTTGTTTTAAAACGACTCAATGTTTAAGGCTTCTTTAAATGCGAATATTTCTTCATCAGAACATCAGAACCCCTAACTCAATTTGATCATATTATCTTACCATAACCACAACACTAAATTTTATATGCAAATGTATATGTCCGTAGAGGTTATTAGAAAATTTAATATCACAGATTTGTCATTGCTCTCATTAATAATTTAAATTTATTAGATTTTAGTGATACTCGTAACCGACTCATCTTTACACCGACTCGGTGTGATCTAACCTCTTTTTTTATATTACGTAATTTTATTACCAGCTCCTTCGGTAATGTAATAAGTGAAATGGGCCTCCTATAATTCTTTTTTTTCTAACGGTGGCGTTTTGAAATTCAATTTCACGGTGAATTATCCTTTTTAAGTGAGCAATTTGCAAAAACATTCGAACACTTTCGATTCTCATTAAAATGCGTTCTCTCGCTTTTCGGAAGACGCCCCGGAGACCACACAGTTGACACCGTTCTCCGTCTTTTTTTTCGCTGTCAGCAATTTCAAGCCTAATTTAGTGATCGCCGGCTAGCGCGAGTTATGGAGGAAATTAATAGTGTTGGCGTTTTTGTTGGTAAAATTAAAAGGCCGTTTTCGTGGCCGCTTGTTAATGAACTCGTAAGGCCTTTCAACGACTCGGAAATTTTAATTCGCTCATAAATTACGGCGGCAGTGTAGAAGCTTAATATTAATATGTTTAAATAATGTTGATCAGTGTCTTGAACGTAAAGGGCACAGGGAGTGAAAATATTCTAGCATAGAAACTTTCCATTTGATACTAGCAAATGGCCATGCATTTAGAAACCTCCCTTAGAATAATCTAGTACTATGAGACCAATTATTGCATTTAATATTGAAAACTAGTCTTGGTTTCAATTCAATAAAAATACTACTAGAAGAAATAAAAAACTTTAAGCTATTATTAGAAAGTAGATGAAACAAAGAACTATTGTCGACTACAAATAAAACGTTGGAAGAAGTCACTGCTGCTTCCACTTGCATAAGATGTACAACTACTTGGTGACGGATTTTTTAAAACTGCCAATATCTATCGAAAGGGCTTAAATGAAAGTGATAGTAACGTCAATGTGTACAAGTTATTGGTTGAGTGTGCTTTAGCACTAATAATTGTGTTCAATCGTAGAAGAATAGAGTACTTTCAGTATCTAAAAATAAATGACTATAAAAATGACATAAGAACAACTTACAAAGGTATGGAGAATGTCCTTACCGAAACAGAAACCATTTTATCTAAGAAATATTTTGTTGTTGTGAATAGTGACAAAGTTAACAGAGATTCCAGAGTTCCAAATATAAGATTTCACTGAATTTTCATTGCAACATAGACCAAAATATATCCTTGATACGGGTAACAATTATGTCTTGGCAACATCTGGTAATAAAATAAATGGGGAAAAGGTGACGAATATTGGAGAAAGATTCTTAATTAGTTGAATACAAAGGCAAATCATTATCTCAAATAGAAATAGACCCAAGTGCTGAATATCCAGAAGATAAAACATAGGTATATTTCTTTAGTGCTCATTTCGTACTTTTAAAACAAAATCGTACAAAGAAAAAGAAAGCAGAACAAAGGTTATTAGTCTAAATTGACTTCCAAAACAAAGGTAAGAATGAAATAGAAAGAAGCAGGGGTTTAATAACAGTCACACGTATGTATTTTTAAGTTATCATCAGTAGAGCCTTGGTTAAAAAAGAAACGAATGGTAATAACGGTGAACCATCAACTGAAACGAGAGCACTAGGCAAAACAAATAGTGGAACATGTATGTTTAAAGAATACAACATCAAATTTCTATTTCTGTATAGTGCCATTTATTATTGTAGATATTTATTCCCTTGTTTAAATATTTTAGTAAATACAAGAGATAATGATGCAAAACAAAGTAAAATTGAAATTTTAAGCGAAAAAGTTATACACGAAGGAATTTTAAACAAGGGAACGGAAGGAAGAAAGGACGTCTCGTTTGTTTCTTTTTTACATTCTGGGTAAGGTTTATTCTATCATGTATTTTCTTTGAAATATTTTCTCAAAGACAATACGGTTCTTATTATTTGAATCACATTTCTATATTTTGCAGGTAATTTGAACATTTGCTATGTTTTTTAGGTTTTTATTATAATGTCCAATAACAATTTTAAAATAATATAACGAAAAAATTATACTGTAACTTAATATTTTTGGCGTCATTGCATCACCGACGGTTTTCAAAAATTAACGCAATTATAATAATCAAAATTTGGATTAACCACAAACAATTGAGCAATTAACATATATGCATGCTGGCTCAAAATTGCTACATCGATTAGTACTATCAAAAAAAGAATATTCTGAAATTTTCAGCCCCTAAGACCTCTCCCTGTCACCAGGGGGCCAAAAACAAGTTTTGGGACTTAGTTTCACTTTCAGGTGTCTAAAATCGGTTTTTCGTGCCCTTACGCGGTATTTTGGACTAAAAAAGAGATCAAAAATACGTAACAGATGCCAAATTTTCCGTAGAACACGATGCCGCCAACCGTTTTTCGATATCTGGCAAGGACGACCTGAAAAAGGCGAAAAACTGCCCTCTGGTGAAAAATCTGATATCTCAAAAACGTACGCATGAAATTGGCTGAAAATTTACCAGAAGGCTGTTCGATTATTGCTCTTTCGAATGTACATAGGCGCGTGGTGATCATTACATATATAAAAAAGTTACACGCGTTTTACGCATTTTAGAAGGGATTTTCGGTGATTTTTTCATTGTAATTCATGCATTGGCCTTAGTCAGTTGGGTATTAGTTGGATTTTTTTCTCTCTGAAGGTGTTTTCCTTCTTTCTCATTGTTTACAAACACAGAAATTCCTCTCCAACCACACCCAACCTGAATATTTTGTATTTTTAACAATATAAGCCAACCTATATATTCCCAACTTAAAATCGGTGGTGGGGCTGACCAAACGAATTTCTCTACCTGATATTGGTGGTGTTTCCACCACCGATTTTTGGTGGTGACTCCATACGTTTGACGTATAGCATGACGCCTAAGATAAGCGTCAATTTTTGAGAGGACATGTTTAAATGCGTTTATCGAACACCCTCGAAGGAAATTCCAACTGAGATTTTAATACGTCGTTTCGAAAGGTCTTATGTCGCAACTATAACCGTTTTACTCAAATTGCTGTGTTTCATTCCTTTGTGAATTATACTCAAAGTATTATGCCCCAGCATACATCATTGGTAACAAAGTAGAAGAGAACGGTATTAGCACATCATTTCGCTCGATGAGCCGACGGCAATTCTGCGACGACTCTCAACCGTTGGTTGTGCCTTTTAAAGTTTAAGACCGCGGGCAGGGCCGAATCCTGCCGCATTACAAATGAGTAATTGACTGGAAGGGTTCTCGGTTTGATTCCCATGGAATCACGTGTCGAACTTCGGTCCCGCTCGGATACGTAAAACAATACATTCGGAGCCGGAATCCGGATCGAGGTTCCCGCAACGACCGCAAACAAATGCGGGCGGTTCGGAAATTTCCGGATTGATTTTTAACCGGGGCTCATTATAAAACTGGACCACGTACCTGGAACGTCCGCCTAATTCCAATTTGCGTCCCTCTTTGCAGATTCTAATAAAGTAGGATTGCGGGAGCGTTCCCCGTTCCGCAGGAATTCGGTCAACCCTTTTTTGCGCTCGCGAGCTTACGTGGAACACCAACGCAGTTCCTTGATCGTTAGTTTACTTTGCCGTCTCGTTTCAACCGCGGTATTTATTTTCTGCTAAAATTTATACGCATCCAGGATATATTCCAACAGATTTAATGAAATTTCTACATATCAAAACAACGTCAAAGAAACTGCTACATGCCTCGCAGAATAATTAATCCAATATATTGTGTTTAGGACTGCTTATGAAACTTCTCAAAGCCCAGAAAAAAGATGAGATACGTCTTAAGCAGGTCGTTTGTTTGTCCCATTTTAATTGGATTCGGAAACAATAGTATTAGAGGGAGGTTTAATCTTTGAAAACTTATTATTATTCAAATACGAACGCGGGGAATACATAATAGATGAATGTTTTGACTGTACGAACAGCTCAATTTTCTAAGAGGATTTTCTTTCTTTGACAAACGGTAAATTAATGTATCTACCAGAAACTACCAAGTGTGGATAACGAGACGAATAAAGGATATATTATTAATACAATAAGAGTTAATTAATAGAATAATGATTCGTCTTTAAAATATCCACCGATATCATGAGGAGTTTAAATATATTACTTAATAAGCGTTTCTAGATAAGCTGCAGTAAATGATGTATTTAATCCAACCCAGTTTCCCGAAATACACATGATGTATAACCTATCTGTGGTCAAAATATCATGTTGAACACTAAAAGGAATGCTGTAGAGTGACTTTTACACTTTTAATACTTGGAAGTTCCAACACAAATAACAATATTGTTGCAAATGACACATGCTGTTACTTTACAAAATATATTCGTATATGTGTTATTCCATCTCCTTTTGCAAGAAGCAAAATACACAGCTACAAGCTAGAATACCGACAATATAGAATCCGCTCATCAATAAACCCGAAAGTATAAAGTGCCGACGTACTGAAAGGTCCAAAAACAGAAAATACAAATCCGATAGCTCATCATTAAGGAAAATGCGAAGCAAAGTATTCATACCCCGTGTCAAATTATTCAAACAAATGTGCCCATTATTTACAACCTTATTTACAATCGAATAGTTGTGCCAGAAAAGGAGTACGATCGTAATTAGTCGTTCGATGACCTAGAAATTCCTGATGTTTTACGTAAAACATAGTAGAAGGAATTGTTCCTCATTAAAGTTTTTACAGTGGGTGATAAACGGTTTCTGGTATTTACAACAAAATTAAACGTAGAACTGTGGTACATGGCAACTGTGAAGCGTGGTTCATGGATGGTAGAGTGACAAATATTTTTAAAAATTGATAATCCTCCACACTTTTTGGAAATGAACATTAATGAGTTCAACTATTTCTCTGAATTAATGTAGAACAAACATCAAGATATAATAGATTACACGGACGAACATTGCAATGAACTAAGACCAACTGACCTGGAATTAACAGCAATAGATAACACAAAAGAGCTTCAAAGCTTATTAAATATATTTTGTAATTCACTTTTCGATATTACTTGAACTAGAAATCAATTTACACAACTTAATTGTTAAACGGTTTAATACAGGACAAATCTTATCTAGAAATACAACATTGTGGGAAAGGCGCTTAGTACTATGCAATATGTAGGTAAAATAGGATTAACCATGAGCACTTTTCCAAAATAAGCAAAAAAAAGTAAGACATTAGCGAAGCTTATATATTATAGTGTGTTACGTATGGTTTGATTCCTTCTAGTAAAAAAGGCACTTAACTGTAAACACAGTGTTTACAATGTACGCACACTCCGAGCCATGTAGAATATCAACTGTACATGGAATATGATGAAACAGCGATGGATGGATATGCCATCAATATTAAACAATATTGGCGCGAAATGTTTCGCCCTATGATCAAGTGCAATACGAGTAGCTGAATAAACGAGGTCCATACTCTTGTAATATAAATTTTTAAGGTTTTAAGAAAAACAACTTGTTGCCATACAGGTCTGAACTGAAAACATTCATAAAAGTACAAGCTTCGCCAAGACGGACTGGTCAGCTTCTGGGCGACGAAGATTCTGCCTGTTTTATAAAATAAATCGATAGAATTACAGAACACCAATATTCGGTTGTTGGGTTAAGCTTGTCGTTTTAAATACGTTGTACAACGCAAATAAAATAATAAATAGGCATTCACCATAATATCATCATGGTGTGCGTAATATGGCGAATGCGCCATAAGTTCCACTGGGGTCACTGGAATTTTTTTCATTATCCCGACTTCTTCCGCAGCCTTTTCTAAAGGTTCCGCATGAATCATAGTAGTGACAATGACCACGAACGACGCTGACATCATAGTCTCATACATTCATTTTATCCTTTCCACAATTATACAAAATGTAACTAAACAAGAGAGTAAGGCTCCCCATACTTCTCTTTTTTGCATGAAATGCGACTTTTATGGTGTTTTAGTCAACTTTTTAACCTTTGCCATATTTCAGTGAACCGTTACATTTTTGTAATAACTTTAATTGTAAAATATAACCGAAATGAAAATTAATGACGAGAACCAATTATGAAAATTTGTATATATTGTAGCGAATGCCCCGTATAGGTCGTTGTTATGGGAAAACAAGAGTTGTTATTTGTGTAATTGTGAAATGTAATACTGACGTCAAAGTAGTACAAAATCTCTGTGTGTAAAGGCCGTTGTAATTATAGAAGAACTAAATCTGTTTGTATAAGAAACCGCTACAAATTGGGGGCTCAACCGGGATTTGGTGAACCGAAGTAGCGGAAAAATTTTGGTGGACCTGAGATGGCGTACAGAAGTGATGGCGATGGCACGCGGCGGAGAGGCGAGGAGTGCAGTCTGTGCGGCGTTATGGAGTTGTTGAGCGGCTGGCGCGACTCGAGATTCCACAGGACTTACAGCTAAGTTAGATTTAGGATAACACTCAAATGGATTGACTGCGTGCGGCTGGCGCGCGTGGCCCGTTTGAGTGCTACACCCACATTTGTAACTCATATTGGGAGACGGGCGCTGTTCATCTTTAGTACAAGAATTGGTGATGGTTGACCACTGGGTTGTGCGTCTGGAACCATGAAGCAGTTGCTGGGGATTTCAGTAACTGCAGGAGCAGCGAAGGATTTCAAGAGACAGGTCCCTCTTCTACCTGGAGCATTGGATGGGATTGGTCATCCCTGGTGTCTCTGATGGTCAGAAGTAGGATTGGCCTGCTTGGAGGATTTCAAGAGACAGGTCCCTCTTCTACCTGGAGCATTGGATGGGATTGGTCATCCCTGGTGTCTTTCATGGTCAGAAAGAGGATTGGCCTGCTTGATTTCGATTTGCTGCTGACGAATTTTTGTACAGGATTTGCAGTCCAACCCGCTCAATGGAGTTAATCAAATGGATTTGGCAAGGATCAGGCGGAATCTCTGAAGAAGGGGAGAAGCCGTAGCAGTAACAGCAGTAGCAGCAGTAGCAGTAGCCGTAGCTGTAGCAGTAGCCGTAGCTGTGGCAGTAGCAGTAACCGCAACCGTAGCATTAGCAGTAGCAGTAGCCGTAGCAGTGGCAAAAGCCATAGCTGTAGCAGTAGCAGCAGTAGCAGTAGTAGTAGCCGTAACCATAGCAGTAGCAGCGGTAGCAGTAGCCGTAACAGTAGCGGTAGCCGTAGCCATAGCAGGAGCAGTAGCAGTTGCAGTAGCAGTAGCTGTAGCAGTAGCCGTAGCAGTAGCAGTAGCAGTAGCAGTAGCAGTAGCTGTAGCAGTAGCCGTAGCAGTAGCAGTAGTAGCAGCAGTAGCAGTAGCCGTAACCGTAGCAGTAGCCGTAGCCGAAGCAGGAACAGTAGCAGTTGCAGTAGCAGTAGCTGTAGCAGTACCCGTAGCAGTAGCAGTTCGCTGATATGGACTGCTGTGGAAGTAGATCGTCCGAGGGTCGAGGGCGACCCTGAAGACGGGGAGGGATAGTGTAGCGAATGCCCCGTATAGGTCGTTGTTATGGGAAAACAAGAGTTGTTATTTGTGTAATTGTGAAATGTAATACTGACGTCAAAGTAGTACAAAATCTCTGTGTGTAAAGGCCGTTGTAATTATAGAAGAACTAAATCTGTTTGTATAAGAAACCGCTACAATATTAAGTAAGTACCTATTTTGAAGCCAGCCAAACGTTAGATAAGTATTTTCTATCCAATGTGAGTTGACACGATGAGGGAAATTTTATTGTACTGAGCAAATATAATAAGTGGCTTGTTGCGCTACAGTACTTTTTCATGATACTTCACGCAACAGATCAACGTTTGACCGAGGCGGCTAAAAAAGTGAAATTCACATATGTACAGAATGTTTCAATTGAAACCATATAGTCATTAAAATTTTACAACCGTTTCGTTTTAAATGCACTTCAGTGGCGGTAAAGGTTCCCTGTAGGTCTTCCAAACATCTCTGGAAAGATAGTAATATGTAAATACTTCATTTCTAGAAGTAATGAAGTAATGAGTGTTATCGTTCAAGTTTAATCATAATCTGGTGTTTCCCCAGAAAGGGGATATTTAGTATAATGCGTTTCCTTATATTAAACAAAAGGTATAAGTATGAGGAGTCTGTTTTGGAAAAAAATTGACTTTCCAGATATCCGTCGACAGCAATAATGTATTATTCGCGTGTTCTTTGGTTCTTTGTGTGTTTAAATAAATTGGAATTCTAAATTGTTTCATGATATCGTCAAAAATGGTCATTTGATACCTCAAACAAAGTCAGAGTAAAATTAAAGCCATGTCCGAGTGTACCTTATCTAGCGAAAAAACAAATGACTTATGCAAATGCCCTTAAGAATGTTTGGAGAAGTAAGTACCATAAGAGTTAACCTACTTCGAGCGGGGCCTGATACCTGTTACGATCCATGGGCGATAGCTAGGATTTGTGGGAATTTTGCAGAAATTTGTAGTACCTACGCAAGTAACTAAAAGTATTTAATTTATTTCTAGTTCGTTTTAATGACCTGAGCTTGTTGGGGACCGCTTCCAAGATAAAATAAAATAGAACGAATGAAAAAGAAGTAATGTGGACAATTTTCTAAACGTATATTAAGAAATTTTTAACCACTTACACTTCTATTTATTAAATCAGTTGCGGTTTGCCTGTACTCACTTTATTTTTGCCGTTTCATATGTTTGTTTTGCCTACATAATTTTCTTTTTTTCGATTTTATAGTCCTGTAAAATCCGGTCTCTACAGATATAAATGTTACATTACATGCGTTATACAATTTTTGAAATTACTTTGCCGTCCAATAAGTAATTAAAAAGTCCTTCTGATTGAAACCCCATCCCTAAATTGGTGTGACTAGTTAAAATTAATCTCTTTCATTTCTCGGCCTCACGAAGCCATTCAATCTGTTCAGCTTTGATCCGAATATCGAATGCCCGAACCGAAATTGTAATTTTCGTCCAACTATCAGTTTTATTTTCCCGTTCGGCGATCCGAAATACCGTACAGACCGTGTACATCTGTTCCGGCGTACGACGAGTCCCATGGACGTGTCCCGAGGTCCCAATTCACCTACTTTACTCTTGTTCCCGGTTAAGTGGCTCTAACCTGGATAAGTTACATGCGTCAGGAACGAACGTCGCTATCGGGGTGCAAGTTTAGGCCGCGATAACGTAGCATTAAAAAAATGATTAAGCTGCCTCATCGTTTCAGCGAGAACTACACGGAAAGCCATAACTAATTCTCGGTCTTATCGAAAATCTCATGGCATACGTAAATTCGCAGGAATCCTCGGAACAAATCCCAGCCTCTCCGCAGCGATAATGAATATGACAGGAGCGTTGTCTCTCTTCGAGCAACACTCATATGATAGCTGTCTTCATATGTAAATGAGAAGCATTAACGTACTCGTACCTGTCTCGAGGAACCGCATTCGAGTTAAATTGCCACGCATGAACATCAATTGCTTAGAAGAAGACGCTGCTTGATTTTCGCGATAACTTTTAGTTGCGCACGTTAACTTTTTAAGTTGAGTTTAAAAGTGAGCCGAACATATTTTACATCGTTTAAATCTCACGATAAGTGCATCATACGAACGATCGTAAACACGATAAAAACGTAAAGTGCAATAAAACTACTTCAACTACAATGAGTAATATTCCTCGGGTAAAATGAATGCATTACGTACCGAACTTAACTACGTATAACAAACACTTGTTAACATTTGTAAGAAAGCTTCGAAAATGTTTTGAAACTTGCTTTTCCATATAAGGATCATCAAACCCAATGCAGTTAGTAACAGGAATTAAGTGAATTATCGTAACACATGAGTTAAAATATTACACTCCTACAGAAACTTAAAAATACATTATTTCACTTGTATTGGTGATACAACAAATTGTTTAAATTTTAAAGCAGACATTGTCGAATGTAAGAAATAATTTTCGAATAGGATCTAAGCAAATACGGAATGTCCTAAGGTTAAACCACATTATTTAAATGGCTCAGGGTTTTCAATTAGGTCAGACGCAGTTCCCTGGAGGTGTCCACGCGTCTGCAAAAATAGTTTCATAATATTTGAAAATGCAGAAAGAAATAAATCATGAAAATGAAACGTTACACTCTGCGACATACCGCCCCTTATTTGGGGAGTCTTAAGTCTGGCTAAGGGACAAAGTGAATTAAGATTTTACCCTAGATAATATTTTCCTTGTTCAACCCCGGTCATTATGGACTAAATAACGAAAGCCCTTTGTATATTTTACAAGCTCATGCTCTTTAAGAGCCCTTCTTATTTGTACATAAAAATCAGGTTTCGCTCAGATATTCATAATGTTATCACTAGATTTGGGGATTGATTTCTCCCCTACCCCCATATTTGATACTCAATTATTTACTCGTGTGTTCTCCTTCAATATTTATAATAAGTATAATGGTCATGATACATTTTTTTGCTGTTGCGTTCATATTTGCAGTGGGTGTACAAATCAAATACAAAATACATTTGTTTATTATTCATAATATTTCCGTAGGGTACACAGATTAACCCTAATAATAAATTCCAGGATTCATTGTTATTGTTTTCATATTTATGTAATAATTGAATGGAGTAGTGTTCCTCTTGCAAGTCATTTCTTAATTTCAGATCCTCAACAACACATATGGAGCTCATTCCAATTATGTCATTATAATATTACAATTAGGCCTAGTTTTAGCCTTTTTATACTTTCAAGTTTTATGCTAAGGTTGTTATCAACATGTTTGAGTAATTGCGTGACTCATATTTATCTTCATTAGTCCATATTTTTCTTTATTTTTATATATTGTTCATATGTAGATACCCCAGTTCAGTTCAGTGAGCTAAGTTTTTATTTTATATAAACTCGTCCCATGTTAGGATTACATTTAGTTGTTATTATGATATTTGCTGTATTGTCTATTATAATGAGTAATGGAGCACGTTTATTAGAAGCCTAAATAACCTATAAGTGAAGCCTATTCAACTGTTCATTGTTTAAATTGTTTATTGCGACATATTGTTCAAGAATTTTATTTAAGCTTTTACTTTATTGTCTTCACCCCTTTTTTAAAGCATGTATTACAACACTGACATTATTGCAGTCTTTTGAGGTTAGGCCCTGGGGTTCAACTGAAGATATATACTTCAAGTCTTTCAAATCTCTTTTACAGTTAAAACGGAATACTTTCCCAAATGTTAAGCAAACTACTGTACAAGCCCCTGCTTATCAGTAGGACAGGTATAATAAATGCTAGGAGGAATATGCTACTAGTACTAATCCAGACATCTTGGCCCTTAAAGTGAAAACTATCGCCTTACACCAATTAAAATTGGAGGATTACTATGGTACAGTAATATAAACCGTCACCTCTTTGTAACCATTTATTATTATTACTATTATTAATATTATTAAAAGAAAGAAAACCTTTTAAAGCGACTTAAGACGACTTTACATACAACGTACAAACCGTCAAAGTCTCCAGTCGTTTACTTTTTACAACTATTCAGTTATGAACTTGACGACGACGACAAACGTCAATTTACACTTGTCATATAGTTGGAGCACGTAACTAACATGAACGTTTTTACGCAGTGGTTAGATAATAAAATAGGCTTGTAACGACACTCTTCGGTACTTCTCGGTGTAACTGTATATTTAGACACTAATTAAAATCCTCGGCCGCGGTCATTATTTTCATTAGCGACGCCGAACCAATCATCCGTTAACAAGTGTTTATCGAAGAGTTTTCTCATTATTAATTGAAAGCGAGCTAAAGTGTAAATATAATAAGAGAGGAGAGGAGCGAATAAAAAAATTCCGAGTAAAGCCCCCATGCTTAGCGTACCATTCATTCGTGTAAGCCTTCTTATTAGGGTGCGCGCCCTTAGAGGAATTAAATCATCTCGAAGGGGGAGGAAGGCGCAAGGTGGGCACGTACAAAATGGGCATTCACACCTGTTCTATCACCCACGCACACAATTCCTCGTTGTGATTCTCGGCGCGACATTGCCAGATTGAAGATGTGAAAAGATAAGTACGAAACGTGACTTGTTTGGTAACTGCCGAGTTGAAATTTGGATTAATTTTTAGGGGGTAGGCGCTTACAGGCCCCGCCCGCACCACGGTAAAATTATATGCAATTTAACATTCAGGACAGGAAAAAATTTAAATGTAAACCAAGAAGTTTCGTAGGGACGCTTAGAGCCCCATCGATGGCCGAAAGTTTATTGTCAAATTTTCTATCGTGTCGTTAAAAGTTTTTTCGTGCGCAATCGATTTAGGCCATTCGTCTCCCGCGTTCCGACAATAATACTAGTTCCGTTGAAAGCACTCCTTCAATTACCTAAATGAAAGAAGTACGACAATCGGCTAATGCATTTCACCCCAAGGGAACGAAGAAAATGAAAGGGATGCAGGGGTGGTTTTGAATAGGTGAGAAACATGCGTTGTCGATTCCCTCGATGCCGCAAAATACATCCATCGAATAAAAAGTTGTGTAGACATTAAGAATTCGTTTACGAAACCGTCGGTTAATCCATCCATTTTTTCCCACTTTGGATTAATCAACATTCTACACCGCCGCCCAACTTGGCACTATCCATAAAGTCGAATCGATAGTTTTAATTAAAAAGTGGTAGCCGCGCAGCGATTCTTCGACAATTACAAAGACAAACGAAAACTTTAACTGAAAAGTTTCTTAGTATCACAGTACAACTCTGCTAATTAAAATTGTTCGCCTAATTACGATCCTTTTTCGACTTTAAAATTCATAGCTCTCCACCTCGCTCTCTCTCTCTCTCTCTCTCTCTCTCTCTCTCTCTCTCTCTCTCTCTCTCTTTTTCTCTCTTTCTATCTTTTTTAAGGCGAAATTCTTTGTGAACGATTTCAAGCGGAAGAACTTTGGATGGCACAAAAAGTAATTACGAAGACTTAAACTGAGATACCCTAAAATTTAATAGATATCTACGAGTTCATGTAATAAAAGATTTATTTAGGAGGACGTCATAGATGTAATAGTTACCAAAAGGACATAATCAAGTTATCCAATACTTCAAAGAGAATACTAAAGATTGATTTAGTGGACATAACAAAATGATTTCTTCCAAAAGTATAATGCTGCTTAATACTCAGGAATATAACTATTAAAAATCTGGCTTTGAAAGAATTACGTAACCTACTTTAGTGCCCCACACGTTTTATTAGAAAGATTATTGCCAGACAATCAGAAACCTAAGACATTGTTACACTTAATGAAACTTTCGAAATTCTTAAGTTTATTCATTATTGTAATTTGTCCCCTAAGTGAGAATATTTTATAGAAAATCATGACAATTGAAGTACAATGTAAGAAAAGTAATAATTTTAATACAAAGTAATAACAAACAACTTTCGCCAATATAAAATATCACAACAAGTCAAAAATTGATTTACGATATTGAACTGTTTATTTTAAATGGAATTTTGAAAATGAATATACCATTTTGCCATCTTTTTTACACTACTTCAATTCAAAAAAGCTATGATGAAGAACAGAATGATTCTAGTTCGGGATAGAATTATTAATGCATTGATTGATTGACTGCAATATTGAATATTGATTGATGATTTCCGATGATCCGATGATCCTGAAAACTATCGTTGAATCCTTGTAGAAAGGCGTGTTACAAATAGCGTACAAAAATGCGTCAGCAAACCGGTGGAGTTTTAGCCGAGTGGTGCAAAAATCAATGATTACGAATAATTCATTCTTAAATTATTATTTAGATCTTACAAGGAAAATTTCTTAAGAAGAAAACGGGTAAGGCAAAATTTGCAGAGAATCTCTTGTGTCGCAAATATGGTCTCTAGTGTGATAGAAATTAGACCATTAGCTTGGGAACAAAATGCGAGAAACTAAAAAAACACTTGAAACACTTGTTTAATCCTCTGCAATATAATTGTTGTGAAACATTGTAAATGTTACGAAGATTATATTTATTGCAGCATTAATTTTAAAAAAATTTTGCAAATACGAAGCTCCTGCGACTTTTACATGATTTTGACATATGTTCAATACCAGTTGAAAAATAATACTCACCACAAAAAGTATCGTATAAAGTATTATTGCATATATTATATCATGTATCATGTATATATTGTATACATTATTTTTTAAATACGCATTTTTTACAGAAGATATTATAGTAGTATAGGCAGTAGAGATATTAGATATTACAAATGTAAAAGAATGGGACAGAATTCATCTAAGAGAACGATATTTTCCATAAATTTTGAAAGCTGCTTATGTAATTTTGTCTTTTCATATAAACGTTATTAACAATAATGTGCTTTCCTTAAAGAAATCATATCTCCGCATGTATTAAATATTAAGGACTCAATTTTGTCGATTTATTTTTTATGCTCTTTTCATGGCTCAGTATGAATCTTTCGATCTACGTACATGGGTACGTAGACTTCAACTTTGTACACTGCGGAAAATAGTAAATGAAGTCCTTTTTACAATTGGTCACAAATTTGTTAAATACTTGCTAATATCAGTCTCTTCGAGAACACTTTATCCAAAAACAATTTTTACTAAAAAAGGCCATTACATTAGCAACGGTCCTTTGCAGAAATTTGTAATTAATGTGCGGCATAATCTTAATAGTCGGTCCTCACAAGACTTCCTGTGCTCCGCTCGTTCTATTATATATAGTTAACAAAAACCAATAGAATGACAATGCCACGATTACAAAATGATTTAAGATGTAGGCGCTAAACAACGCGAAACGTGCATTATCAGTTCGTTCTACCTTATCTCGAGAATGAAGCAATTACCGGCAACCACTTTAACCTCGAATAGAATTTTGGGTCGATTTTCGAATAGAACCCGTTCGCTCTGTGAAGTAAAAGTACAAAACAAAGCGCCTCTGTTCCAGGTATCTACGTCTGCCCCTCGTAAATCAGGTCGCAGTCATGGGAGCTCACTTCGATTGAGTCGAAATCCCTTAATGGCCCTAAATAGCCGCATTTGCAATTGTCCCGCTTGAAAATATCGAACTGCCTCCTTAGCCTGTTACGAGAGATCGCAATCTTCCTCACTTAAATATATTTAACTTCCTGTTTAGTGATAAAGTTTAAGTCCAGGATTTTGAGAATGGAGGATTATTAAAGAGGGAAGAGACAGTGAGAGAGATAGAGGATTTTTGTGATGTAAATTTTTGGATTCAATGAGCAAGGCTCATTGCATTAAGTATGAAGGCAGGTTAGATAGATTGTATCAAGTTCAGTATTAAAATGAACGCATTGTAGTTAAGCCACTACACATGTTTACCATTCGAGGACCCCGAGGGTTTCTATAGGGTTAAAAAATTGAAAACCAGACAATCTAACCTAATTCAATACCACGTTTTCGACACAATTTGACAGGTTGCTACAGGTTGGCTAGAGAAGGCAACTGCTGACTAAGAATCGCACGGAACCACCAAATGACCCCTGATCAAGATTTTACTTGATCAAGTAAGCAATAGCAAGAAAATGTTAAAGTCATGAATGCGATAAGAGGTGGATTGTTAAAGAAATCCAAGCATTCTTTTCACCGAAGAGCATAGCTAAAATCCTTGCCAATTGGGGTTTCCTCTCAACCAGATTGAATGTAAGGAGGTTATTGCAAAGGTCATTAAAGAAAACACTCTCGTGGAAGATTTTCCATGAGTCACTTATCAAAGGAAACAAACTCTATTCATATTATGTCAAATATAAAAAGAACCAATTCCACCGACCGTGATAAAGTTTTCTACCTCTACACCAAATACCAATAAAGTATTAAATGATGCACAAGATTTTAACATTGATACAAAGCATAAATGGCTGTGGTCACTAGAAGCTTCAAAAAGATTAAAAGGGTTCAGAATCACTCTAGAGCGTCCAACTGGATCACGATGTGCGGAAATGTAAAAGGAGATTTTATAAATCTGAAAAATTATATGAACACAGGACAGAACGCGCCTCTTCTAGAACACAACATGTAAGCAGCCGTTCTTGATGATTCCACATCAACTTGGAAATATGCTATTTTAAAATTCTCCTCTCGCATTTAAAGGAACTGAAAAGCAGAACCCGGCAGTAATCCTATTCTGTGAAGAACAGGACATAACTCCATTCCTCGCAATCACCGCTCATCTAATGCAGCCATTAGACGTGGCCATATGTGGTCCTATGAAAAAATGTTCGAGAAAATCTTTAGACAATTGGATAGCTGATATTTAGGAAATCAGAAAGATACCCAGACTGTTTAGGGCCATGCCCCTTCTTCGCTCAATCTTCATGAGCTTTCAATGAGAACTCAAGCCAGCATTGGCAGATCTCTTGATGATTTATTAATGGATTTTTTAAGAGAACCCAGAAGAATTGGTGGTAAAGAAAATCCAAGAAAAAAGAGGAGGAAAAAGACCAATCAGGAATTAAGCATTGGTGAAGCTAATGTAATTGTTGCTATAGACATTAGAGATATAGATCCCAATGAGACCACTAAGTTTTTCACAACTAAAGCCTCATAACTATAAGATATCATAAAGAAAAACAAAGAAAGCAGTCTCAATTTACACTAGAAAAAAGTGGCAAACAAAAAATGAAACAATTGCAAAGTTCCTCAATATTTCTCCGTGATCATAACTGAATTAACACAACCCAACATTTTTTAATTATTAATTTAATTTGGTTCGTCATGATGAACATGCGCACTAGAATAAATTTAACGTAGTTATACGCTTTACCAACGAACTATTTCATTGTTATTACGTACCAGTTTGGTTTAGTGCCGTGGGCCAATTCAAATGTAGGATTAGCGGACAATTCAAATGTAGGATTAGTGGATGATTGGCCGCGTGGCCCAACTCCAAGTCGACCAATAAAGTTAAGGGCTCAAAATCCGTAAAAAAGGGACGCATGTAAAACGATTTCCAATAAATGTCGATGATGCCACGGCGTAGTTATCAATTTAACACCAGTCGATAAAGGACGGTTTTTGTAATTTTGCCAGTTTTTATTTTTCGCTAATGTCCCGTAAAATACAAGCAGTAACGATACCCACTGAAGTTCCATTAAAACAATGAGAGGGATCTGGTTATCATCCATTTACAGCGAAAACGAGGCACGTGTTCATCGTTCTCAGATGTCACCAGGAACACTCGATAAATAACTAATATTATTATTTTTATCGAGATCGTTACCAAAATTAGATCCAATACTTAACTACGGAAATATCTAATAAAAACAATACCGGATAAGGGCATTGCGTTACAACAACCTCATATCTTTTCACAACAACAAATAAATTACTCCAGAATCGCCTCCCTTTCGTCATTAGTATCCGGAGGACCGACGGAGGGAAAGAAAATTTGTTACAGGGTTAGAGCGATTTAAAACATAGACGGGAAAGTGCAAGGCATGCATTGGGGTCGGTGCGAGTCTATTAAGGGCTCGTGATAAGAGTCTACTATTCCGCTACTTTGGGCACTGATAATGGCTGGGGTGACGACGTTTTACAAATGAAAATGGACAGGAATTGCTAGGCGGGCACCGAGTAGATAACGAAGTTTGATTCGGAACGAAGCGAAATAATCTGGTTAGCTTATCTGATCAACAGACATTTTCTTAAAAGAAGGTACAGCGTACGTAATTACCAATTAAATTATTTGTCTAGAACTGTATTCAGTGCAGATATTAAATTTATAGAGCTGCGTGGCCCCTTTAACGATAATTTAGCTTCATGTTTGGTAGCTTTTTGGATTTGGACACATTACTTTTGTTGTGGTAATGATACTGTTTCAGTGTTTTAATATATAAAAAGTGTCAGTCACGCATATTGATTCTTTTTTAACTAGTTAAATCTCGATTATCACAAAGACGCCCTTCGTCAGTTGGTGTTTTAACACCAAACACTGCTTATTTGTACGCAGAATACATACATGAAGTGAAATGATATGACATCATGAACAGCGCCATTAGTCGGCAGAAAATCTACAATTTTCTACAAAGAAAATCAACAAGGAAGAGCGGAAGTCCCAGTAAACTAATAAGATCCGTTACAGATAAATATGTAAAAAGTGCATCAAGAAACTGTTTTATAAGCGTGCGCGCAAATTTGTATTGTATTTTTCATTTACTTCGATACACCTTACAATAAATAAGTGGACATTTTTAAGTTGCTGTCGATAAGCTGTGTCATGCATTAAGTTATTAATGAATATGCTAATGATTTAACATTATTAATCTTTTCATGGGACCACTAACATGATTATTAAATTATAAGATTGAACAAATACTTGGCAAAAAGTACAAAGTAATTTTGAGAGATGAAGGAGCTGACCATGTGGTGTCTCACTGGTAAACTACAAAACGAATCACAGCACTCAGTTACCAACGTTATATTTCGTGTTCCAAATTTTCCTTACACTTTGTCGTAAAAAATTTCACTGTATATGACATTTCAAAGCCTTTGTTCTCTATTATTTTAATCTGCGAGTCATAATCTCTAGATTAATTTTTGCCGCGTAAATTATTTTTATAAAAGGAATTCACGTCTGCCTATAAAAACGAATTTTAAAAAGGTACACCTCCCGACGCTGTACTGGTCTGGAAATAAATATTATTTTATGTCAGAATTTTTAAGCAAAAATAATCCACTTGTAAGGAAGCTGTGTTTTGACATAAAATAAATTAAATATTTTAAAGCCAAGTTCCGCCTGCTCATCATTTGGCAGTAACAAGAGTATCTTTGGCGAAGAGATAAATGAAAACTAGAAAATAAAATCTGAAGGAATGTTGTGCTGCAAGTACTGTTGTTCATTTGTTCACCGTGTACACTTTCTGACTCAAATCATGGACAAATAGATTTTGATGGAATTAGTAAACCACCAATGGTATGTTGAGGAAAATTTTCAAAATACAATCAACTCCCGAATGTTCAGCCAATAATTAATTTAGAGAGTTCGCAGTACTTCAGAAGCATTAATGATAGATGGGTTTGATTCAAATCTCAAACAATTTATAAAATCGGATATTCGCTTGTTCCCCTTCAGTCTGTATGCACATTTTATGGACCACATTTCATTGTTAACGGCCCATCCGAGTTGTAAACTTCTAAGTTTCTGCTTGTATTCCACCTAGCTAAAGTATTAATATGGTAATCTAAAATTCTACATGAACAGATTAGGTAGGTATACGTAATCCTACAATTATTCCTATAGGAATTAAGACATGTTCCAATTAAAGCGCATTTATTACGGACGTACATTTTTATTGAATGCATATTAGGATGATGTTCGAAATGTGGCAGTTTAAATGTTAGTATACACTAATAAAAGCAGCGATAATTGAAAACAGAAATAAACAATACGATTAGTATCGTATGATTCACGTATAGGCAAAATTCCATCAGGACCCTATTCCGGCGGCGGCATCGAAAAACATATTGCTGAGCCAAACGGAAATAATTCCTGCTTTGATAATCCGGCACATGAAAAATTCACACTGCAGCCATATCTGCATATTTTACGGCACACATACACACACACGTACTGTGCCTGCCAAACTAATGTTTACATTTTCATTTTCTATATTTATCTAGGATTTAACGGCGTAATTTGAAATCATCCACCCGACCATAATTCAAGTTTTATCGCCGTAAAACAACAATAATTATTTGAATAAAATCCCAGGGCGGCCAGCGGATCAGGGGACTGCTAGGGGAATTTTCACTATCGATTACTGACGATGTGTACGACCCAACAAAATAATAATGGCACTTATTCAGAATGGATGTAATCAGGATTTTTTAAATATATGTTGCTCGTCGGGTTGTTATTTAGGTTTTTATTTTAATCCTCGGAAATAAAGAAGGAAAATATTTTTACTGTCCTCTTGCATTTGTTAGAAATATTTTCACATCATGAGAATATATGTCAAAAAATTGATCTATAAATATACAAATAGATCATGGGAAAAAATTCCTTGTTAAAATATTGGACTACTAGTAATGTATTATTTCATCTATATACTATAATCGATATAAATTTATATAACAGATTAAAGACTATATAAAACTATAAATCTATATAATAATATAAATAAATATTTACTTGATTTATATTATTTCTTTATAGTTTGATTTCATTAGGTGAATGATAATAATTTCTAGGTGATTTTGCACTCGGAGTAATAATACAATGACGATGGGAGAATTTAGTATAAACTTTATCTTTTACCTTCGATAGTTCTTTGTAAAATTCATATGTTTTCCTTCTCTTACCATCGAAAAGAGCATATGTCGGACACCACATTTACAGAATGTAAAAAGCAAAATAAAAAGCTATTAATAAAAGTAACTCTTTTTCGTAGTGTATGGATATTATTTATACGACGGATTAATGAAAAATTTATCCTCTATTAAACTGTAGAATATGCCCGATTCTCTTATCACATTTAACCATTTGTATTGAAATCATATGTTTACATTTCGTTTGAATATCAGAGTAATATTCTGATGTCCCAGCCTACATTTGAGTGTTATCATAAAAATTTTTATAGCTTGGTATGCAGAATTATAAAATATCTTTTCTTTCAATTAGATTTTCTCTTAGTTTTGCAATTTCAGCTTGTTGTAGATTGAAATATAGGTGATGAAAAGTTTTGTAGAACACTGCGAATCCGTACAATCAATTACTTTTCTTAATTTATTTTCCTGGATAATCAGCAAATATATTACTGCTACTATGAAATTGCAGAGGATTGTAATAAAGTCTTGTTTGTTCCAATAAAATGAATTAAACTAATCCTGTGGACACTAGTCATGTGCATGTAGATGTAAAATTAGTGTAATACAAATTTTAACATTTTCCTTTTCTCGGATCTTGGACGAAACTGATTTTCCGTATGTAGAAACTACATACCATTTGACAATCAAAGGATTGCAATGAAATCGTGCAAATTTTAATAAGGCGAATATCGTTTGACATTTTAGTGGACTGCAATGAAACCTGGTCTATTTATATACAACTAATGAAACTTATTTTAAACATCACAAAACTATGTATTATTTGACCCATCATAGAGCCGTACGAATTACCATGTTACGTCTTTCCTAGGGATATATACTGTCAGTTAAGGTAATCAGTTTTTCATTTATTACAGTTCCCTACATTTCGACCATTGTTATTTTCAACCATGAATACATAGAGAGGAGTTACAAGCTACGCGTTATAAGTTTTATTTTTTTCGACGTAAGTTATACGTCAGTGATGTGGTTGTTGATAGCGCCCCCGCGCTTTTACCCGACATTTATTTCTATACATAAGTATTCATTTTTACGCCTCTCTCTCTTCAGCCATATTTTCCAATTTTACTCCTTGTAGCGACTACCGAACGCGAGGCTGCACCACAATCGCCCATGACAGCAATGTCTATTCCTCGGTGGAAAAACATGAACATATTCCGGCCTTTGGTCTATACAGCTTAATATCGCTCTATATAGAATGCATACATTCGATATAGAACTGGAACGGTTCTTGGTAAGTTTTGTTCTATTTAAATATCGTTATTTTCTTACCTATCGCCTATTGTATGTTCTTTCTTGTTCCCAGAATGGGGTCCAGGATCTCCACTCTTATATTCCATTACTTTTATACCGCTTGGCTTGTTATTATACAACGTAATTATTAATTAGTTTTAAAACAATGTTGATCTTTGATTTCTTCAATAATTCTGCATATGATTAAACATATCATAGCAAAAATATGTATCCTTATCTGTTTGGAACAATTTATTTTCTCTGTTTATTGTAATGACGAAATTATTGAATATTGAATGACACTTTCTTATATGCACATACTTTATAAGGCTATCGTTTCGGGAAATCAAAAACCAACAAAAATGAAAACTCTTGACTCCATTGTCCATCCTCAATTCGACGGCAAAGGAAACCTTCCCGCTTTGAAATATGACTACACTAACACGTATCAATCATACGATATATTGCCGTCTAGTTATCCGAAAAACCCGATAAAACGGGAAGGTATTTAATTTGGACCGGTACACGGCAATAAATTTTATCTTGACACTTTTTCCGGGCGGGTTTTATTTATACACCTATGGTCTCTTTGTTAGCGCCGGGCTTTTGTTTGTGCTCGAAAAATGTCAATTTGTCATGACCTATATATATTCAGGTGGGGCAAACGTGCAGGGGAATTTTTAAATAAAAAAAAATGGATGCAGATAATGCAGAAAAGGTCCGTGTAACCCCCACGGAGGGTCGACGACATTCTGTTCCGCTCAAAAGTATCACCGTTGATTAAATAAATACGCCGCGAAATTACTGCGAAAACGCACATTCAGTCAACAAACAGAATGCAATGCAACACGCAAAACGCCAATGTGGGCAATAAATTGAAAAATTATAAACGTGGAAGTATCGATACCATTGAACAATTAATTAAATGAGAGGTTAAAAGGTATTGAATCAAATATTTGAAAACTTTATTGGCGAACCAAATGGAATTACCAGAAGATACGAACGTTCCTTTTTCGGAATTTATTCAGATTGCCTCACCTATTCAAAGCGTCAAAAAGGACCCAAAAACGTAAGTGAATATCGTAAAATATGGGAATTCGACTTTATGGTGAATGGCACAACTAGGTCCGCCATTTCGAATAGAATACTAATAAGATAAAGTTAATATAATTATAATAAATTGTAATTTAAATATAATTCAATTATCGAATTTATCTTCCAGCAATGAAACAACACATTGGAAATTAAAAACCAATCCAAATAATCGCAAAACATATTTTCGCGTAACTTTACGGTATTTTAGCCACTTAAACGCATTAGACAGACACAAATTCCAGTTTTGAAAAATTTATTGTTTATTTAAAATTGACATATTCAGAGCGTCTTCAGGGTGCCCAAAAAACTCGTAAATTGATATTGAAAAACATGGAAATTCATTTCTTTGCCGAGTAAAATCTACGGAAGTGCGAAATGCATGTCGAATGTATCAAATGGAATTTTGAACTAATGGGACTCCCACACTCTTAATTTGATTTCTCCAAGATTGATTATATCTGTATTAAATTCAAAAACGTGAATAATTTGAAAGGAAAATCATCACTTACAATCACGAATAATTCGAAAAGAATTGACAACACGAAAAGTTTTTATAAAACATGTTTACTTAGAATTTACTTTCCTCTCTGTGGTTCCTGTGGTAATTTGTATAAAAATTTCCACCGACCCGAAGGAGTGGCATCCGCCCCCAAGGTAAAAGCACACTTCGGTTTTATATCATTTTTGTTCCTTGGGACGCTTCCTAACTACTGTTGGAATTTTAAATCTATTGGTTTTATCCTAAGGTATTCTGAGCAAAAAACCTTGAAGCACTGAATTATTTGTTCCAACAACTCTTGGCGTATATGACAGGACAGTAATTACTTATGACGGTTGTCAAACTAAAATCGACAGCTATAGAATCAGAAGTCGGTAACAATTTACTTGTTACAAATATAGTTAATTGACAAGAATAGTTAAAACGGAGCTGATAGTAACGCTATTTTAACACAGCAGGTTATTCATCGCTGTTAAAAATCTGCCTTCCTATTCTAGGCATATAATGCTTAAAATTTTACACTTTTAATCCGAAGCATAAGTTACAATTTCCGCAGGTTTGAATTTATTGGTTATATGAAAAAGCATTATGCTGGGAGGTTTCTACGCGAGCTTACAAAGTTCCATATCACCGTCTCGTTCTCAGCGGTTCGCACTTAATGAAGAGTGGGTGTAATGATTGGGACAACGGGTTGATTCACTATCGTGGTAGCACCGGAAGGGTGGGAGGCGCTCCGGGAGGGAGGGGGACGCAAACCCCGCTTCTCGGAATACACAAATTATTGGGAGAACTCCTCCCGGAGAATCAGAGGGGGGATCGATTAAATTTCCGTTCTATCTCACCGCTGCCGCTCGGTTTCTTCCGAATAAGTTCAGCTTTATCTCATAATTTAAACTTCACAATTAGGCAAATAAATCACGACACATATCTCGCACCCCGAAACCAATATCTGGTATTGTGGAGAGTCGTCGTCGGCCCCCCCATCTCCTACAACGCCTCCTCGCGAGGGGAGGGGAGTGAAAACGACATTCTGTAGATTATTCGTTTTCCTTCTCACTCTATATCCCTCTCGCTTTCTCCCGCTCCCTGCGGTAGCTCAGAAATTGTGTTATTTGTTTGGAATAATGAGAATTAACGAAATTATCGAATTGGATCTGGAAACGGGGAAAGTTAGACCGTATCGAAGAATATTCGATTTAGGGGACACCACCGACAACGACGACAATTTAAATTGAATTAATAACGATCTTAATAATTCCCTGCCAATAGAAAGCGCTTCATTACGATACCGAATTATACCGTAGTGGCGAAAATTTCAGCAACGTATTAATTTGATATAAAAAATTCGCAAACTTAATATGTTCTATGAGATTACTTCTGCTCTTAAACTCCTTAAAATAATATAATCTATGAAAAAGAGAAATTTTGAAAATACAAATATATGAAAATTCCAAATTTTATTTTTTTACATGTGGTAGGTGGACGTTAAATTCAAATTTCCCACTTTTATTAATTTTTAGTACTTTATTTTCAACACACAACAGAATTAACCTTTACAAAACCCTATTGAAAACCCCTATTCATTCCCAATCACACACTAGGTTAAAATATTTTAATGAAGAAACATAGTTGTCCTTGCTATAATGTAGGCTACAACTGCGAGCATAATAATCCTTTGCTTTAGAATCTAAAATTTCTCGGTGGACCGTTAAATGTACTGATATTAATAGAAGAAATGAATTGAAACACATTGTATCGCTCCCCAATAGTGAATTTCACACTCACAATTTAACAATTTTTTGCCCCTGGCGTGTATATCGGTATCTCAGTAGGTGTCCCCCTACAAAACGGTTCCCTAGGAACTATTAACTGAAGGGTCTGGTCCGATACATTCAGGGATTATCGGTATCCATGGGATTTTATTTCAATGGGCCAAATAGATTTTTGGGTTAAACAATCGGTGGTCGAAGTTAACATTCATCTTAGCATGCATAGCATCTTAGCATTAGCTTAACATAGCATCTTAAAGAACGCAGAATTCCATATTGATCAAATGTTAAAGGGAGCTAATAAATGGACAATAGAAAAACCTTTTTAACAACCACATGGAATAAGTTGCAGCTATTGAGAATTTATTGGAACACTATACGTATTGTTGGGAAAGTATTTCATTATACACTCTGCAACACCAATGTTCATTAAGAATTTTTTTCTCCGGGCGCTGTTTTATGTGTATTAAAATGCCTCCATAAGATTACAAAAAAATAGAATGATTAAGGGAATAGAAAAATCTAAAAGCAATTAAATTCAAAAATAATTAATAGTTGTTATACATGACTCGTTCCATACATAACTGATACATTTTTGTATCTGCGGTGAAAATTTTGAGAATACGAGGTAAAATAACACAAACCACCTACTAATTAGGTTATATGGATTGACTGATCTCAGTTTGTTGTTTGCAACTTTTTTCATTAAATATTTGCTTTTTTATGATTCCAAATTCAATTACAGTCGAACCTCTATTCAACGAACCTCTATTTAACAAAATTCTCTATTTAGCGAAATTTTGGTTAGAACCGTGAATGTCCCATGTTATTTATTAATAAATTTCTCTCTATTTAGCGAAGACAATCTCTATTTAACAAAGTATAGATAGGGTTATAAACCCATAGCAGTTACCCGGTAGTCTGAATTTCAAGAATGTTCACTCTTATCCTTTCCTAGATTTTTAATGCGGTCATTACGCGGTATTGCTGCCTGCATTTTTTCAGACTGTTTGTTTAAATCTTTAAATTAGTGCGAGGTATTTTTTGAAAACGCAGTATTATTTAAATGCGAAGCGCAATCAAAAATTACAGACTTCCTTAAGAATTCTTAAGTTAAGTCCACATCTGATGTTTTCGTGAGGACCTAATACGGGTTTTGTTTCTTTGTACATTATGTATAATAGCCCTGATAATAGCTTATATGTTTAATCATACGTAATGCACGTTCATGTAAATACATATTAGTTCATATATTACATGTATGTATTATTATATATGTATTACGTTCATTAAACTTCACTCAAAACTAGAACTTCAATTATAAAATCATTTTTTATGTCGATTAAACATACATCATTTATATATGTATATACGTATAATACATAATAATTCGCTCTATATATACCGAATTATTCTATATAACGAATTTTCTATATAACGAAGTTTTTTCAGCGGATTTAGGACTTCGTTAAATAGAGGTTCGACTGTATTGTATATCATCCACTCTTTTTCGATTATGAAAAACGGTGGAATCATACACAAAGAATTTGATTCCCTTTCAAAAATATTTCTGAGTTTTATTATATCTTCCGTTAGGGGAAGTAATTGTGATGGAATGAAGTATTTACTTCCAAGATGTTCGTAATTAACATTAAAAAAGTTGTAACTATATATTTGCTACGTAAAAAATTAAAACTAAATTGAATTAACAGTATTTCTATAACCTTAAAAAATTATTTATACAATTTCTTTAATTTAATATTTTTTACTATGAAAATTTATTTAAGTATTATTAAAAAACCAATTATAATAAGCTTTAATAATTAGAATTAAAGTACACTATAAAAATAATTGCAAGTAAACTAATATCCTACCTCCATTGGCAGTTATTTGTTTTCTCACTCAATTTTCCACCATAAACTTTCAGTTTGAACACGAAATATCTTTTTAGCCCTGCAAAAATATTCTAACCGAAATAGGTAGATAATTACCTACTTCTAGTGTTACAAAATTGTGGGTACCACTTTGTTAATTAATTTTTTGACACATTTGAATCCATTTATCCTAATGTAATATCAAGACCGCCAATTCGTTTTCATCTCGTAAGGCGGCAGAATCAAGCAGGATTGTCCCTTTATTACTACCGACCAATTCCGGGATCCACCTCCTAATCTGGCTACAAAACCGAAACAGAATAATTCTATCACAAACTATCTCGCATAATTCTGTTTGTATTTATGGCGGTCGCTCCGGCAAACTAAAATTAATATTAAACTAAATTCGTTCTAGCGAGTTTAATCCATTGGCCCCGACATTATTTTCAGATACAGGGGGCCCCTGGGACACATCCATATTACTAATTCGTATATGTTTCGTTTCGTGAAATAACGATAATTCAGCGCACCGATGAAAGCTGACAATGGGCCCGTGCATATACTAGGTAGAAATTTATGATTAATGAACGAGATTCGCCTTGGGACGAGAGTAGGTGTATGTTAAAAGTTTTATTGGGGAATTTTACTAGTCTGCCAAAGTTTTATTAAGAACGTTCATGAGTAATGCTTTACCAAATTGGCATTTCCATTCAAGGCAAACACTTACGAATAAGCCTTTAGTTTTTACTTGGAAAAAGTGGGTACTGTTTTTCGGCAAAAACAATAACTACAGGCTTTAAAACTATGGTATATCTCACTGTATCAAAAGATTACTAGATTTTCAATTCTCAAAATTCAACAGCATATCGTTTAAAAGATATATGAAACAGATTGAAGTGAGGATACCGCTTTAAAAAGACCACTACGTCTCTTAGGAAACATATTCATATAAGGTCATTTTGGTTAAGTCATCATAAATTCCTCTACCCCTAAAATCAAATAAAATTTTAAGTAAAATATTAGAATTCATGAGTAAGCAGTGTGGCTAATGGTGTTACTAATTTTCGGTGTTACATTTAGTCATTGCTTGTATTTGTAGTTTCTTGAATTAGATTTATTTTTTTTTAATTTTATTTAATTTATTTAATTTTACTCATTTATTTAATTTTACTCATTTTATTTAATTACCATATTCTACACTAGACTACTCCTGTTTTTATTTATTGTTGATAACTCGAAGATAAAACGATTTCAGCAAACCCTACAATGATGTGTGCGAATGGTTTACGATAAGTAATGACGGCTTGTATTTAGTGTCCCTGGCATTAAATTCTTTAAGCAAAGTACCTGTTTATTCCCTATAATTTCCTAATAATATCCCAAATCCGATATAGATATTAATATATTAATTTAATAACTATGACTGGATGTATAACTAATGTGGAATATTCGCCAGCATTTATTTAAATTATTTATTTAACCCACAATCCCCCGACGATTTGATTCTAGCCCTGAACCTCATTTTAGTTGTATCGTCGTCATAATTTAAAATTTCTTAAAGTAATCGGGGGCAATTTTTATCTCCTTTAAATATTTGCATTTTCTAACTGTTACTTGTAATTTATTTTAAGTCAGATAGCACCTTTATTAATCCACCGATATTATTCGATGTTGCTCTTACTATAAAGCTTGCAATTTTTTGTTCAAATCAATTTAATTCGCAAGACCTGCTGCGAACTAATTTCGGTAAAGACGCCCCAATTCTCGGAATTCATCAAAATTTAATTCCGAACCAGATTTGGTTGCGATAGCGTAGCATAACAACTTTAATCAAACAAAAAAAGACAATTAGAAGTTGGAAAACTTTCCTAATTATACCGAATTAGGGCCGTTGTTCTGATTTACGTTACGCATCTTATACCCATTTCGGTGCGCCAATATGGGGTGAGGGAGCACACCTTAAATTACGAATGTAAACTTGGAGAGATTGGTTTCGGAAAACACACTCAGGTTTTTCACGAAACTCGTTAAATTTGACGGGGGCCGCGCAAGTCAAGAAGTTCAGGAATGGCTCGTGGCTCGGGGAAAGAATAAGAAAGTTTTTGGACGAGTCGGATTCTCTCTCGCTTAACTGAACATTAGCAAAACGTAAGACTGAATAATTGTAAAGAATATGTTTTAAAAACATTAACTGGTAGTTTGTTGTAGTTTGTAAAGCAATCCATAGGGCATTGTACAAAATTTAGTTCGATGAAGACGATTCGATCGACGAACTGTTGTTGGCTGGAAGGTACTTGTTCTTCCTTAGACACAGACAATGGGACTATTAGAAATGGTTTTGTATTTCCTAATTTTAACATTTTATTTCTGCATTCTTACTCTTTCGATGCAGCAAAAATATTTTTAGGATCCTTACTGAGACGGAATTTCTTTTGTACCTCATGTAACTTCTTTCTGAAATCTCAGAATAAGATTTATCACATAAAATTTAAGAGGAGATGGATACTAACAACACTGAGAGCGAAATTTATTGAACTGGTAAAACACATGTAGGTGACTAGGCCATATTCAACAAAAAGGAAAACGACAGATTTTTGTTTGTTTGTTTAGATTGATGTTAATATACCAAACAAAGCTGTAAAGATAATTACTTCGTTTGTCTTAAGAATCCAGATACAGCAGGCATTACACCTGACAAAGTTCTTAAGGTTACACTTAAATTTGTAAAAGGGAAAGACATTTCTTATATGGATGACACCGAATTTCAAAACTTAGAATAGGGTCAACCATGCTTCTGTTTGAAGTAATTTAAATATTTTAGACGACCATTTCTTTTTTGTAATATCTATGTTACCCATATCTTATTTTTTCAACCACATAATGGTATTATATAGTAGACTGAAAACAGTTTTATTTCGTTACGACACGATGTTTTACTTATTCGCCACAAAACAAATACTCATGATTATACCGGATTCCTAGCTATCACTATGGCGGAAAACAGAACGCCTTCGCCAAAATTACTGCCGACTTTATTTTTAACAGAACAGAATCCGCTTCACCTGCTGGTCGGTCTACTTCTTTTCCCCGACAATCCCTCTGAGGAACGTCATCTTTCAGTCGAATCCTGCCGTTGACAGGGAAAAGAAACCCGAAAGGTAAGGACGAGCGCCTCTAGGCGTCCCTCTTTACTCTTCCCGATTTTCACTCACCCCCTCTATCTCTTTTTCTCCTCACATGTACATGCGTGACGCGTACTCGCCCTTACACAGATGCGTGTCCTGCATTATCCTGCAGAGAGGACGAGGACGACGACGACTCATTCGGAAAAATATGTGCACGAACGAAGAGGGAGACGCTATTCTTACGTGATCAACATTTGTTTAACCTAAGGGATAAAGGGAGAGAAAGAGACCATAGGGGTGAGGATAATTGGAGGTAAATGCGAACTTACATTTTTGCTAGATCCCGGGGATATAGGTCGCTAGTTCCTGGAATTAGCGTGTGTAAATTGTGTGAAACGATATGTAAATTCACTCGAGAAAGTTAAAGAAGAGTTACTTTAGTGTTAATACTACGAAATTGTTGATCTATTAAAGTTTGAAGTCGTACAAGTGAAGTTTCGTTTTGGGGCGACCAAACTGAAAAATGTGGTGTATCCAAAAACCAACAGGGAATTAAACCCTTAGCATATTCACGCAATTAGCTCATTCCGCTAACTAAATGATTTTTGTGGAAATTCAGCCAAGTAGTACATTTTTCAAATTATACCGACTTTCACTCTGTCAGATCCAAAACATAAACGCCGCCAAATAATGGTATATAATAGTAATATTTAAATTAACTTAAGAATTTTCCACGGGTGGATCAGGTATAGTAAGTTTGGAAGTGCAGTTAGCTAGGGAATATATTTGGTAAAAAGAAAACTTTTTTGTATATTGAAAACTGTCAGTCGTACTCCATTGCTTTCAATGCATGGAAAAATGACGAATATTGCAGAATAAACTGTAAGTTCATTAAAGTAAATTCATTCATTACTGTTTAAATTAAATTGGAAAATAACAGTTTGCACTGCTATAAATAGATATTGATTTTATAAAAACATGCAGTACAACATGTTTGATTTTATTCACATCAAGAGAGGTGGTGTGATATCACAATAATATTTGTGTCGTTCAATAAAGAAAAGATTGTAACAAACTAATTTATCAAAATTTCATATATAATAAATAACTACTTTATAATAAAGCTTTGTGTATGCTGAATATACGATGAATTTGTTGTTTTATGGATAAAGAATAAAATATTTATACATCGTGTAAAAAATCCTTTAAAAGTTGCTTATACTTATTGGTCAGTACTTTCCAGAAACACGTATGTATTAATCTTTTTGAGATATACTGTAATGATTCTTCATTGCACATCCTTCAGGATGTTGCTGTTATAAATATGCATATATCAACTAGGTGGAGAATTTAACAGTATTTCTAACATTACCTTCCACTAAGTCAAAATTTGTTAAATATTCATAGTAAAAAGATAATTGGACGAAACCAAATTAACTTTGTTTTATTATATTATACTGTTGTTGCTCAAGAAATTCACATTTCTCTTGTAACACTTGAAATAAGAATATGCCAGACACGTTAAGATCTTGTAACAGAATTCATGACTTCCAATTAAACATCCCATAATCCTGTTGATGCCTTAGATTCCGTTTATTCTGAAAAATGTTCCAATCGTTTAAATTAAATTTATTTTTTATATCCACAAGAAATAGTTAAAATTAAATCTCGGCACGTTCGCCTTTCGAGACAGTTTATCACACGTCCGAAGACTTTCCAAAACTTCCTAAAGTGAATTTTTTCAACAGATTTTCCTCCTTCAACGCGTTTCTCGCCTGCCGGCACACATAGGCCCTCTTACCTGACACACATAAATTTGGTTTTGAAAGAGACAAAAATAAAAGGCTTTTATGGCCACAAAGCGTGGCTGCTTCGCCGTAAAAAACTTGGAAAGGTACATCAATAAACAGGAGGTTTTTTATCTTCGGTCGCCAGATTCCGTTTTTGTGGCGGAACAGGTGATCTTTTGGGAAATCAGGGCGCGTGCCAATTTACATGCGAGATTGGGTTTCATGTTCTACGAACTCGTACTTCAGATTTCTGTGTCCGGAACCGTTTTTTCAATTACACTAACTTATCTTCCCATGTTTACGGTACGTTCCAATATATACCTTTGACTTCTTAAGTATAATAATCGTTAAACAGTCCTTCCAGTTGTGAGCCTTATCGAAAGAAACCCTTATCGAATATGTCATTAAAATTCAGTAATCAAATTGCTAGCACCTTCCCAAAAGTGAATTTATGGTGGTACTCACTTCATGGGCAATACGTTCCATCCTATGTTTTCTGCGTGTCAAATACTTATGCTTAATCAGACCTCAGCTGTCACGCTTCTGTCTTAAGCTAGTCACTAAAGAACTTTTTGAAAAATGAACAATTTAGTAATGATATCTAGTCCACGAGTTCTATCTATGGTTTCGCGCATTCGAAACATAAATTCATGACCTGATTCGCTTCATATCTTTTAAGTCTTCAATAAATTGTTGATGAACCTTAAAAAAAGAAAGAGTTTTCCCGGTTGGACTTATTTATTGTAATTTCATAAAGAACACTTTTGATCGTATGTTTTTGTGTGCTCAGAAAAACTCAATTTCATGAGAGAAAAACAAATGAGAACATCAACCCACCTAGTTAATTGAAGTATTTAACGACATTAGATACTATCATTATTAGTAAAAACTGAAATTTTTAACTCACTGCCTTATTTGCAGTATGCGTTCTGCTACTAATTACAAAGAAATAATACCACAAAAATAATATGGCTTCTTGTGAAACGTTGTGAAATGGTAAAAAGTACCTGAAAAACCGTTTCGTGAAGTTTAAATCCATATTATGGAACAAAAACACTCATGGTTTACTCTGAGTCAATATCCATTGAATCCATTTTGATGAAAGGTACGGTTGAGATTCTATTTATTATTCGTAAAACAATTCTACGATTGTTAAATTTTATGTGAAGCGAAAAAGTGTACAAACTCTGTAAAAATAGCAAAAATTTTTAAAGATTAATTATATTAGTTGCAATTAATGTATGATTTGACTAATACTCCCAAATTATATGATTTGCATGCACTGATAAATAAATTATATAAATGAAAATTAGGTTTCTATCGCAAAAAACACAAGTAGTATGAAAACTAGTAACATAGACAGCTGCTCAAGTTATTCCACACAAGATTTAATAATAATTTTTTACACAATACGTATTTAGTATAATTGCTAATAAGTCTGCCATATCATGGATTTCTACATGGGGCGAAATTTCTCTTCACATTTCATAAGGTATAATTGTCAAAAAATAGTCTATTGTGTCAGACTAAAAATACACACGTGAAAAATTACATGAAGGAAATCCATTATTATTTAGGCGATTAAATTATGTAATTCCTCATGATATAAATAACCATTACTGGCATTACTCATTTTTCAAAAGGTTCTGTGACTATCTAAAAACGAGCAAAATCCAAAACAGATTGGAAAGTGGTGCTCATGCAATAAGTACCACTAGCGAAATTCTAAATTTTCCTCTGTGACTTGCTGAAGACTAAACTGATTTAAAGAATAACGGTTAAACTGTAATAAAACATCGGAAACAGCAAGGTTATTGTTTAAAAAGTGTTTACTTCCCTACGTTTTCTATAAATTGAAAAACAATGGAGCAATTCTAATCGCAGATTCTTATTGAATACATAAAAACATACGATCGGAAGTGACCTTCATGCAGTAACATTAAATAACTAGTCATCAGCAAAATTGTTATTTTTTTAGGTTCTTCAGAGCCTTGCTGAAGACTGAGGAATGATGACTGAAGACTAATGACATATTCGTATTCACGAGTATAAAGATTTCTCATAAAATGAGTATTTCGAATTTCTTCATTGTTCTGAAAGTTCTTCAATGACATTGCTGGTGATTGGAGAATAATGGCTGCATTCTAATGATATATTCGTATTCAGCAGATAAAAAAACATAGCGAACTTGTAGGAATTTGTGTCGTACAATATGAGTACCTATCACTATCGAAATTTTTCACTCTTCTGAATAGTAATCAGTGATTTGCTGAAGACTTACAGGTGACGGGTAATTCTCACCTTAGATACGTGCAGTTTATAGATACGTGCAGTTTTACACAGGTTTAAAATGAAATATATAAAGAGACACCTGCTTTTAACGGTGCGCTTTTTTTGAAAAAAATATGATTTATCATAATGGGACTAAATTGAGAACTTTCTGCAAACTGTAAGCAGTTTTAAAAGAGGATACTTTAATTATAAATAATGTTTACATTTTATAGATGTAATTAAAAAAATGATACATTTTTAATTTTCTTGGTAGATTTTAGTGATGTGATGCAATCTCTCACATTGTTTTTTTTTATAACTCGAATTAATGAGTAAAAGGTTAAAAAGAAAACAAAAATTCTGGAGTTCCAATATCACTACAATCGTATGTTGAAATAAAATATGTATAGTGTAATGATGCAGTTATTCGAAAGTCAACGACATGCTTGCTTAAACCAAAACACGTGGAATGTACACAATTTAACGTTTTTGTCCCAAAACGGCACTAAGTTCATTAATTTCGGGGTGTTTAATTTTCAAGGAAGCATTTTCAAAGTGGCACGCTATCCTCAAGCGTTTCCGGAATACCCAACGAAACTTAACCGTCCTAATTTCGCGAATGCATCAGATAAAATTTTAATAGCAACAGAAACGGAATTAAATAACTATGAAATTTTACGACGAAGACGTTTAGTCGTAAAATTAACCAATTCGATAATTTTTGGTGGTTGATTATAAATGTTCGAATTTATGTACGGCCGTAAAACTTACGATTGTCTCGGAGACGTCTCCCATTCGTATCTCGTAAAATGAGGAAATTCGCCCCGGAACGCAATCTAAAACCGCGAACGTGAATTTTTCATTATACCTTCTACGGCGGCGTGGGGATAATTACTTTTATTTTCTAAACGAAAGAGAAGTTATCGAAATCCACGTCACCCTCGGTCTTCAAACAAACCAAACGCAGCCGAAAACGAACGCATTCCCCCCTCGACTGGGGACTAACGAGTCTCTGTGTCGTTGTAACTTAAATGATTTCACTTAGGGCTTAGGTTAGCCCTTGACTTCAAAGCGGCGGAATAATTAGAAAATATCAAACCGTTTTCTTTTTGATACGTTCAAAATGAACACGTTTCAAATCCCCTTATTCCAGGGGGGAAACTCCTGCACCCTCTCTTCTTGACTCCCCGGAACTTTACGTAAGCAATCATTTCAATTCGTTTAACAGGAGAGAGATGATTTCGCATAACGAAGAGACGAGTTCACAAATTTAAACAAAATTTTCTTGTCACTTAAAAGGGGAGAAAAATGTCTGGCAGCAAACTCGATAAATAATAATAAGTGCATAAGGGGCACCTTTTTCCATTACTAGCAAACTTTACAAATCAAAAATCAATGCAAACTTGTTTGTTTCATAATTATTATAATAGAAATAGAACAAAATTGTATTTTGCCAGATTTTACATCTTTTGTAGAAATCACTTTCACGGAGAGAGCGAGAGAGAAAGAGAAAGGATTAATGACATTTTCCAAGTAATCTCCTACTTATAAGCATATAAGGAACTTCCGAGTTCCGAAGCATAAAGGTCATTCCGACTCGCTTCGCTTCTTGTTTTCCACATTCCCTTGTTATTGATGCCGAAAATTTATTCCGGGATTGAAACGTGGCGTGATTAAATTATAGGGGTAATTTAATTTTTGTAAAATAATTCAGAATTATACTAAGGAATATTTTTATGCCGCGGCAGTGTAATTAAATCACCTCGAAAACAAATGGACGTCTGGAGCGTTTAAATTCGGGAAAACATCAAGTTTTGGTACGCTCCTCGAATGGGAAGAGAGATAAAATATTCAGAAAAATTTCCCAGGACAAAAACAAGATTCTTAAATATCTCGCCATTTGAATAAAAACATTTCTTCTTCGGTAAAGCGTTTAAGATTATTCCGGAGAATATTTGAATTCAAGATGTGTACACCTGACAATCTTATTTTAAAATATAGGAAAGTTCTTCGGCCTCAGTGGGAGGGCCGCGAAATCAACAAAAGAAGAACGCCTCTCGTTTAGGACCTCTAAAGAAGTTAGCATAAAGGACTTACTTGTTCTGACAGAAGAAAAACTTTCCGATCTCTCCAGTTTTTTAACTTTTCAATTCGCCCAGGATTCGGTCCGGGAAAGTTTTATGGAAAAGCGTATTTATTTATTTTATGTCACGAAAACGTGTCCCCACATGTGCGTAGACGGATTTGCCGATGAGTTTCCACAAAGGGGAAATCCGTAGAGTGCGTATACACAATTGAAATAACTTAGACGGTTTTTCCACTTCCCACTTTGAACGATATATTTTTTTCTCTCCCGCTGACGGATTGAAATTAATTTTTCAGCCTGCGGGCGGAAATCTCGTATAAAAGAGGCAAATTGTCCGAACTTTTTCACTCATTTTCGGTGAAATGAAACAGAAAATACTTTTTTATATGTTAGGTATTCCACTCATATGCGCATAGAAAGAAAAATTATACGGAATTACAATACTATTAGTCCACCACAGTTTCGATATTCGTACAGAAAAGCTGCTAAATAGGCCGCTTAATAACTAAATAAAACCGAATTGTGCATTATTGGTTATAAAATATTAGAGCATTTTTTTCCACAAAAGTTGATTTTTAAAGCGTTTGACGTGTAAAGCGTTATAAAGCATTACATAATCCTTCTTTTGGCGAATTCGCACATAAACAATGAACATGTTTGCTTGATTCCCATTTATACAATAGAGACTGACGGCTTCCCACGTAAATCCAATTGCGTCATATTGATATCCTCTTAATATTCCCAATCAAACAAAGTAAAAAAAAATTGTGTAAGTAATTTCAATTTTTTATAATTCTGATTGTCAAATGCTTTAATTCATTTATAAAATTAATCCAATTGATTAGTTACTTCATTATCCTCCAGAAACAAAACGATACAAATAAATTAAACCTTTAAGGCCCGGTTTATTTACCTCCAAGTAAACTGTTCAGTAGTGCTACCGGTCATTAAGTGATCAGTAAACGTTTATTCACCTAACAGTAAATTTAATCTGTCAAGTTAACTTACTTACTGAACAGATATGCTAACGCATGAATTTATCTCTCAGTTAGTGGTCGGTAACAACTTATGACACAAACCGAAGGTGACATTTTGTTTAATGAGGCGCAAATTCGGATTAGAAATTATTCGAGAGGACTTTTGAAATACGGAAAAGATTTCCCATTGTATCACTATGTTTTCGATGCAAATTGCCGTTAGCACAAAGCGTAATTATTTCAACAGCACTATTATATAATCTAATTACAATATTTTGACGTAAGAACGATTTTAATTCGTCATTTATCACGAACACAGAATTAAGGGTGATCGCTCTTGTGATCACCAACCATGGGACGCAACTTTGATTTTTATGTCCTATCTCGCTGATTTTATTCTCAAAATGTTTTATGTTGTGAGTAGCAACTCAATGGTTAGTTACTGATCAGCTAAGATGAATAAACGCAAAATGAGTTACGGGTTCCAGTAAATTTATTGGCCAAGTAGGTACTTGACATTTTACTGGAAGATGATCAATCGTTCAAATGTGAAATGTGACAATATTGTGTATATACCCAGTAACTGACTAAGTACCCATGTTAATAAAGCTTTGAGCAAAACATTCTATTTAATTGTTCAAAATAACCAAAGCATCAAACCGAGCAAACGATTACTAAACATATGAGTAAGAATAGAAACGATTACTCGAAAGTAATTAAAAAAATCACTAATTATCACTAGAACAGGTTTAGGCATCATAATTGTTATGGTGATTAAGTACCATCAATCCAAGCGTTTACAAGAGTAACGTTATGCTTAATGAAGATTATGATTCCTTTCCTTGAAGTAAAAGCGGTCACGTAATAATTCAATTGAAAAGTAAGCATTCAGAGCTAATTAAATAAAATTAAATAGAACCCCATGTAGAAATTAATAAAACTACTGTTGATGGGAAGCAACGCTAGTCATCCGGCGACCCTTTCATCGCATCGAATTATTATTTTTTATTTGACAGGCCGCCGTCGTGTGCGTGCCTGTATTTTTTCCTGTATTCAACCGATGTCCAAATCGGTTTCCGTCTGATCCTGGAACCGACCGACTCACAATTATATATTGATTTCATGGGAGCCGGGACCGTTCCGTTTTGAACGCGTAGCCGATTAAAAATGGCCGGTTTGACACGTTCTGCTTCCGGCCCCAGCTACGTCCCCATGCATTTCCCCTGACGTGAAACTAACGAGGATCTACCGTGGCAATCGACATCGGCGAGGACGCCTATGTTCGATTCGTTTCCGATGGTGATAAAATTTGGAGATAAAATAGTAAAACCGGTGGGTACGTGACAGGGTTTGTAGCCGTCCAATAGTCTTGCCTAAAAACTTAACATCCAAAACGCTGTTTATTTCGAAACGGTTGTGTTGAGTCATCTCATTACACTTCTCATTGGAAAACTATAATGTTTTACACATACGCAGGTATAAAGTACAGTATTGTGTTAATCGTACTGAAAAACTCCTAGCAATTAATCGACAGTAGATAAGTAATACCAATGTAATACACACTCTCTACAAAACCTCGTGAAAAGGTACGAAGTGATGTTGTAAACCCAATACTGGTTGTTCAGAACAGGAAAAACACCGAAATTATTTTACTACGACCCCAAATTTTCTCTATTGAAATTTCACTCAAACTATATTGAGAATAGTTGCTTAAAATTAAAATTGACCGGACAACTAGAATTTTCAAATCAGTTGGGCAATTTCGAAGGCAATTTGTTGTATGAAATTTCGTTCAGCTGACTTCATTTATGGAGAGAATATATTTTTCTTTGTTCTAAAATGCCATATTTGAAAAAACGCAAAATTTTTCAAAATATCTTTCAATTTGAAATTGACTTCCGTAACTATAGTAGTTAACAAAGAAGATATAATGCCAAAATGGGCAAAATGTTTTCAAATGTTGGACTCTGATTTCGTTTGTTCGACAGAAATCGCAGTGCAACAACAAAGATTCTACTCTGCACAAAGCTTTCGATCACAGTTCTTTGAAACTTTCGAAAAATCAATAGAGTACTCTAAAAAATTAACCAATCTTATCTCTCAAAGGGAGTTAGAGTATATATAATTATAGAATAAAAAACATGTTAATTATGACGTGGGAGTGTCTTGGCACGCAATTCACCTTGTCACTTTTGACAACTGGAAAACGAGGTGTCACTTCAATTTTTTCAAAGTAAAGATTTACAAAAAATTTATAAACACACACTCTTGTAATATTCTCTGAGCATTGTCGTATAGATACTGCTGATTGCTAAAAGGTACTGCAAGTGGTAAAAACAATTTTTTTTATTTCAAAAAGTTTTGTGTTTAGCACTTGTCGCAAACTTTTCTCTAAATACGACGTCTTTATTCAATTTTCTTCAGTATTTACATTGAAATATGTTGCAAAAACAATGGGACTCTCAAGGGAATCCCGCATCCTGGATCTTTTATTCGAGCACTCGGCGACCCAAATTTAAGGTGATTTTTGATAAAAATCTGTTAAATACAGTCAAATTATACAAATGTTAAAAAACAGCCAGTCATTTTTAATTAAATTGAGATAAATAGTAAGGAAAGAACATCAAACATTATCTAATTTTCTGTTGGAGAAAGAGATGTGTAAATGAAATCATCAAAATGACTAAGAGCAAAGCGCCCTTTAGAGCGGTTTTAGAAAAAATATTTTATTACAAATTGTAGCCAATTAATGTGTTGATTCGGATGCAAAGTTTAGCAGGAGTAGGAAGAGCAGGTTTGAAGAAAATTGAGTTTAAGAAATACGTTGGACTAATTTTCGAGATAACACAAAAAAGGCAAGAGTGAAGCGCCCGTTGTCCTCAATTTATTTTCAAATTCCAAAGTTCCTAAAGTAGACTCGATTACAATTATTGTGAATAAACTACGTATAAGGCAATATACTAAATATTCGCAATATTCTTCGAAGAGTAGGTAGCGCTAAAATACCCAAGAAAACGTTTTATCGGTTTTCACCCCCTTAATAATTTTCATTGCGCAGCGCCACGATTGAGAAATTTGATTATCTCAAAAAGAACTATAAAGTTCATATGAACCGTATTTTTATACGACAAGCCGTTACGGTTTATAGCGTGCGAAATTTTGAGTACTCTATTAATATTGAATAAAGTTGAAGTTAGATGTATTACAACCTGTACATTGCACACTGATAATTTATAATGATTGTAGCAATTAAGTATTAATCAATTTTTATTTTGTTAAATGGCTATTTTACTGTCAGATAGTTATACAATTAACAATGTCAATAACTAATCATTCTATGTCTCTTTTTCAATAAAAAAATATTTTCAAAATACTGAAAATATAAATACTTTAATTGATGCAACAAATTTTCGTCAATAGATTGCATCAAATTTGATGCAATGATTGCAATCAAATTTGATGCAACAAATAGATACCACACTTTTTTTTAATTTCTCGAAATGAAATGTTACTCCAATAGAATACTAGCAAAAAGTTGTTTTTAAGTTAAACTTTAGCAGTAGTCTAAAATAATCAATTCAGAGATATTTCTAAAGCTCTAATTTACCGAATGTGCCTTATAAACGAGTCCAAAAAGTTGGTGCAAATTTCTATTTCTTTCACACTCCGAAGACCATAGGAAACCAAGATATTCCCAAAACGGCTCCAGATAAGCATCGAAGCTTTCTCGTTATAATTTCAAATATTAGAAAGTCTGAATCACGCTGAAGAAAAACTATAGAAGTTCCTATATCATTACACAACGCCAGAATGGGATTAAAATCAAATTTTAATATTAATACTATTGCGATTCTTCATAAAAAATATTTCCTTAATTCTCGGCATAATAACCATTTCGTAAAACGGAAGTTAAACTTAATCAGCGAAAAGAAACAAATGCTCTTTAAAAGTATTGAACAATATGATTGATTCTACTTCCATTCACATTTAATTCATGTCAATTTGCGTCAATAATTTAACCGCAGCCGTCATTTATTTTATACATACATATCTAATATAAATTATTATTTAAACTACACTTTGCACAGGTGCCCAAAAAGGTATAACTCTACTTCAAATACAATTCGTCTTTGTTTTTTATCTCTTATTTTTTACCCATTTGTATAAGTAAACTCAGAAAACAATTGATATGTATATCTACGTATATCTTGTGGTTCTTTTGTATGTTTTTCTATGATTTTTAATCTAAAAGGAAGTCCAAAGGTTCATTCTCTAGAATACCCAAAATTGCTGCCAAATGAAATAAATGTAGAGGGTTAACGAAAGTTACAAACAATTCCATTGAAATTTTAAATGTTGGAGAATTTGAAATTCACACTCCAGGAGTTCTGCAAGAACTTCAAATGACCAAAACTGCTTTAAAATACAATTTATGAATTCTATAGAAATTTCTATTTTTTAATTCATTAAAGACCATGGAGAAAACCTAGATTCTCCTAAATGGTCTTACAACGACAAAAAAAAATTTTAATTTATTGTTAGTGGTTGCTATAATACTAAAAATATAATGTTCATATCTACGTATCGAACTGAAATCAGAATGGTAAATAATTCATTGATACCTACTACTACAAAATTGCAAATACTGCGAGTTAATTTCACGCATAAAATTTTTTAGTAGCATGTTACATGTTAATGAATAAATATTTTCTAATTAATTTCAAGTAATATTAAGACGAAATATCCTAGTACGAATGGTTTTTGAGTTATACCCATTGAAACACAATAAAAACGTAAAATGTAAATGAAAACGTTATCACACATTTAATAAATAGGACTTACCTTTAGAAGGCGCCAGATTCTGTCTTTGGGCCATGACAAGTGTGCTGTTTCTGTCCTGAAAAATAAATAAATAAAAGAAATACTGACGACCATGATTTCAAAAAAAATTGTTCAAAAATAATCTAAAATAATCACCCTTGGAAACCACAGATGTCTTCCTTCTGCATTAATTAAATATTATGAACTAATATTAACGCGAGAATCTCACAAATTACGCAAAGTTCCTAAACGCGACAATTAATGAAATCGTAAAACAAATACGATCAAACCTAACGCTTCAAAACTCACTTAACGACGCGCCCCGCACAATGATATGATTTGTCTTTCGAAAAATCACGAAATTCTTTAAAACCTCGTCTCCCTCCCACTCCCATAATTAAAGTGGAACCGTTTCCAAGGCGCTAACAAGGAAATCATATATGTCTATCGACGTACTGTTTCACTCGAGTTATCTACTTTAAGGTAAGAAAAAATGTAACAAAAAATCTCGCACCGCATAGCGACAGCAAACGAGGAGAGATTTATGAGAAATTCGTTAATATTTTGATAGTCATTTACGTTTGAAGGGAGGTCAATTCATTTACGCAATTGGAGTTAGTAATAAGTAATTTATTACTAATGAACCGATTTGAAAAGTTTGTGCAAAATCGATAAAATGAAATTAGAAAATTGCGTGCCCCCCTAAATCTGATGGTAGACATGAATTTTACGGTTTTACGGTTACGAATTTTCGATGGTATTTATTGAAAAGCAAATTTTTAACGAGACCTTTCTCGAAAAATAATTCCCATATCAGAAAATGAGGGGAAACTTCCAGAAAAGTAAATGTTTTAATATTGACTATTAGTTACATTCATATATTATTTGTATATGTATATAATTGATGGTGACACAACATTGAATACAAGGTGTCCTGAAATTAAAGGGACAACTTACAGCTTTATAAACTAGATTCATTCAATTCATTTAACCCATAGTAAAAATAGGCTTCTTTAAAAATTGAAAATATGTAATGAAATGTACTTCAAAGTTAGATTTTCGTTCTAATGTTGTTTCAAAGCTGAAAATTGGCATACAAATATCTCAGAAGCAGCTAAATATTCACAGCACATAAAAATTGCAGCATACCGCAAAGGGCACTACTTACAAAAATTTTTATTACTTTTATCATAATTTGTTTGGAGCATTTTGTTTAAGTTTATAATAAATCTAAATGCGCTATTAATGAAACACATTAAGCAATCAAAATTATATAAAATAGCAATAACATAGGGAATATCAAAATTTTGAAATCTTTTTAGCACGCAATGAACTCTTTAATTTCAAAAATTGACACCTATGTAATTTGAAGATGTTCATAAGAGTGCACCATTACTCTCAAATGTAAGTAATATTTTAGCTTATATGTCGTCGAACAATATTTCTCCAAAGAAAATGGTACAAGGAATGTTACTAAAGGTATATGCTTTAAATATTTCTATAAATAATACATAATGCACTGCATCAAAATATGAATTAAAAGGAAGAAAAATTTTACACAAATCAAAAAACAGATATGATAACACTTATTTTCACAATGACCTATTTTACAATTATGACTGCAATTTTGCTTATAAGTGACTCTTAAACCCTATTCTGTTCAGTTTAATGAGCAATTATCTCGATTATTGAATGCTGTAAGTACGCGCTTTAAAGAAATTTTACAATGACCATTGTGCCACTTTAGAGTTTGTTGTTAACTGAGATCTGCAATGATATTTCATTGTATACTCACCATTAAATAATATTTTTAATAATGCAGTCAGCAATAGTACCTTCATTTAGAAAAAGTGTTTGGTAGAACATATTTTAAATTGTTACCTATCGAGAATAGATCAGTAAGTACCTGTGAATAAGAGCAGTGGATAATACCGTTACATACCGTCATCTGTCAAACAACGACATACCAATTTTCAATTTTTCTGACATAGGTTAGGTCAGATTTTTGAAGAAAATAACGTGGCCAAGTTCAATTGCATTATTCAATTTGAGTGTAAGCAAATTAACTAAAAATAAATGTCGATTGATACGTGAAAAGTAGCAGACTCTAATAAAATTCGTATTGAAACAGGTTTTAAGTTATTTCCAAATTTTTTGGTGACGTTTTTAATGAGAATGAACAATGGTTAGAAAATTAAAGGAACTAGAATTCAGCTCTCAGTTTTCATTAAGAAATAACTAAATGTAACGTTATGACTTAACTACATTTTCAATTATTTAAAATTTAAAAAAGGACCCAAGATAAGAAAGGATGGAGGACACTTCGATTGGGGGAGGACTGAGGGAATTCGGACTGAGTACAATCTTTGGCAAATGGTCAGGTAACTATAAATTATTGAGAATACTAGCATCAGAAATTAATATATCTAATAAATAAATATACCATAACGTATATTTTTTATCTAAATTATTATCCTTAAATTAAAATTAGAAAGAAGAAATTATATTAAATTTTAAGTTAATATACGATTTTGAAATTTTGGATAGTTTTGTAAGAGAATTCATTTATTTCTTTATTAATATAAGTGAATAGACGAAGCTCGGCGGAAAACCCGGATAAAACGAAGAGATAGAACCCTATTTTGTCCAGTTTGACAAATCGTATATTTGGGGAGATGGGTACGGGTGAAAGAAAATTTAGGAAATTAATTGTATTGAACTAAAAGGTTATGTTAATAATAAAAATAAAACTGTGTTAGGAAACTTACGTCTCTATTTGTAACAAGGATAATTATAAATCTATCCAAGTGTACCTATAAATCTATTTAAAAACTGTAATAATCAATCAAGGAAGAAAACCCGGTTCCGGTTATATTAATGCTACAGTTTACAACTTTTTGCCTGAAAAGTTAGCTAATAAATTGTGCATTAGTTCACTGCGCGAATTTGATTTTTTTACAATCGTAGCTCGATATCGATTCTACTCAGATTACAAATACCTAAGTAAAACTTGAAGTTATACTATGAAATATATTTCTGGGCCCCTGTTGCAATAACTTTTGTTCAGGCTAGTCGATAAATCCGGGAGGTTCAAAAAACTGAAATTTACCGTTTTCAACCCTAAGAAACGAAAGAGGGAGGACGGGCAGATAAATTTTGGGAGCGTGTGAGTTTCATAGCCCAGTAAACAATTGCTGCATTGTCAACTTTAGCATTCCGTGTTGCAGGAAGTACTTCCACAATTTTACTCGACAGATGTATAAATTTGTTTGGAGTAGCCATGAGTAAAGGAATATTTTGAAACATACGTTAAAATTATTTATATAAAGTAATTTCATTTGATACGATTTCGTCCTAAAGATTATTTTAACTAGATAAAATACAAGTCCAAGAATTTTTCATTTCTCATAACCCTGTAAGATTTTTAGGTAGCCTATCGACTTTCTAGAATGTAAAAGCCTTGAGGGAACTTAACAAAGATTTTAGGAATTTCGAAACATTTAAGGCAACCGGGGTCCATCATTAATAAACCTGTAGCATTGCTGAAGAGACAAATGGTGTCAAAAATATGAGAATTATGGTAATAATTCTAAAATTTCTTTTAAAACGATGAATACATTAATGCAATTGAACCCTGTCAAATTCAAACTTTTAAGTAGATTTAGGTTTTCATAGAGATTCCGGCCCAACATACGGTGACATTCAAAATGACAGCTGTTCCGAGAAAATTATAAATTAAAAAACCTCAGTAAAGATAATTACAATTTTATGCGTTACACTATATATTAACACTGACGTTTAATTGTGGATTGATATCAAAAGGTTTAAATCATTTCTGTATGTATCAATGAATATTTTATATTTTAATTACTATGTATTTCTAGTAAATATTTTCATTCCGAGTACAAACAATAAATAAAATTAAAGATTTTCTATTTTTTTTTATTTTCTTTAGTTAGTTACGTATCCTTTTGAGGCAAACTTTTTCATTTTTAAACAAGGGATTAGATGGATCTCTTTTTAACGTTAGATTCCCTTTTATGCATTTTACTAGTCATTGGATGTCATTTTTTTGAAAATTACCGAATGTTTCAAATGTTCGATATAACTAAACACAAACTGAAATAAGTTGGAGTAACTTAAACGTTAATAGAAATTATTAATTCTAAAATTGATTTGTATATTTGCAATGTGAATAACTAACGGCGGCACATCATACATTGAGATTGTACATATGTACGTATATGTATAAGAAGGGTGTTCGTTAATAACATTTATGTGTTGCCCCTTTTTTAGCATCTTATTAAATGTATTTGAAAAGAAAACCTCAATAAATTTAATTTACCCAAATGGGCTGCTGGTAAATTAAGACAATTAGAACAACATCGCAATTTTTTATCGAGCAATCCTCATATTGACGGTATAATATTTTTTTTTTGTTTTTATATTTAATCACTATTTCTAAAACAACTCCACCAATGTCCAGTTATATCTTAATTTTATAAAACTGATAACTTTTAGTTATGATATATAAGTTATAAAAACGCCTCATTTGTGCACCATGGCTCTTTCAAAAGGAACATTTTCTGGCAAATAAATTTTTCATGAATTATCACAATTAATAAAAACTGCATAACATATAGGTATCGAACGATAATTCTTGGGATCTTATAGCAATGGGACACATTATTTTTCCACAGTCTTTATTATCCTTAAAAATTATATAAACAAGATGGTTAAATTACCATGCTGATGGCACTGTTTAAAGGAAATTTATAAGCTGATGATGACCAGGAAACAGCAGTAGCAAATAAGAAATGTCCTCTAATGGGATTTTGTATGATTTCCTTAATTATGAATAGATTAATTGAAAGTTATAATTTTACTTGTATTAATAATAAAATTTATGATTTTTCACACCGAAAGCTAACGGTAATTTTAAAAATCAATAGCTAAATAATTGTGACCTGTCTTAACAACACTCAGGTATACGCATTTAAAACTGTTTGCCTTTTTTAGAATACAACGGCGAGATTAGCTGTATTTGCGGCACAATCGGGCATATTTACGGCAGTATGGAATCCATTAAAGCCAGAGCTGGAATAAAGACAATTCCCAACATCCCAGTTATTTATAAGTAATCCCTTCCCCCATTGGAAATTTATCAATATCGGGATCGAACCAAAAACCGCAAGCATAACCCAATGCTATCCCATCCTTTAAACCTAAAAAGAGAAATATTGCGTTCCGCAAAATTTCGAGCCGACAATAATTCAGCGTTAAATGCCCTGTAAACTATCCTAGATCTCCATGAGTCAGGCGTTGCGATGAAGGTGGAGGAGGGAAGGATGGGGACGAGGAGGAGGAAGAGCATGAGGCGGCAGAGGAGGAAAACTATGCTCGTGGTGTAATCCCTTGTAAAGCGCACAGGTGTTGTGTATCACCGAGAGTCGACCCTAAACCACATAAAGCGCACGCATAGATCTAATGAACGATCGCGTATACATATAGTTGGGATTAGCGCCCGGGTCAGTTCACGCCACGGCTTTTTGCTCCACTATCCACCACACATACACGTATATATACACACGGGGAACCTATGGAAAAATCTGAAAAAGGTCACGATTGAAGGTGCACAAAAGCGGAACTTTTATTTGCGCCGCTTCGTTCTTTTCAAATGTGCACCGGCGGAAACTTCACCGAGGGCAGGTTTCTCTTTGAGTACCCCAGAAAACGCGGGAGTCATTATGTGTGGGGATTTTGTTTTTACAACCCGTTTACCGTTCCGCTGAATTAGACAATCTTTTTCACCGTCTAATTTATTAATTTCTATAGGATCAAAATCAGAATGATATCCAATTGTGCTATAATATCTGAAATATAATATTTGAAGTACTGCCTTCGCCCTGATATGATCTGACTGTCGTCCACCTCCATTGTTTTAAACTTATGTTATTCAACGGAAAATCTTGCGCAGATTCGATTCTCTAGTATAAACAATAAATATAACGACTTTTGTTTGAATCCATCAATGCACAAAATGGGAAAGAGAAAGAGAGGAGCATTTAATATAACAGGTAACAACAGATTCTAGAATTTAATAAATTAAAGACTTCTGTCGGCTGTCCCCGAGACGATCACGTATGACAATAATTTTGTAATTATCATTCGGTCTCAATTTTCTTGCCTTATTAATAACGACTATTTTATTACACAAGCAAAACAAGTTGTCTTTAGCTGTGATTATATAATAATAATATGATTTTTGATTAATAAGTTTTAGTCGATCCATGTAACTCATTATTTTTCCAATCGTATTATTTTTATCAAACTTGCATTAAAGCATCTCTCTTTAATGGAAATAATTTTGATGCGGTCGTGGTCAAAGACGATTATTATCAAAATAACTTGCTTGACAAATCTGCCTACCCCCCATGATACAAACTGATATTCTAATAAGTATGCCGTACATTTAGATCTTTACATTTTATTACCAAACATCAACAGCTTCGACAATCTAAACTAACAGCCCTCCGACCAATAATTTACAACTTAGAATCACTCGTAACCTGCGGTCTGTGATCCTTTTCAAACAAACTTCCTTTGCTTGTACCAGTTACATCCAAAACATTAGTGATACTGTTCAAATTTAAGCTGTTCACTTCCAGTTTTGAATAACTCTTTGGTGGCTTAGCTGACACATTATCTATCAGGCCGAACTGCTTAGCTTCATTCGGCGTCATGAAATTGTCTCTCTCTAAACTTCTATCGACTTTCTCCAAAGGCAAACCCGTGTGCTTTTCGTAAAGGCAGGTAATCTTCTTTTTTTGTTTCAATATTTCCTCCGCTTGGATTTTTATGTCAGAAGCTTGACCCGTGACGCCACCCGAGGGTTGATGGATCATAATTCTAGCGTTTGGTAGTGAACTTCTCATTCCTTTCTCCCCTACGAGAATTGAAGTTATTTTGAAATACCATGGCGGTAAGAATAAAGCAGTAATTAAAGAGACACTAAATAAATAATGCCTTGGGCCGTTATCCAGGCCTCACAAGCTTCTATTATTACAGTGTAGCACTTACCCGCTGCCAACAATAAAGATGCCATACTACACGCTTGACCTACGCACCAAGTCGCTACTGGGGGCATAATATACTGCATGGTATCATATATGGCCAAACCAGAGGTAATTACACCTCCTGGGGAATTTATATACAAATGTATCGGTTTGATCGTCGACTCAGACTGAAGAAACAGCAGCTGAGCGACAATTACCGAGCTCATGTTGTCGTTTATCGGTCCCATGAGGCAAATGATTCTGTCTTTTAATAATCTACGATTGAATGATATGACATTAGTGAAAACGTTAAGTCTAAAAGAGTTTTACCTAGAATAGATATCGAAAGCCCTCTCTCCTTTGCCGGTTTGCTCCACAACTATCGGCACGTGATGAAAAGGAATGTTAACCGAAGTAGAGAGCCTTTTGGAGGACTGGAGCAGCAAACTTCTGTATATCATGATCACTTTCAATTTTGATGTAATAAAGTTAAATTTTGACAGCATAAAATTTGACAGTTACATAATCGAGACATTATATCCATCGAAGTCAAGGTAGTATTTACTTGAAACTAACGCATTGATCCGGTATATTTCGTAAGTATTTAAAGGTATTTACCACACAAAAGTGCTTTAAACGAATTTATGTAAAAAAATATAGGCCGACCGCCTACTTCGGCATCTGGCATTCATGGCCCCTCTCACTAAAGATTCAATCCGAACCTCCTAACTTCCAATTTGGATTCCGCCCCGTACTATTATCCTCATCCAGATTTCCCATTTACGATGTCAAAATCTGAATGTATAGCTTCTCTATATCCAATATAACCAGCATTTTGACAGAATCTATTTCCCGTCCAGCGCTCTTCCTCGCTATCTCTCTAGCGTTGTATTGGCAATTCAAATGGGGTATTACCTATTTGCAAGGTAAAGTGAAGGCTGGAAAGTCCCGCCTAGTTAAATCCCGTTTTCTAGAAAAGTTTACCTTTAATAGAATGAAATAAGGCATCGGATGCATGAGGAACGGACGTAAATTATTCAAAGACTTATTGCTTTTTCCTAGATAGGGGACAGAGAAAAGCTTTCCTGAAAGATTCAACTTTACTCGACACGATCCAGCCAGAAGATTTTCCAACGAGTTATACTCGGGACAACGTAACAGCTTCCATGGACATGATTCCTTTTTATAAGCATAAATTTAAATATGGATGACCGGGAAGGGGGAAAAACAAAAACTGAAAGGTTTTACTGTATTTAGCTCGAAATAAACGGGTTGTGATCATCCGAAAACTTACTGCCAATCTAACAGTAATTACCTCACACGCGAAGTGCAAGGATATCTATGAGGGTAGTAGTAGTGGCCCCAAAAATATATATATATATATATATATATATATATATATATATATATATTTGTAATAATATAATTTTGATTATTTAAGACATCACAGTTTTAAGACATTTAAGACATTTGCAGAATAAACATGAGTAGAAAAAAATTTTAAAATTTGGTCCCTATGTTACATGCCCTTGTCAGCATATTTACAATTATGGGTGTATCAGTAATACTAATTTGTGTTGGTAAGGATCCAAATCGACTATTAATGGGAAACGGTAAATTACATGAATCTCTATCCGTAAAGTTTATTTTTTGAAAAAGAAAACACCATGTGATTCACATAATAAAAATTAATAAAACTAGTCGGACGAGTAAATTACCCTCAAGGGTAATGTTTGTAAATCGATTTTATCATTCAAAAACATGTACTGAAAGGCTGCAGCTCACTTATTCCAATTTTTTCCGTTAGTACTACTTTTTACAGCAAACTCATATTGTTTCCTGATCACCTTTCAATGTCTAAACAGTGGTAATTTCGTTATTAATCCTTCTGCAAAATAGAACTGATAAAGTATCATGACCTCAGCACAACCACTGGAGAATATGAATCCAGCGGAAGTCTTGTAATTTATAATATAACCTGTTTGGACTTATTTTAATCATTTCCATAAAGTTGCGAACCGAGTCCCTTTATTAACCGTAAAATCCGTTCTCGCCATGGAAATGTACGTTGCGTTTTGAACTTCCTCATCACATTAAGAGTTTCACTCTTTATTTAATAAATTCACCCCACGAATAAAAATATCCCGAAGTTCTCTCCGCAGAGGCGAAAAAGGGAAAAGTGAAACCTATATTAATGAAAATTATTGCAGCATAATTAAAACGTCCCGGGAAGTGTAGACATTCGAAATGTTCCAATTAAGGGACGCCTTTGGCTTTAAGGCTGCGCCGTTCTCCTCAGCTGAGGAGAATGTAATTAGAGGCCGAAGGATTTATTACTCGTACGATGTGTCCCCGAGAAATTAATGGCCAAGTAAAGGTGCGCCGTCGTTTTTTTTCTTTGCAATAAAACCCTAACTTAGGAGGTTCTAGATTTTAATGTCACATTGAATCACTTAGGAATCGCGCACACCTCGTTCCAGAAAGATTTCAATTCGCCGCGGCGAAGCTTCGACTCTTTAAAAAAAGAAAATTGGAAAGGAGGTTAGTCGAGATAAACTTTGAATTCTTACCGAATGTTCATTACATATTCGATGAAATGGTGAATTCGACAATTCTGTTATAACTGATTAAAAATAGGAAAGTGACTTATGTAGCAGTCTTATCGTTTTATAAGGGCAGCAAGGGTCCACCGCTTTGTGTAAAGAAATGAAATTTAGCGAAAACAACATTACGACATTATGCTTCTATAGTAATTATGTAGTTCACTGAAATATGAGTTGCGTGAACATTCGCTTCAGCTCAAAACAAATCCATATAGATACAATTTTTGCTTATCTGTAGTAGTTTTTTGGATTCAACGAAAAATTAATTTTTGTCGTTTTAAACCCTTTGCAGGGGACTGCAAATGGAATGAATTCCTGAGTGTCGAAAAACGTACCATGGATTTTCTTCGGGTTGAAGCGAATGCAAAACCAACTCAGATTTCAGTGGACAATATAATGTAAAATAAATCTTTTGTTTAATACACATGAATAAAACAAACTGAGTTAGTCTATCTGAAACAATACCATAAGTGTATGTGAAAGATGGTTGGATATTTTGTGAAAATCTCTTAGCAATAAATTCCCTGCATATTTCCCTCTCACTTTATCATTTCAGACAGTTTTATTTTATAAAAACACGTTAAAGCTCAATAAATTATTTGTTTCCCGGACCTAAAGAACGAAACGTTTACACTTTTCGACGTTTCCTTTCTGGAAATCCTCCGAACACGCCTAAGCTTCTCGAAGGCATTCAATTAAGATTTCTTCGCGATTAAGAGCGTTTGTGCCTCCGGAATAATAATAACATCAAACTATCGATCTTGCGATCAGAATTCTTCAAATTATCAGCGGAGACTCGTACAAAAACGGGACCTAACCCAAACTGGCACAATAATCACGGATTCCGTTGTCGTGACCTTTCTCTGTTTCCCGACGGAAAATTGCCAATACGTATTGTTATAAATCATTTTATGTAATTTGTTAAAATATCATTCGTCATCGCATGAGGGAAAAAACTGCAGGAAAAGCCTGGAAAGAAGTTTTCCGCATGTGTGCGTGAACGTAAAATATATAATGCTGGTAATTCCGAGTCATTAAACTAGAAATAAAACCGCAAGTGAGGGGAGCGAATCAAACGGGCTTCGCTCGGCTTAAAACGGCGTAAATTTTTTTTAGGTTATAGGTCATTTCTCTTTAACGTTATTGCCGCTTGTTTCACTGCATATATACGTTTATAACTGCTCAACCCTCCTTACTGCTGACAAAGCCAATTTCTCCCTTGTAATGCTTTCTGAACCCATTTTAAATCACTCCCTACGCATTCATTTACATTTGCATATTCGTACTTACGTGGTTATTATTCAGGTCTAAAGTTATTAAAAATTTCTGAACTGTCCGGAAGTTGGAAAAAAGTTGAGGCAGATAAAACTAAAGTGTTGGAGCGCTGAAATTTTAGGCAATTTGAAAACTAATGAAATAAAACCAGAGTGGTATTGCAACTTTCTTCCCAAGATGAAGTTTAAAATGAAAACTTCTCGAGCAAACTGGCGATAGAGCCAATAATGCTCTGCGTAGCTCAGACAAAAAAACACTTAAAGTAAAATAGAAAAGGATGGTCGGTCGTAAATCCGCATCAGGGGCTCTGCTCTGCAAGGAAATTAAAAATAATGGCGAATGGAACATTTGTAAAAGGAAATCTATTCAAGAAACTCATTTCGTTGCTTTCAACGAATATATTGCCTCTTTTAATTTACTCACAAGACGTTCGAATCGGTTAGTTCCTATATTTATGATCAAGGGTGGAAAGTATCGATTGTTTTAGTTCGTCGTGTCAAGAATGTTTGCCCTTGACTAGATTTATATGGTCTTGTTATGTTAGGTGTATTAATATTTGTAATTTGGAAGCATCACTAAACAAACTGATGAAAGCGGGAAACATTTAGATATAATGGTTTAAAATGTTTCTCTTGTATAGCTCACATAAATAAGTTCTTACTTAAAAGAAATAATGAGTATAGGGAATCGATACGAATTCAGACGTGATCTAAGAGTATTAAACATTAAGCTTGTTTTGATGTTTGTGTATCAGTGTAATAAATGATTACAGATATTAGAATATTTTGCTTCAATATACATTTCCAAAATACATTTTACCGTCTTAGAAGTAGTTATTTATGTGCAAATGGAACAAACATTCGGAATATCTATTAAGTATAAGCTTTTCTCTTATCCTACATAAGTTTCATGCAATTTTTATTTTATAATATTCTAAAAAAGTCAGCATATTGCGAGTATATTAAAATTTTAGCGAATTTGTTGCATTTGTCGTTTAAATAGATTTGAAATATTTTTTGTTTTGTAAGTATTTTAAATAGTTCCTCTTCGAAAGACACTTTAGTCCACTCCGGGTATAAATCAAAGATACAGACAGTGGTTTGTTGAAACTTAAGAATAATTTCCTTATTTTTAAGTTTATTCGCAATAATATTTTTTAAATGCTTGCTTGTTTTTATCACAATTAATTTTATGTATTAGATCATCATTATCATTTTTAATACCTGCAATTTGGATACCCTCATTTTGTAGGAGAATATCATTTCTAATTTTTCTTAAAAACATTTCCAAAGAGTCTCATTTATTATTTTTAATAACAACAGCTTCGTTTGGTCGCATATATTTAGATTTATTTACTCCGAGTACCAACATTAAGTTCCATGAGTATTTATTCCATCAGGTACCTAATTATAAGACATTAAAAGCTTTTACAAGCAACATTAACCCCAATTATTTCATTTAATTTAGTATTTTGGCCACGTTCCCCTTTAATTTCCCTTAAACAATTTTTGAATCTATACCATAGTTAATAGGAACTGAAAAACAATCATCGTTACGTACATTCAAAGCCCCGTCGAACATTTCCAAGGTTTCTGAACACACCAATGAAGGTACGATTTTAAATTTACAAAAATTACGCATCTTTCGAATAGGCGAGATGCAATAATAGAATCGAGAATAGGGATCGCATCGTCAGCAAAAGTTTTGCCTTTCCGATAGACAAAAGCGTCTATGAGCCGTAGTGGCAAATTGAATAAAACAGAATTCTAATAAATGCTTAATGCCGCCTAGGGAGCACCTGTCGACTTTAGAGTGTGCAAGGAATGCTCCTGTGAACACTCGGAGCAAAGTGGTAATTTAATTTTGTTAAGGCATTCACTTATGTATTTACCCTGAACGTCTCTCTCAAGAAAGCTAAAGCGTTTCAGATATAACATGCACCTGGGAAGAGCAGGTAATTCCTCACAAGTATTTTATAATTTAATTAGAATGAGACGAATGACTCTGAAACCGAACAGAAGAACTGAAGAGGACTAAAGCTGTTGGTGGAATAATTGGCATAGTTCGCTGCTAATAATTAAAACTGAAGAATAGATGGAAGTCGCCACTATTCAAGAAGTTGAGGATAAACCTTAATCGACTATTCGAAGAGTAAAGTGAATATGTGTGTACATTCCTAATCATTTGTTTTCAGCAACATAATATTTTGATATCCTGCACACATGATTTTCTATTTTGAATTTCCATTGTCAGAGGTTTACAAAGATTTAAAAAAGTGCAAATATTCTCTCAATAGAAAATAAAACAGAAAATATTTTTGTAATACGAATCATACTTATTCATTAAATTATCATGTGTTAGCAATGTCAATGATGAAAATTATTATTTTCAGATGGTGATCGATGTACTTTTTTCATACGGTATCTGTCCCAGTACGCGATCCGCTCGTTTAAGAAAGATCTGCGAGTAATTCTCGTTAGAACTTGGAATATTCAAGTTTACTCGGCAAATTGAATCTCCCGACTCATAAAATCGAAACTAAACGAACTTATCCTAATCCGAACGCAGATTGAGGCTCTCGAAACTTCTGAAGCCATTAAAACCCGTGACCGATATTAAAATCCGTTCCGAGTTCTTCATCTTCCATTTTTCTTGTGCGAAAATAGACAAATTTAAATCTGTAGTTCTCGCTGTGTATTTTTCTCTTTCTCTCCCGGAGACTACCAACTTTTACAATGCCGTTTCTGTAAGTACAGAAACGAAAAAAGCGTTCGTGCGAAATTGTAAGGAATGTTTTTAGATAACCTTCTTTGGATTCAACGCCAATTTAGAGCCATAAAAGACGTGTCTCTTTTCTCGAATAGAGAGCTTGCAGCTTCCCTTTTCAGACTTTCAGCATATTGCGCAAATAAGCAGTTCGTGAGGGGTACAGGGCCGAGTAAAAGCTCCAATCCTTTCGGAAAAAACCCTAAGTAAAATTTTATGACATTTCCAAAAGTGTAATTCATCAGACGAGCTCTAAAGTTCTTCGATTATTTTACTTTTATTATTGTTTCTTGTTCGGGAGGTGGAGACGTGTTAATCTCTCAACTCGATACGATCGGTGGACTCTCTAGCGCACAAGAAATTAAGCCGAATAGATAGTTTTAAACTTTCCCGGTCGTGTCAATGGTCCAATCAGCTTCTTTTCAAGCCGGATAAAAATTAACTCTGTCTACGGCTTCCCCAAAGTTGCTAACAAATTAGAATTGAAGATGATGGGCCGATTCGCGGAGCGTAAACGTGCCGCTCGTTAGTTTCTTTTTATCCTCCTCTTTTTTTATTCTCGTCCATCTCCTCTTGCTCCTTCTCCTCCAAGGAGAAAATTGATAGATTATTCATTGCGCTCCGTTTCGCTGAATTTATTTGCTCTTTGAGGTTAGTAGTTCGTTTCTTGTTCGGCTCGTTTTTTCTCCGCTCTCCGGGAGTTATTAATGAAACGCCGACTAATGAGAGTTAATCTTTGAATGAATGAGGGCTCGTTAAGGGGCGAGCAGCTACCGAATCACCGAGCCCGAGGATAGATAAAGGCTGGGGATCGCCCCCTGAATTATTAATTCCGGTTGCTGTTGTTGTTGTTTACAATAAGAATTAAAGAAAGTTTGCTCGTCCTATGAAAAATCGATGAGAATTTAATAATTTATATTTTCTCGGACATGTCGAAATGGTAAGAAGCAAAAATATACAGGGCGATTCATACTGAGTAGTGAACATAAATTGCTTTAAGAAAAAGAATGCCTCAACAGTCGTCAAACATTTAATGAACGGGATAGGTAAACTCAGATTCCTTAAATTACGTAATATGGAGTTCATTAAGGCATTAGGGAGTTCTAAAGGGCGTTCTAGTGATCCATAATCCATATGACCAGTAATAGAGTTTTTTTAACATTAAATTTAATAGCATGCGACCTGTGCAATTATTTAGAAGATCAGTTATATAAAAAAGGCTCTTAGTTTTTTTGCCAGTAGTTCAAAAAGTAATAAGCGAACAGTTTTACAAACTCTAGAAAAGTTGTATAGAATTGAAAACGATTTAGAAGACGCTAAGTATAAAATAAATTCTAAAACCAGGTGGTTGCTTTTTTACCGAAAAAATCCGGAAAATCGTTACTTTTCTTGAAAAGTTTACATCTCTGTTAATTTCCATGGTGAAAAATTAGCTTCTCTGTCAATATACTGTCATCTATACAACGATCATATTCATCATTACCATCACTGCATTCATCCTTATCATCGTCACATTCAGCATTATCATCACATTCATTGTTACACTCTACGATACTTTCAATACTGTAATCCAAATGATCTACTTTTTGATCTCAATTTTCAAAATCCGGTGGAAACAATAAAATTGGATCATTTTGCAAGATGTACCCCAAAAAATATTTTAACTACGATTATTTAAAAACTGCTCATCGGACAGGCCCAGATTGGGCTTGAAATATTTTCGTATCAGAAAGTATTATTTAACAGAAAATTAATTACAGTGAAAACGAACAAAGTTAGGGTTAATTAATTTAACCGCAAATCAATTAATTTATGTAAATAACCATCAATGTGGTTTTGTAACTTTACGTTACCGTTAAGTAGAAATTTGTACATATTTATCCGCATAATTTAGTTTAAGTACTTTAGTGTATTAGTACTAATTAATTTATTATTAGTACATATGTTATGAAGTAATACCAGAACTGTACACAAATAAAAAGATAAAATAATTGGTGCCTCAACTTTTCGAAATAAGACAGGCATACATATGAACGTTTAAATAGTTAGTGTTTTTGGACTAAAAACAAGCAAGGAGTTACAATGATGCTTTGTGTAAACATGACTACTCCTAACAAATTACACCACTTCTCACTGAAAATTTTTCCTTTCAATATGAAAGCATGGATGACCATGATGGAATTGTTAACCGAGAATAAATTATGAAATAATTGTTCTTCCCAATCCGCAGGGCTTAAAATATACAAATATTTGAAAATGTTACCAGTATAAGAAGCGAAGTGTAAACAATGTTAATTGCTGCTATTAATAACCATGAAGGAATGGACGAACTAAAATTTGACTTAAAACGAATTAGACAAGTTGTATACGGTTGGGTTCAAGATGTAAAAAGTGAGACTATATGAAATTGTTTAAAAAATCTAGATTTATGAATCACTACAACTGATACCGATTTCATCTAGCCAGTTTCTCTGATTTCACCTGTTATATAATTCACAAAGCCATTCGAAGAATCTTAAGGACTTCCAACGTAATGAATTAAAGTGTATCCTACTAAATTTTAATTTCGTTTGAATTATGATGTTATATTTCGCTCCTGTCATTTTTTTCTATAGTATACTTTATATGAAATTCGTCCTTCGACGTTGTCGATGATATTATTAATAATGCACGATTAAATGATTACGAATAATACATTTGTAATATGTCTTGTGCTTACTGGAACAAACATACTGTATTGGGTTAAATAGTGCCCTTTAGTGTCATATATAAATTCCACTACATACCAGGTACATATAGTTGTAAACTAAAAGCGGTTTCGGTGTCTGGGGAGGGATTGAGTTCACAAAGAATACTCCTTTATTGGATTTCATTTATATGGATCTTCTAGGAATTCCTTAGTTACCTTAAACTTCAATTTAGAAAATATCTGTCTTAATATAATTTGGAATATAAATTTATCTATTGGAAACCACCTTAAGTTCGATCTTAAATATTTCCAGTCGATATCGGTTCCATCCGGAACAAATTACTTCTCTCGCCCGAACTTTATAATCTAGCAGGTACAGATGGAGTCGAAGTTACCTTAAAGGAAGTTGGCGAAACTTTTTAAAATATGTACTTCCGCACAAGTTTTCCCTATTGCTCATCTGAAGCAAGATTTATTCGGGGCCGAGTTTTATACCGATATATTTTCGTTTCGGGTCCCTTTAATGACGTCTTTAGCTCATTAAATGTATTTTGTTTTCCTTCCGAATCGCACTCGACGAACTTCCTCCTTCTCCACAACCGAAAATGCGAATTTTAAGCTCGCGCCAGTTTATCTGCGGTTCCAGAGCTGGATTTGATAGAATTAGAAAAGTTTCGTGAATCCTAGCGAAGTGTTCTACAACTTCATTAATGTCATTTGGTTGGAGCTTTAATCCTTAAAGAGCTGTCAATTGAGATAGCAACTTGGCTGGGATTTTGCAGAGGAATGATAACAATTGTAACTTTGGAGCCGGTGGAGTTCCCACGGGAAATTTGGCTAAGTATAAAAATAACCACTGGCGAAGAGACGGGAAAAGGAATGGTTTCCGATCGTACTTTTACAATTCATTCCGTGAGGGTTCTTTGACAGGAAACGTGAAAACGCTCCGTAGAAAGTGTCAACGATCAATAAATAAAATAGAAATTATTGAAAATTCCTGTTTACGATAAGAAGATTTAAATAAAGTTCATATAATAATTTTAATGTGACGAAATTACTGTAATACAAAACATCGTTAATTGAAATTCTCAAAAATATGAAGGTTTGGATCAGAGAAATAAACTCAGTTAATTTGAATGATTTTGTCCGTAGGTGACGGGAAGGTAATTAGCTCTTCGGATTAAAAGAAATGGAGCTGGTATCTTTTAAATATTCAATAATTATTAGTATTACAATGAACCAACTTTTTGAAAAATAATTACCTTTTGAAGTACTTATGTAAAGCGGAGTAACTTTGATATTGATATAGATCCTGGATCCTCTAATGACCGAAATGCCTTACCCGAATTTAGAAATTTCATGTATGTTTCAAATTGACTTTAATTCTCCGAGGAACATGGAAAAATCTAGATTTTCCTCAACGTTCTCAAATGGAAACTAAAATTTTTTCGTTGTGAAAATTATGTTGGGCCCCAAATGAAATATTTACTTGACGTGTGCTCCTGTGTGTTTTCGGGATCGGGGATCATGTGCGTGGCACGCATGTCACACTGGTAGATACACTGGTAGTAAATGCATTTTTTGGCCGGTTAGCCTAGGAATTATTTCCCCAGAATATTTGTAAGGCCGTAATCCCACTTAAAGCGTTATCATATTTAATAAAAATGCAAACAAGTCCGTGCAACAGGAAAACTCCACTTGAAAAGTATTATTTTTCCCAGCAATCTAAAAGCGCATATATGTATATGTATGGTAAAAACCGACGATTATGTATATGCAGTGGTTTTTGTTATTTCATTTGTAAGCGTTAAAATTACACTACTAAATCGCAACGATTATAATTCGTACGTCAATGCAGACAGCGTAGTTTTTTTATTTGTAGGAAAACATAACTTCTCCGGAAAAGCTTCGCAACTCGGCTCTATCGAGACCTAAAAACAAGCCCATTATGAATTTGTATCGCACACAAATAAGTTATTACACGAGGGTTTCCTGCAAACGGACATAATAATAGTTGTAGCAATAAAATTTATGTGTAACAATGCTACAACAATACAATTAGTATACAATGGGACGCGGCTTGGCCTCGATGCCCACCCTTTTGACCGATTGTATCCCGGCACTGCGGTGACCGTTACCAATTTGGGACCGCTCTCGCATCTTCCCCAGGGATCGTTAATTCGTCGAGGGACAGCATTGAATTTTGAATCAGGAAACGGAATACTTCTACGGTTAATCCTTCCATTCCTTTATGATTTACAAGAAATTCGTGTAGAGTATCGCTCGGGGATCAGCCAGGAAGTCGAGAGAAACTTTTAATGGACAAATGCGATTGAGTAAAGAAATTTCAAAAGAGTATTTTTCGGCACCCTCCCTTTCCGAGAGCGCGCCTTCTTCTCGGAGTGAAATATACGCCGAGATTTCTATTAAGAAAGAACCCAATCAAAGGTTACTCGTTGATCCGTACAATTCTCCCGAAAATTGATTTAAAGTGAAAATAAAAAGAATAAAAACTTTTTAATTGAATTCTGGTGGATTAACGACTGACTTATTAAACTTTTACATAAAACATGGACGCCCCTTTTTCAGAGGGTGAAGTGTAAAAAGAGTCGCACTTTTCGACTTTTCATCCAAAACGGCTATAATTTATTCTGATTCGGAAACTGTAAAAATACCCTCCCGCAGAAAAAGGGGCGAAGTCCTCGAGAAAATTTTAAATTAAATCCGGTTTAATCTTTTAAATCTTTCTAAATTTCGCGAGGCACACAAAAGGTGGCGGATTTATTGAAGTTTTAACCCAAATTATTCCATAATATTTTGAGAAAATTTAAAAATGAGGAAGGATATTGAAGTATTTCAATAAGAAAATGATTAATTAATTTTCGTTATTAAGTCATTAATATGCGTACTTGCGTCAAAAGTAATACCTACACATGAGTAAATGAATAGCCAGCTTTAAATTTAATTCAATCTCACTTGATTAACGAAAACAGCATAAAACACACCCAAGTAATCCTAAGAAATATTTGACTTTAAATAGCATGTTATGAATTCACATAGAGCGTGTCTTATAGCAGATTACTTATTTATATCGTTTTCGATGAATTATTTCGTCTAAAACTCACCCGTTTAATGCTAATAACATGATTACATAATCTCACAGCATCCAACAAAACAATCTGAAGGCAGTTTCTCATAAAAGTTGCCCAATTTATCGAATCAATATTCCAACAAAGTAAATTTACCATTCCTCGCATTTAGAAGAGAAATCAAATAAATTCTCCAAATACTCGCCAATAATTGTAACGTACCGAATAATAAATTATATTTCCTGATAGAAATTCATGGTTCATAAGAGGAAGGAAAAATGGAGCTAGAATCCAGGCGGAATCTAGCTAGTCTCTGTCCCAAATTTAATTCAACTACGTAAAATTAAAACCATAGCATGATACAAAATGTTTTACAAAATTTAAAACAGTTCACCCACTTGAAACATTTAATCAATACTATATTAAAGGGCTCTGAGATTGATATTTAGCCTCCTTCAGTGTAATTTTAAATTTTGTGGTGGGGTTTGTTATGTTAGTACTCCATTAATGTAACGTTTCAATACAGAATTTTACAATTTTCTATATATAAGTTCCGTACACATTTTACACCATCGCCTGACTATGGCGTTCTTTTACTATACATAAAGTACGCTGAAGATAGCCTGAAACCATGTCTTATTTTCTTTTGGAATTGGTAACGAGTATATAAGGTGGTTTCAAATTTGATGCGTTCCTTTTAAACACGTGCATAACATGCAAATTCAAGCATCGTTTTACATAGGTACAAAAATATGAGAGCGAAAATTTAAAAGAATTAAAATTTCTAAATAACACCCTGTTTTATTGTCACTTATCTTTTGTTTCATTTCGAATGTTTGACAGATAACACGTTTTGTTGCTATAGTGGCTGTAAAAATTGTACACATTTACAGAAACAATGAATTAGTAGATATGAATGACACTAACACACGAAAACTGTACAAAATACAACCACTGCATCACGATTATAGAGCGAGGACTTACCCAACAGAATACACCCCTTCATCCTTTCATACAAAGCGTTAGAGATACTGGAAATTCACAGGAAAAAGTGGATAGACATTAGAAGAAATTTTAGATCTTGTAGAAAAAAATCCAACTGTAAGCACCTGATTTAGCAGTCAGTAGGAAACACATATGGAAGACATTGCACGAAAATTTAATGTGTCCTTACTATACACAGCAAGTCCAAACACTACAAGACGAAGATCTTATTCCCTGTATTGTAAACCTAACTTGACATTTATCATTGGACCAACTAGCTCACGTCAATAAAACCAAACTAGATGTGAATCGTAAAACCTTCCGCATATTCAACAAACACAAATATACCACCATCAATTGTTCCTAACATATCGCCTAAAAATTCCTCTTGCTAAGACGTTCAGGCAATTTCGGGCTATCGCTAAATTCAAATCTCCGGACGAGAAGTAGTTCAGATAACTTTGAAGTAGTTCACCTACGATGGCGCTCGCGAATGCAAAGTTTTGCGCTCTTGCGTCTCCGCCACCGACCGCGAATCCGGCGGGCGTGCATAAACGAAGCGTTTAATTAAAATTTTACAAAATTCGAAATTCACAAGCTCCCAGAAATATGCTCGCTAGATAAAAAAGGCTGGAGAGGTGCATGAAAGTCCTGACTGGCTTTTGTGATAGCATGTTTACCGCGATGAGAGCTAAAATTATTTTAATTGGAAGATTGGAAAGTCGATTATGACGACCCTTCGTTTGGGAATTTTTCGCAGTTATTAGGACAGTATAAAAAAAAATACGAATTTTCATATTCATACTACAAGCCTTTCAAAAGCGGGAATTTTATTGTTTAATATTTTAATGGCAAAAATAACTAACTAACCTGCTCTTAATGAAATAGAAAATATACCACACGTGTTTGATTTGGAATTTGGTAATAAATATTTATGTTATAGTTATATATATATTACAGTAACCGGAAAGGCAATCTTTACTTCAGAGCGTTAATTTTAAAAGGAATTTCTGAGGCATACAATATGAGACAAAAACTTTCTGAAAATCATCCTAACATTAACAAATTTCTGTATAAAGGGAGGAACAACTTATATGGAAATTAAACAATATGAGCGACAAGAAAAATGACAAAAAGAAAATCTACGATCGTAGGATAACCAAAAATTTGCCAAATTGCCAAAAAATTAATTGGCACTCGTTGGTCACGTTGAATGCAGTGGTTTGCGACAATGAAAATTTTTAACAGTTTTCAAAAACCTGCAACAAAAGTTAGAGCTGAGGGCTTGTTAGATGATTTCAATTCAGTGGAAACTACTATTATTATGTAATGTGCGAAGCGATAACAGACAATTCAGTAAATAATAATTTTAATACTGAAGAATAACTTCATTTCAGTCATCTATAAATATTGCAAAATAAAGAAAATATATCTGTTGCGGTACTTACCCAGTTTAAGGGCAGCAATTGACTCGAAAGTTGAGTCTACACGCTTTCTAACATGGCCACAGCACTGCGCAGAATTATGGGCATCGCCACTACAAATCACAGCGACGAAAGGTCGTTTCCAGCCCTGAAAAGAATAAAAAATTATTGAGAGTTTTTTTTGAGACACGGCATTAAATGTTCCAGCATTTTACCTATAGAGGATTACTTATTTACTAGCTTAAATATGTGTGATATTATTGATCAATTTGAAAATAAAAAAATTGCAGGTAGAGAAATAAATACATGTTTCTTTGGTTTTTTGATTACTGTACAGTTTGTTTCGGTTTATGTAGTTTTTGTTTTTAATTTCGTAGGCATTTCACTATTTTGTTTAGTGTAATGGTAATAAATTGATTTTTTCTAGTTCTGACATTAGGTAAATTTTATTGGTCATCCTGCCCTGTTAGCCATTCTATATATTTTCTTATGCTTCATATTAAATGATGCCTCATTCAATTTACACGGGTTATTCTTATCATAGCTTAAGGTAAGGTGTGTTAGGATTTTTTTGATATACTAATTACTTCTGTTATGGACGTTTCTGGTAGATTATTTACAGCACAAAAAGTTATGCGAATATTTTTATTATTACAGTAATGTTAAAGGTGTTCACTTTTTTTTAACCAAACATTTTTCATCAAAACCATCAAATGGATAAAGTACTTAAATTTATGTTATAGAGAAGGGAACAGACGAAGTACAAATTAAAAGTATTTTAAATGTTAGAGAAACTGGAATTGAAAGTCCGTGTAGCTTTCAATGGAGCCTCGTAAGATTCATTAAAAAAATATTTCCGGCCAATTAAAAATCCAAGAGAAATAATTGAAGACATGAACACATGAAGACATGAAGACAGAAGATCGAAAAATTTCCAATTTGTACTGGGAATAAGAATACCTCGCAGAAATGCAAAACAATTAAAATACACAGTAGTAAAAACTAGTAATTTAAATATATGTTAATATTCAAAATCTTTGCCAAACATAGAAATCCAACCAGGACCCCCTAAGGGAATAAACAATTCATAACAATTTAACCCTTTTGATGGAGAACCAACCACAACTAAGTGTCATTGTTAATATTTAGGGTAAGTAGTAAAATTGCCTATGAACTGTTATTTTTATTTTATAATTTTGTTTATGGAAAATTATATAACATATTCATCTCTTTTATTTCACCGTATAAGTGGCATAGTGAAACATTTTTTTCTCAAAAGTATAGCATTTTAATAAACAAAATCGATCTATCCTTGGATTTTCCTCCAAATCAACCTTTCCGCGGAAAAAATGAATCTTTGATCTCACTGTATATAGGTAAGGCAGTTTAAAAAATATATATAACTCCCTTCAGAGTGGTTTGTTAGATATGGCACGTATATCAATTTGAAGATCTTGTCGTGTAAAGAGGGCATCAATATACGTTATGTTATATACACACTATTATATTATATATGGAAGAAGAAAATAGTTTGTCACTGGAGAACTTAAATTTCCTTGAAAATCTGCAGTGTAACGAATTATTTTGCAAATTCTAGAACAGCTTTTCCAATACATTTGTAATACCCTCCCTCTCGTCAAATCCCATTCATTTTTAATCCGTGCATCAATTAAGACATTGAAATGGATCGCCAAAACTTTCGGAAAAGGGCCCCTTAGAGCAGGAACGCATCCCTACTTAAAGCCTTTAACACCGTCTTGCAACCAGTAAAACGCATATGTCGCTTAGGATATCCAACGATTTACATGTAGATGCCGTTTTACATTAGGAAACTTTGTTAATCAGTCGGGTAACTGTATAGCTCCGTGTAAGCTGTAAATTCTTAATTTCTCACCCGCGGCATGCATGGCTGGTGCATTGTAGTAATTTACAAGGGGGATGATTAATTCATTAGAGGTTATGAGAGGAAGATGATGGGTGTAAAATTAATTTAATGTTTACTAAACTACTAAAACTAACTAAACTAGCTAAAACTCGCTAAATGTTTCACTAGTAATAAGTTAAAATGAAGTACCTTGGTTTTCTTTAAATCTGCATCTTTAGATGCAGGTATGCGGATCGTTCAAACGCCTTTCCGAAATTGAAAGAAAATTAAAATTTGCATATATCTACAGGATTTTTTTTAAAGAAGTCCTTCGGATGTTTCGGTAATTTCTATATTTTATTATTTTCTTTGTGTAAATATCCATGTTTTACAATCAACATACTTTTAATCATATTTTCATGTAATGATTTTTTTCTTGTTGTTTATAAGTTTTAGAGGTGTAATTATGTCAATCAAAACTTAGTCACATCAGTTGCCATGATTGTATACATGTTATCTGTTTCGAATATGTATTGCAGAGAATTTTAGCATATGCTCTGGCCTTTATTTTGATATTTTTCGATCAGCAATTTTCTTTGTCATAGGCAATTTTTGAATTTTAAAATATTCTCAACAATTCTGCTTGGAATTATTTGTGGCTTTCAAAATTTCCCAAGAGCAGAATGATTTATAGTTTTTGTGTATTTGGACATTCTTTAAGTACATATACCCATTGGGACCGTTTAAATGGAGCAGAATTTGAATAGAAGAATAGAATTTTCTGTAATTTATAAGATTATTTCGGTTTACTCATTATACTCTCAATTATACAATTTATATATAATTTTCCGTAATAAAAACTTTCCCAGTTGTGGATTTATTTTCTAGAATGGGCGATTCGTATTTGATCTTAACATTTTCATATCATTCTAACTGTTTCATATCGATACTGATAGCATGTGTCTAGGTATTGTTATTCTAAGTTCCTTCAATTTTTCTGGGCTTTCAAACATTCAAAGGATTTTTAACTGTATTTAAGGGAAAAGAGAGAAACCCCAAGCCTTTCCAACTATTTTGTAATAGTTGAATTAATTAGATAATAGTTATTAATAGAATAAAATAGTTGGAAAGAATTGAGGTTTCTCTCTTTTCTCTTGACCATGGTAACCAACTTTGAGAGGACCACCTTCTCCAGTTCACTGTATTTACTTCATTAACAAAATTGTTAGTGACATTTTCAGCATGTTTTTTAAATTATGTTAAATTATGTTATAAATTATTGGATACAGCGAATATTTGCAAAGTTGTATGAGTTGACCGATTCAGACATGCTTGCATTCGTGGGCATCAAAAACGTTAATCTGAAATAAATGAATGTTTTCCTTAGACAAGGTGTTATCACGTCAATCAAATCCAGACCTACCCGGTCGCTTTACAACACGAATATATATCCGTATGTACGTATTACCTCTGTTCAAATCCCTCTCTGTTTGACTTTTATTAATCCTCCGGAGAATGCACCTCGCAGATAAGCCCTTTGCAACAGCGCCCGAAAGGGGCGTACCCCGAAGGGCATCGGGCGGCTGATTGACAGCCCCGGGCTTTATCTCCCTTCCCGAACACAGAAACGGGAGGGTTTTTCACGCGATTCCGTACTTAGTTTCATTTGTCTCGGTGAAAAATGTCCGCACGCCAAAAGGAAAACGTGCGGCTAATGCTCGTTAGAGAGGGAAAACGGGATCCGTTTCTTAATCGAGATTTCTATTTTTCGGCGCGGGGCGGTAATCGCCGCAATTGTTTCTTACTCACTACCGAATTACTCTTTTCCCTCGTTACCGATTCATATTCGGGCAGGACGTGAAAAAATTCCTACTTTTAGGCTAAGGCACAAGTTGATCCCATCTTTCCACCATCTTTCTTACTGCACAGTTTTGAGTGGGTTGATTAACTAAATCCCTAATTTATTTATTTACACCCTTACGCTAATTCTTACACTTCATTTATAGCAGATTAGACGGTTACGCGTTAAACTGGTCCTCGTAATCTGTGTACGGATAAACTGTGGTCATTTTTCATTCGTATAGTGTCCTGCTTCTCGAACCTTTGAGGATCCGCTAGATGGCACGAGATATATCTGGGAATTTTTCTTCTGGAATTTGTTTCCATTCATCCCTGGACGTAGGTGGTGGGATCCTATTTAGCAATTAGATACGTCGGAATCGAGCAAGGTGATTTTTAGTTAGATTTCAACAAATCCAAGACACAATGCAGGGGATGACTGTCTTGGGACTTCTCTCAAGAAGGAAGAAACATTACTTGGGACGTATAGTACTAGATTAGACTTAAGAGGGTGCAGATCGATTTTTATGGGGAAATACAAAGCACAGAAGAAAAGGCAAAACTTAGGAGAAAAGTCAGATCTTGAAAGAAAAAGGCAATTTGTAGGTAAAAAATAGACACTAGGAGAGACATAATTTGGGAGAGAAATCATGTCTTGGTATAAAGAGACAGGATTTGGAAAAATAACAATAAAAGGAAAACGAATATCTTGTGTGGAAAAGACAGAACTTGGACGGGGCGGCAAAAGTTTTGGGGATCTTTGTGAGATATGGCAAAAATTGAGACATAGAAAGACAAATTTTGAGGGAAAGTGACAACATAGAAAAAAGTAGTGCCTTGACAATACCTACCCTGTCTACCCTATGCTACATTCAATGATAGCATCGGTATCAGAATTTGGAACACTCTTCCGATTGACATCTTTGCTGATATATCCTACAAAAATTTCTAAAAATTCGATGAACCATTAATCATGTTTATTTCGTTTGGTTTTATTTGGATTATTTAGAATGTTCCGGTTAGTTGTATGTATTGTATGTATTTGACTAATGGAAATTGTCTATTTCTACTAGTTCAGAGTAAATTCCTTGCAATAAATTGTAGTTCACAACAAGTTACGTATAGTAACTGCTGCTGTGATAACATAAATAAATATCATTAAATACAGATCGTGCAGAAAATTAGATAATAAAATTTTAACGAGATTTCTTATGTTATGATAATGAAAACGTTTCATAACAATATGCAATTCTACAATTTAATGACAAATATCGAAATGTACATGCAAATTTATCCAAAAAATGATTTTGTTTTATGAAACTTGGTATTTAAACGTATTGCTCAATTCTAAATAACTTTGGCTGTTTCATTTAACATTACTAACTTTTACACGACTTCATACTTCAGAATAAATTTAACCACCACTTGAAATATTCCAAAACTATGAAACCTTTTTGTAAAAAATAATCTTTTATAGGAAAATGAAACATATTTTATAACTATAGGGTACTCCATACGAGAACACCCTATTTAAAATGTTAATCATTCGATGAAAATTTTTCTTTCCGTGTTTGATTTAAATTGACGCGTCCAACAAAATTTAATTTCAATATCACGTCCTGCGACTAGTAAAGGAAACCTCCTGAGGCTATGCTGTCGAAATACCTCGTAAAACCGTAATTAATTTTAAAACTAATATATTAGCCAACTTCGCCTCTATCTGGAGATGATCAAATCCGACGAAACTTATATGACCATCACTCGTCCAACATATTAATTCCCTTGATGAAAGCTAACTTCACTGCTATGCACTGTATGCAACGCTGTAAATCACGGCCTTTATTTTATACACGCTGCAAAGTTTATGCTCGATCTAGTTTCGGCTAAAGGCTTAGTGATCCCGTCGGGTTTTAGTGAATCCTTCAGGAGTTGCAGCAGTTGACGTCAAGTATTCTGGAAGTTTGTAACTATTTTTCGGACGGTTCTTGGCAGTCGGGAACGGTCATAAATACACAAAGGGGGTCGAGTCGAATCACGGAATCCAATTAAAGCATCCCTTTTATTTCCCTCCGATCTCGTTCTCTACGGGCAGCTGGTCCGACACGTGCCTCCGAATCCGCCCTTGCAACTTTTACGCATGTTAATTTTTCAAAAACGAGTCATTTAAGGGGTAGGATTCGGCGAAATGCACATTCGTACATATAACGCCGTTCGGATAATCTCCGAATAATGATCGTCCTTCGATTTCAAAGAGCGTATCTAACCTGGCGCCGAAATTGGGAAACGGGGGATTTTCGAATAAGATACGGGGATTTAAACAGGAATATTAAACGGGGCAATTTTCTGAATGGCCTGGAACGGTTCAGCGAACAAAGGTCTTCTAATAAAAATCACTTCTAACTAAAAACCACCTATTAAATAAGGAAACACTTTCTAACGTCGAAGTAATTTGTTACAATTATTATGATAAAACCTACTCTCCGTATTGTCCACTATCATTATTTTAAATCTTCCACAAAATTTTAGAGGTGAGCCTTCGTAAAAGTTCCGTTTATGTAATTTCGTTATAAAAACAATCAAACTGATACGAGATTATCATACAAAAACGTTATGAGATAACAATTTAACCGGTGGGTTACAGTAGCGCGCAATGGTCAGAAAACGGACTAATCGTAGGGGACAGAAACGTTCCTTTCGTTGGCGCACGAAAATGAATAGTGATTAAAACAATAGAACAGGTCGACCTACAACATCTGGCATATCTCACTATATATAACACCGTGAATATAGTATACGTGTTATATGTACAGTGCTGTAGAGCGTATATATACAATACATATGTATTATGTATTATACAATTATATATGAAAATTCGTTTTTTATCATTTTCTACCCTTAAAAATTAAAATTTTGCAAAAACCTTTCTTAGTGCACCCTTTAGCTACCTTTAAAATTTCAAGTCGCTACCTATAATAGTTTTGTCTGTACGTTGATTATGAATCAGTCAGTCAGGACATCTTCTTTTATATATAGAGATATTTAACATACATGTTACAATGCGAACAATAGACTCTAAGTGTGAAATTAGTGTTTGCAATTAATTAAGAAAAATTTCTTCAACCCATCCACTTTATCGATTAAGGCAAGTTAGGGACAAGTAGCATAATTCGACTAATTAAAGGAATAAGTTCTTTAACCGCTGCGCGCTAGTGCTACCCCTCTCGTTAAACAGTTGTTGATTCATTCTGTAGTTAGGTGTTTGTTTTTATTTCATAGGTTTTACGTGTGCAGGAATAAGGGCACATACTGAAAATATAAGTACTAAAAATCTAATACCAAAAAATGACATTTAAAAAGAGGTATTGACCTGTAGGATTAGATAAATAATAAAAAGCTCAGTAAATGTAGAGGTAAATGGCATTATATATTGGAGATACCTCTAAAACACCTCTTGAAAAGAGAAATATCAAATAAAAAAATATATATTTCGTTTTGTTGTTAAGTTGTTTTGAAAGTATTGTAGATATGTACTTACGACTTATTATGTACATGTATATTAATTACTAACAATCAAAAACTGTTTATAAAGAGGTAAAAAATCATTTTACGGGTGTATCGAAGATCAACGCTTTCATTTTCAAGGTTTACCTGTAGATATTTGGAACCGGTTTTTAAATCAAATAATAGTGGAGCGGTTATGGTCAAATCCAACGACACAATACTACAGCGTTTACATCAATGCAAATGTAAAATCTCAACTATTGAAGGAACATTATATCAACAACAAATAAGATATCAAAAATGATGAGTTTTAGGTATAAAGTAATCTCAAGTACATATTAGACATTTAATACATGTGTACATATCTATAAGGACATGTTCATATAGCAAATATTATTGTGAACAAAAACAGGCAAGTTACTATGTTTCGATAATAACGTGTCGTTCATGATAAATTCTGATAAAAATGAATTCCATGCGTTTATTTGCCTTTAGTATGCATAAACAAAATCTGTATTATTCTTATACCAATATTTTTTATAGACATGTAAAAGTTTATAAGTTTGGCTAAAGTAATCCTTACTGAGCATGTTACAGTCAATAAGACATGTAAGAAAAAGGCAATATGGAAATCGTAAATATGTCTTATCTCTAAATATTGATGCAAACTACCTGTATTTGTCATTATAGTCGATATACTTAATAAGAGTACTTATACACACACCTATTAATATATGTACTTTTTGTTTGCCCAATACTTTAGCGAGGTTAAAGCCGAGCAAGTATCGCTTGTATTAACCAAACTGTTTTAATATGTGTTATTGAGATTTTTTAGGGATTATCATCCTTACTAATACGAGTGCCTTCCAGATGACTTATTTTCTTGAAGATAGTGAAGTGTTTACGACCTTAGTCAAAGTTGAGATATCATAACCCAAGCTGTCTTCGGACGCAAGAGCGTTCGCGATTCGTGTTATCTCCAAACAGTAATAACCGTGTTACCGTGTCATTTCAACCTCAGGTTTGAAATCCAGTATTTGTTCGACACTCTCGGTACGCGCTGTTGTATGTGGATAGAAAGTGATTGTTTATTTCAAACATGAAAGGGGTTTCTAGGATATCTTCCTTGTTTTTGGAGAAATCTTGTTTACACAGTATTAAGGTATGTTGTCAACTATGACAGGTATTCGGGTGTTTCGATTGTGTAAAAGTTTTTATCCGTATATTAAATATCATTAACTATCTAACGTTCCGTTAGGTAAAATGGCTCCCATCTTTTGCTTCCCAAAATTTGATCCAAAGAAGAGCGATATACACGTTGGACCCCATCGACCCAAAGGAACCAACTTTCAATAAAATACTTGTTGCTAACAGAGGAGAAATCGCATGTAGGGTCATGCAGACAGCTAAAAAAATGGGAATTAAAACCGTCGCGGTATATTCCGTAGCCGATTCTCAATCCGTAAGTAATCCTAACTTATTATCATTACTTAATATCCTTTAATTTGATTGACGTCAGGGGTATAATAATAATTCAACTGATACGATACTTTCGGTTGTTTGTGGTTCGATTTATTGCCTGTAAGGCGATCAACTACTTGAACGATCGAAGAATAAACTGGTCGTATTAAACATCTTACGGATGCAGATTGAGTGTGTAATTATTCATAAACCATGTAAAATTAATGTTTGTTCATTAGATTGAAATATAGACGCTATTGACATAGGGAGATTAAGCGGTATGAAGTTATCAGAGGAGAATCCATGGATCTAATTGAAACCAATTATTTTCCTCATAATTGATTTCAAAATTCCTATTTGTAGTTTCGTTTTAATTTAATTACACCTGCACCAACATTCAAATCATTAACTTAATGTACTAAATGATGACCCATTGAAAACAAACACTAAGAGGTTCACCTCCTTTCTACTGTTGAATCCGTTCTATTCCGTATAAAATCAGAGAAATATGTTCGAAAGCAAAATCCTGGTCGTTACAAAGAATTTCTATGATTCGAACCCTACACTTTTAGGTCCACGTAAAAATGGCGGACGAACGTGTTTTCATAGGGGAATCCCCGGCTTCGGAGTCCTACTTGGATAAGGGCAAAATCATGGAGGCAATCAAACTAACGGACGCAGAAGCCGTACATCCGGGATACGGTTTCCTCTCCGAGAACGCTTCTTTCGTAGAAATGCTGGTAAGCATTGTAGCATACCTAAGCATGACATTATTCCTTCTGTGTTAGTCGACATCCCTAATTTGTTTCTAAAGGAATCCCATAATATCAAGTTAAAAAGTCGCAATCCAGCTTTACGTTTATCGTCTTACCAGAAAGCTCTCGATAAACTAAAACGTCCACAACATTGTCACTTTTATAGGGCAATCAGCCCGAGATAACGAGATGGGCGATAAAGTTAAGTCTTAACTTCGAGTGGCACTCGTGCATGATTGTTAAATAAATGAGTTTAGTCACACTGTAAAAAGTCATTTTGGACCATACCGAGAGCAAGAAATAAGTGCCCAGGAGAAAATTGTAAAATCCGGAAATAGATGAGAAATTATCGTTTACCTCCAAAGCTTTTAGCATTAAACACATTTGGTGGGCATTTATTCTTAAGAACACATCGGCATTGCTTTAATCCTGCAAATATCAACACTGCTTGCACATACGTTTCTCGTATTCTGTCGGTTTGTTAAATGCTCGCAGTGTTTTGTAGTTTCGTCTACCACTCGATAATTATTTCTTCCTCGTATTCAATTGTGAGATGCAAATTTAGCAAAGTAACATGGTACAATTAAAGCTATTCGTTAAACTCCTTGAATTAATAAACGTAAAGCTGTTGAAACTTTCTACCAACTGCATCTTTACACTTAAACCTTAACAAGTACTAGTAGCTATAGTGTGCTAATATTACAATTACATTAAGAAAACAACCAAGAATTTTTGAAAAGTTTACTTTAAACTTTCGCACTTCTAGTTAATACAGTTAACTAATTAAGGATGCGTTGAAAGCGAAACGAAGATATTTTTACGTTCGACGAAATGATTTTGCTTCAAGACTTTAAACACTGTTGGTTTCGTAAACGTCACTGTTTTCGTAAACAAATAGAAATTTGAGACTATTATTATTTGATATTATTATTAACAAATAACTGTTAATACTCCATGGTTGGGACATTCTTGACCTTTTGAAAAGCACACCGCTCAAAATTCATGAGTTGTTTGGCTACTGCTTCTTAAGTGAAGTTTATACACACAACACATCTAAATTGAACGAAGTACAGTTTATATTTAGGACAAATCAGCCAACAATCGCAGTATTTACACATAGACACATGAGAAGGCCGTCGAATATTTCAACTCGGTATATATATTACACAAGTTATACTAGAATTTCAGAGGCCCTAATGGATAAAGTCAAACAAATATATACTATACAGTAACACTACTTTCATGCAATGCTGCTGCGTATACGTGCCACCAAATGTGAATGTCGACTAGTACGCGAATCATTTGAGTTTTTAGAAAGATGTTATAAGAACTCTCGAAAAACAGTCAAAGTTATTATTTCTTTAATATCCAACTTTACTAAATTTTGGAGACAATCCTTTATGAAGAGATATTCAAAATAAAAAATGCATAATTCCGCAACACGAGTTTTTTCAGACCAGATAAATTATTACTAATTTAGCATACTTCATGCAAGATATCTGCAGGGTGATTGAGAATGGTTCTCAAGTTGATGTTACCTACACCGATTTATTACAAGCATTCGACATAGTTGATACATTTTTTTACTCGTATTTTTCACTCTGCTGTCAATATGTCGAACATTACGGTTTTCAGTCCTATGAATTTGTTGCAATAATTGGAGCACCACAAGGCTCGTTAATCGCTCGCACATTGGCTGCGTTTACCATTTCCATACATATTAATCATGTTACAAATGTCATGCATAACCTTTCCTTAAATGTGCTGATGATCTGAAACTCCAAGGAATTGATAAAAGCAAACAACTAATAATATCGACACGTCATAAGCAATTACGTTGCAAATATAACCTCAATAATATAACCATACAGATAAATGATGCAGCCAAGATCTAGAGGTATTCATCGACAATGACCTGTCAATTATCGTATCCAATACATAACCCAAAGTGGTCTAAAAAGTTTCATCGTTTTGTTCCAACAGAAAAGAAGTTTCAAAATATTGACTGTATAATAAATTTATATTACACCTTGGTAAGGCACAAACTGGAATAGGCATCTCTTATTTAGTCGCCCAGGGATCCCGGTGTTGATTTATTAGGGTGGTACCATTTGCGTAAAGAATAAAATTGTTGCTGGTAGAACAGGAAGATATGTCATCAATATATGCTAAGCATAAAAATTAGTAATTGCTTTTTCAATTTACACACTTAACAACGGTGTTACTATGTTTATTTTACACTCTTTGCTATGCATTTCACTGCTATCGCCAGGCATACGTCCGCTCATTACTATGGCTCAGCGCTGTCTTGACAGTAGAGCTGACAGCTGTATATACTACATGATACTAATTGGATCCAGTAATCTGTTAGGCAATGTAGTTTATTATCATCATTATTATCTGCTAGAAAAGTTGCTAGACTAAGTTGTAGGACTAACTTTTATAAACAGAGCTCCCCCTACATGGAATTATTCGTCCGAGTATTGCATTTATTCGGTAAAATATGACCCCTTAAAATGTTTACGAAGGTATGTTTTAACGGGAAAACCGTTTTAATGAGCCGTACGTTATCAAATTTTAATAATGAATGAGCGGATAATTCCACCCGCAGCGCCCGGAGAAAAAACGAAGAAACTCCCATCGCACTAAACTGAACATCAGCCCCCACAATAAAGCCCATTTACCGTAACACCCATAATAAACCCATCGAGCATAACACCTCGGCGGCGGCGCGGCGTAAACACCGCTAAATTCGAGCCCTACATTGTCGCAGGAAGAGGAAAACGTCACTTTTATAGGGCCATCAGCGAGAGCCATAACCGGGATGGGCGATAAACTGGAATCCAAAAGGTTGGCGGCCGCTGCCGGCGTCAACACGATCCCGGGATACGACGGGATAGTCCGGGACGCCGAGCACTGCGTCGAGATCGCCCGCAGCATCGGCTATCCCGTCATGATCAAGGCATCGGCCGGGGGAGGCGGCAAGGGGATGAGGATCGCCAGGAACGACGAAGACGCCAGGTGAGACGGAGGGACCTTCAGTCCCACGGTTATTAAACGCACTCTACTCATAGAACAAATTAGCGGGATCAAATTGGAAGGAGCTGGCATTAGATGTGCACACGGTGGATAGATCTTCTCACAACTGACAGTTGGAAGGGGTAGTTTATTTATAGCGTCATTCGTAACAAGAAAAGATACTTTGTTACCTTGCACCCTTAGATGCTTTCTTTTACTTCACAACTCACGCAAACAATTTTTCTACATATTTTCTCTCTAGAAAAAATCGCCATGTTTCTTACCTCGCATTTTAGCAACTTCTGTTTCATCCATAACTTCCATTTCAGTCTCTTCTGCAATTAATTGTCATTGTTGTATCACCCATGTTGAAAGTTTACTTATTGTTTTACTTCAAGAGCTATTTGAAGATAAAGCCTTATTTATGAGACATCAATGACATTGTAATTCATATATTGATAGATAAATAAAACATCTTATAGTAAGTTGTGACTAAAAATAAATAAACAAATAAATGTTGTGTACAGATTAAACATTTTTGTTTATTACTGTTTTAAAAATTATTGAAATTAAAATTCCTTTTAGAGTTACCCTCGTCAATATGTAAACTCTTTTTTTTTTCTTAAACTACATACCTGTAGTAACCTAAACCCAAATTTTCTTCCTTTTTGAAATTTATGCAAGGTTTTAAGGAAATTTTGTGTTCCTTGACAAGATTCGATCCGCATAGCATTATTTCAGTGAATCAGTTCATTACAACATAAGAAAATTTACGGTACTTTTGATGATAAAATAATTACTGTTGCATCCTCTATAATTATCACATTATTTTTCCAATAATGGTCGGTTGGTCATTTTAGCTAAAATACTATATAAAATAGAATACGATTTAATACTTTTGTCGTAACATTCAAGCACGAAATAATTTGACTACACTAATGTCTTTATAATTTCTTTCACAGGGATGGATTTAAACTTTCGACACAAGAAGCCATGTCGAGCTTCGGAGACAGCCGAATGTTAGTAGAAAAGTTCATTGATAATCCGAGACACATCGAAATCCAAGTGTTAGGAGACAAACACGGCAATGTGGTGTATCTGAATGAGAGAGAATGCAGCATACAAAGAAGAAACCAAAAAGTAATAGAAGAAGCTCCCAGGTAGATATAAATAAATGTATCCTATCAGCTCAGAGTGTTTGTGTGTGTGTGTATGTGTGTGTCCAATTACATCACGATCGGTTTATCACATTTCTTAAATAAAATGATTAAGTTATCAGAGGATAACAGTGACGAAATGTTTCAGAGCGCTCCAAAGCCATAAAATAATTTATCACTAAGAGCAGATAATTTATATTTGTTTAAGCTTAGTCAGCTGATATTGAAATAAAGACTAAATAAGATTAAAAATGTAATATGTATGTTTCTTGTAATTAATGAGAATTGAGAAATTTTGCATTATTACTACATTTGGTTGGGAGTTTAGGGGTTAACAAAACAATATATTTTACTTGAACAAACAAAAATGTCCCATTTTCTCTTGTGTTTATAAACAAGATGATGATTAAGATGATGACAAAGAGAGAGAGAGAGAGAGAGAGAGAGAGAGAGAGAGAGAGAGAGAGAGAGATTAAAAGAAGATTTACTGTTCAACACATTCTTCTTGCTAATTTTACGTGTCATATAACTTTCTCATATGTTACAAGTTTACAAGCTCTTAGGAAATTCTGAAGAGTAAAGTGCCCTTTAAGGCGATTTTATAAAAAAGAATGTTTAAAATATTAGTTATACGTATTAGATAGATAGATCAAACCATGGAATTTGAAATGAATCATTAGAGGATTTTTAGAGAAAATTGAAAATTCACAATGGCTTTTCAGGGAAGATATCAGGGCTTATCAGTCAAGATACCAATTATGGTAGTCGATATACATTAAACAGTGGAATAAATGCACAAAGTTTAAAAGTAACCATAGGACTAGTTTTCGAGACAAAACTCAAAAGTGGACTATGCCTTAACCGATTTTAACCGAATTTGAGTTTTCTATAGGACAGGCCCACTAAAAAGTCTCAGTTTTTCACTATTTACAGTTTCTCAGGAAAGTCAATCATATACATACACACACAAACATTTTTCCTATAACGTGTTTTTCGGACTTAAGGGGAAAATTTCCAGAAAAACTGGAAGAAAAGCTGGAATGCTACAACATTCGTCGTTACTAAATATACAATATTCTTTCCAGTGTATTTATAGACAAAACAACCAGGAAAGCCATGGGTGAACAGTCGGTGTCTCTCTGTAAAAAACTTGGCTACTTCTCAGCCGGCACTGTAGAATTTCTGGTGGACGAAAACCGTAATTTTTACTTCCTGGAGATGAACACCAGGCTCCAGGTCGAGCATCCCATCACTGAATGCATAACCGGAATCGACTTGGTACAACAAATGATCAGGGTAGCGAAAGGACACAAGCTCAACATCACCCAAAATAACATCGGCATAAGAGGCTGGGCCATCGAAAGTAGAGTGTACGCGGAGGATCCTTACAAAAATTTTGGCCTTCCAAGCATAGGTAAGTAAATAAACTAAACAACCACAGCTCCACATTATGCCTCTACAGGTAGGCTGTACAAGTACATCGAACCAAACCATCTACCTGGCGTCAGATGCGACAGTGGCATCGAGGAAGGCAGCGAAATCAGCGTGTACTACGACCCAATGATTTGTAAATTGGTATGTTACGGCAAAGACAGAAAAGAGGCGATCCACAGAAGCATCCAAGCGCTTGACTCTTACGTGATCAGAGGAGTCACCCACAACATCCCTCTGCTGCGAGACATCCTAACAGAAGAACGCTTTAACAAAGGCGATATAAACACCAATTATCTACCAACGGTCTACCCAGATGGCTTCAAAGGTCGACAACTCGAAACGCTTAGCAAAAATAAACTCCTGGCTGTAGCCTCGGCGATGTACGCAGCTAACGAGATTCGCAGCAGACATTTCTTAAACGCTGCCAGGCATAACATTTACGAGAAACCTTTCAAAGAGTGGCAGTTACACATCGAATTAGAAGAAGAGACCGTGAAGGCGAGTGTCACGCAAACCAACGAGGACTTCGTGGTGACCGCAAACGGCACTGAGTTTAGGGTACGCAAGGATGACGTGAATTTAGCTAAAGCGTTATTGAAAGTAAGGATAAACGACGACGATGAAGTAATACTGGTGTTGTCGAGGAATCCCAGCGGAACGTACCAAATCGGGTAAGCACAAAGAAGACCTGAAATAAACTGTAATGTGATACCTAACTCAATTGACAGGTACCAGGGGACGGTCTACAAACTATACATTCTATCGCAGAGGTCGGCAGATTACCTTCACCTCATGCCTGAGAAGGTAAAGTTCGACGTTTCAAAGCAAATCAGATCACCGATGCCGGGCCTAGTGAAATCTGTTAGCTGTAATGTTGGTGATACTGTAGCTGAAGGGCAAGAGCTTTGCGTGATTGGTAAGTTAAAACTGTAAGTAGGAAATATATTCACAATGAAATACTTTAGTTGTGGCAACTGTTTTGACACAATTACATTACAATATTCATTTTAGTTCTTTACTTAAACCTAGTGTAGGTGGGTAATTTCACCTAATTTACCAAAACTTTTGTATCAACGGGTTGATGTAATTAAAGCTATTTAGTGTTTTATTTGTATATTGCAGAGGCGATGAAAATGCAAAATTCGATGGTAGCCTCGACGACAGGGAAGATCCGTTGCGTGAACATCCATCCCGGCGACACGGTCGGCGACGACGATATATTGATAGAACTGGCTTGACTGGCAATAATTCTTTATTGAATACAAATTTTTATTGTTTCAATCTCGCTTAATTCGGATTTCCACTCGAAACGTACCGCTATTAAGTTTTCGTCGTTCCATTCCGATGTCGTAATACTTTCCAACGTGTAAGTGCGTTACGAGCAACAATGGCGACAATTCATTACATCGTGAACAATACCGGGGTAATGGCACTCAGAAGAAACCTCTGCAACGATAAGTGTGTAAAAATTTCATGAGGACGTCATTCAACGTCCAAAGGGACAAATAGTTACGAATGTTCAGTCCCATATACCGACCGAATTAATTAGATTCAATTTTGTCACTCGCCGTTGTGAAAAAATCGTTATGGAGTCGTTAGAAATGTGTATATAAGGTGAACCAAAACTCAATAAAAAAATTTATTCACGCGAGAAGCACACATTTCTCTTACTGTTCCTATAGTTTTTTAAACTTGCTACAATCTTGTATAACGAAATATATAGTTTTAAACTTATGATGATGATTTATCAATTCGTTTTAAGCAAATAGTGTATTTTAAGCACCTACAATTATGTACACTTGTAAATTTTAAGTGTGTACTCTAGTGGCGACCAGTAATAATTTCTAATGGAGGTGTCGTGTCTATTAAACCAAACAGATTTTAACCAAACAGTTAAAAAAGCTATGAGAAGTTAATATTTACAATTAGTGATTAAATGACATCACAAATAATATTGCAATTAATCATATACCTAACCTGTACCTGATGTTCCTGATAAACAATTTTATTGACTTATGATTAATTATAAATTACACCTATACTAAAAATTAAATTTTGTTAGTGTTGATTACACTTTTTTACTAATATCAAACTTTGATACTAACGATTAATTTGAGAAACGAAAACAAATATATATTACGAAAACTTTAAAACAAGTACTACATTAATTACCAAATTTAACACTATTTATGTTTGGCAAACATTACGGAAGTTTTGAGCCCCTTGCAAAAATTTATTTTTCCTCCGACCACGTCAGTTTCCTGTTTTCTTTGGAACTACACCCACACGATATAAACTACCACAGAGGCTTTTCAGTTCCTTAAAAAACCTCATCTCCGGGTCGATACCTCCTCGCCGTTTTCCCTCTTTCCCTAAATAACACGACTGTTTTGTTCGGATTAAATTTTTAGATTTCCGCAGAAAAGAAATCCTGATGCACTTCCTAAGTAGGGGCGGCATTGAGAGGGCGAGAAAATACGTTTCGGGATGGAACTAGGGCTGAAATGTCCCTTCCCGTTAAGGCGATACGCGAAAGGCACTTGGAGCTTGCAAAACTATTAATGAAAGAGGCGGGAGGGCGCCTTTGAAGGTCTTTTCTTAGCTGCACGAGATTAGGTCCCTTTATCCCTATGAGTTAGTTATTTTTAATTTTACGATGGAATGAACTTAGGGGAAAATTACTTTAACTAGTTTTCTTATCACTGCCTAACCTACAGAATATTGAGAGAAATCAACAAGAAATACTCAACAAGTTTTCCAACCATTAGTGTTCTAATTCTAGCTGAAGCGCAAGAGGCAAGCGATGTCTTGTGTTGTTACGTTTGGGCTGGTAAGTAAATAATCTTTTGAATTTAACAAAAGTTGGTCAAATTTAAAGAATTAAGCTTTGTATTATATATACAGTGGCGTATCTACTAGTATGGCACGGCAACACATGGCACGTTAAAATTCATTTCATTTGAGGCTAAACAAAATTTTCGAACACCGGCTCCTTGTTGCGATGTTGCACCACTGAAACACATTTGTATAATTTTTTTTCGACACGATTAATGTACCTACTCTAAGTCTGAAATCAAAATTAAAACGGTACTAAATTCCACTGCCATTGCCACAATGAGGCTGCTTAGGAAAATGTAGATTTTTTCTGTGGTCTTCGGATAATGAAACAATTTAAGTTTGGCAAAAACTTTCTAGATTCGATTTTAAGGCACTTTCGTTACTTAAAAATTCTGAAATCATTATTTAAGATTCGTTCTTAAGATCAAATTGATATCGTATGAAAATCCCATAAACCATCTAAATTTTTTGTGGCACAAATTAGCCTGTTAAAAGTTCCAGGAGAAACTCGGAAGGAGAAACCTTCCTTCTAGATTCTTTAAGTTTTCGAACGTTTACAATTAATATAGATGTTTAAAATTTCCAAAAATAATCTAAATTTCACTTTCAAGCCCATCTGAAACTTCTAAAAAGGTAATTTCGATAATTTATAAGTTTAGAAAAACGTCTCGAATCTTTATTTAGTCCTGACATCTAAAATTAATTGAAACTGTAACTTCCGTAACTCATAAGAATTTCCTTTGGCGGTTGTCTGGAATGTTACAAGTTCCAGAAGAACCTCTACGTTTAGAATTAAAGTTGAAACATTTGAAATTTCCTTTTGATCCAATTTTAATTTCATTACGGCGTTCCAAAATTCTAAAAGAATTTCTAGAGTTCGCTTTCAGCATGGTTTAGGTTTTCTAATGTTTGAAACTAAAACGAGAAGGCTAAACATTTTTCTGTGGTCCTCGGAGAATGAAACAATTCGAAACTTGTATAAACCATCTAGATTCGATTTCAAGATACCGTGAAATTTAAAATACTAGAAAAAGGTCTGGAATATTTATTTTATATCAATTTTAACGTTTAAAATTAAAATTTGCTTGTAACTGCTCTAAACCTTCTAGTTTCAATTTTAAAGCCATCGTAGCCTTCCAAAATCATAAAGGAAGCTCAGAAATCTTTCTCCGCATGATTCCGACGTTCTGATGTTTGAAATCAAAACGAAAACGATTCTAGATTCTACTTGAGACCGTTATCAAAATGTTCTCTATGGTGTTCAGAGAATAAAAAAAACCTAAAATTTCTACAAGCCTTCTAGATTAAATATTAATGCATTTTAGGTGGATGATCATTCTAGGTGAACCAGGAAGTATGATTCTAGATTCTCTGTAGCGTTTGAAATTATAACGAAATTATTAAAGTGGCTGTAAACCTTCTAGATTTGATTTTGAGATAATTTCTGTCGTTTAAGGTTCCAAAAACTCTCTAGCTTCAAGTTCATAGCCATTCTGGTTTTCCATAGTTCTAAAGAAACCAGTGTAGTGTCTGCTGTTGTCCAGATCCCGAAAAGGACCCTGGAGTGGGTGGCAAGTAAATATTTTATTTGATTTGAAGCCCGGAAAAGTTTTCGAATAATCTCGTTGCTGCGCCACTTCCTACATGTGTAAAGTATCTACCAGCAAAATGTCTCCTATCTTTCAAATAATACCGTGATTTGATTAATTACTCCAAGGAATTTCTAGTACCTATCTTCCGTAGAAAAGTTTCATGTGGTGTGTCTATCTAGTTTTTTAACTCTATCTAGTTTTTGTTTTAGAATTCATTTGTAAGCCCTATATGTTATATTTTTCATCTTTCACTGTAACGACCTATTCGTCGGCAAAGTGAAAATTATGTAATATATGTTGTCTTCAATTAATTATTTCAATGCCACCGTTATTTCGCCATTCTTTTAAATGCTCTTTCATTTATATTTTGAATTGAGTGAAATAAAGAAGTGTTTCCACCAAAATTAATAGAGTGTACGTGATTTATTTGCCTACCCGTAATATTTACATATCTCTTTATTTGTTTACTAACTTAGTTCTTTCGCCACAATGGACCACCGACATCATATACGTGGCCTAACTTGGAACCCGAACAGTAATCCCTTTTGCCTTCTATCCCGGAGGCATCCGAGACTGCTGTTTGGATAACGGCTTTGCAATGTCTGTTTGAGTTGGCGTTTAGATTGAATTAGTCAAAATTAACATGAAGAGGAGGACTTTGGTCGATCCGCGCCAAAGCGTATAGAGTCAAGTTTACTAGCCTCTCAAGAGTTGGAATCGCCGTAACTAATGGTCTGTGTGGGAAAATATGTTCTAAGATAAGTAGTTTAATTGTAGTGTGAAAAATTCTCCGGATTTCTTGGAATTTCTGTTTAATATTGTTCAGGCAATAAAGAAAACAATGTAAACACCTGAAATATACTTTTAAAACCATTTAGAGGTAATCCGATATTTTACTGCAATCTCCCGCGATAAGCGCTTAATACTGGAAGTAGATACCTACACGTAACAAAAAATAAACGAAACCACTTGATTTTCTCCGTTTTTCCACTCACGTATGCCTCGTTTCGACTCCGGACAATAGAGACCCCTCGCAAAACAAAACAAACCCTAGGAGTATCTATAGCAACGGCGAGTATGTACACATAAACACGACGCGAACTGCGACAGGAATTACTCCTTGTGTTGCCACGTTAATTACGATTTTTGCGATGAGATTTAAAATTTCTTTGTCAGAGAAGGCATCGCACGAAGCCCCAGTCACTTGCGTGGGATGGAGCAGCACTGAAGAGGTTTATTCCGCCGGGTGAGTGAAAAGATTAAAAGAAAAGGTTACCTAGATAAGTCTACATTGACAAGTAGAAGTATGTATGGCGACCAACGTAAAAAAAAAGAGACAAATCTGCCTTTTTGCATTCTCCACTAGCCTAGTACTATAGCTACCTGAGTCAATACAGGTACATCATATCAACCCAATGAAAACAAATGTTTTTTCTTGTTCTACCGAATTGAAGAATCACCAGTCTAGGTGAAAACATTTGAAAGGTAAGAATTGACTGCACCAAATTGAAATGAAACTCTGTTCCATCACAGCTATGAACATGTTGAAGTCAGTGATTAGTAAACATAAAATTCCAGGACAACATATGCATATATCTGCTGAGATACTAATTATTTGCATAGCTTCACCGATTCCTTACTACCTTTTTCGCAGGGATGACAACCAAATCCTGTCATGGTCGGTCTCGACTAAGCAGCCGGTAAAACTCGCCCAACTTAGTCCGGACCTTTACCCGACCGACATGCAATTTTTGCCTAAGATAACCGGAACTTTAGGTGAATTCAATTGGGTATTTCATGAGCAAGTCTAACGTTCTGTCGATTTTAAAGGCAAGCACGGAGAATTAATCTTAATTACCTCTGCCGATGGAAAGTTCCACATCATGAATAGGACTGGCAGGATCGAGAGATCGGTCGAAGCGCACAAAGGTGCGATCCTGGTAGGCCAATGGGGAAATGACGGCGCGGGAATCCTTACAGGTAATAGATAGTAAAGCGCAAAAAAGGTTATGATAAGAAAACTTTGAATGTCATTACTTTCTAAAAAACGTTTCATTTTTAAGTTTCAAACGATTCAAGGTAAAAATAATTTATATGTATTTTTTTAATATAAGGTAAACCTAAAACTTATTGGCCATAAAGTATCCAGTATTGGATACCTCCTTTTTGTATGTAAAAAACAATAGTTGTCGTTAATAGTTCAAATGGGTTTTGCAGAGATCTCGCTATTTTCTAATTGCTACCATGATACAATGAAATAAACTGGACATCGCGAACGATTGTGATTGATAAACAACTCGTGAGCTATTTTTCCAAAAATCCAGTAAGCTACAATCCATTAAAATAAAGTGTAAAGATAGTAAGTGCATAAATGGATTGAGGAGGATTGATGGATTGATAATAAAATTTGTATTAACCCTTAACCATACTTTCTAAGAAATTCTACCTGTTCACTTATACATATTCCTTAATTTATTTTGGGGTTTTTTTGCTGTTTAAGCTCCCCAAATATGACTTCATTTGGTATAAATATATTAAAGCTTAATCCTTAAACTTCCTCACCCCTTCTAACTATACATCACTTTGATAAATTTAATATTCCCATTAGAAAAGCAGGATTAGATTAAAATGCTCAAAAATTCTAAACGGTTATTTTAAAAAAAATTTAGTTTACGACCAAATAGACCAAAGACACTTCAGCAATGTATCCGAAAAAAATGATGAATTAAATACATCTGGGCAGGCACCTCAGGTGAACCAAAAAGAAGATATACTGTTATCGGTTTTTCTATATATGAATACACTATACATATACAACAATAAACATATATAGCACATGTTATACATATATTGCAAATGAATCCACTTCGTCATGTGCAAACAACGTACAATAAAAAATAACCTCCTTACATGTGAAGGCTGTAAGAAAAAAATTCACCGTCAATGTATTCCGAGAAAGCAGGAAGAATATACCGAAAAGGGTGGTGATAATGATTTGTTTATACGCCACATATGTTATGCTGACGACACTGATGAAGATGTATACTCAGAAATAGAAAGCAAAGAAGACATTGCAGTAGAAGATCAGAAGGGAACAGACAGCAAAATAGATAAGTAATTGGAGGACAACGAATGAAATGAAAATTTCGATGGAAATTGTCGAAGAATGTAAAATACACCAGATGGAGAATGAAGAGAACATGAACGAAGAATGGCCGGAGAAATACCCATTCCATTTAACATTTAAAACAAGCTCAACTGTCCAATAACTACGCTACTGTTTTTAAAACGTACTAAAAAGTATAAAATAATTTCTCTTCGCCCAATACAGAATTAAAATCCCATATAGATTGTTCCGGAAATGTGTGATTGTACATTTTTAATGACTGTGAAAATACTTGAACGATTTAAAAAGAAAAACGTGCGAATGCAATATCCGCTCCTTACTGCGTGGACCCCGAGCCGGTTAAAACATCAAACCGCATCGTTTAAATCTTCCTTGCATTCGTTTGAATTTACAGGATTTTGCATAACAAGTAACACAACTAGAAACAGTAATAAAAGCACTCACCTTAAACATCTGGCAGTCCCGTACTTGAACACTGGTCAAAGGTCACTGGCGTAATTTAATTCGCGGAAACACTACTTTTCATCGGACGATTTCGAAATACTCTCGGTAAGACGGCGAGCGAGGCGATTCGCCATCTTTCCTGGAAGGCGACGGCGAAAGACGGAAATCGAACCGGCAGTCGATATATTGACGAACGATTTTAACCCAAACTACAAGTACTTGGGAGTTAATTTAACTCGTATCGACTGGATATGCCGCCTACCGATCGATTTGAAGTAAAGTTATCCCGTGACATATCGAAATTACCGCAAAAATTGCAAGTTTTTGAGGAGGAAATGCACACACACACGCACACGGACACGGTCGCCCGATGAAAGAGTAGCCGGAGGCTAACGCGTGCGCACCTGCTACCAAATGTGCCGAAGTAAGCTGTGATTGGTCTAATATTCAAATAATTCAAAATCGTGAATCTCCATGTTGCCGAAATGTTGAGTTATTCTTTTACCTTTTAATTCCGCTTTTTAAATGTTGATTGGACCATCTCGTGATGTCATGTATATTGCACGAACGTGATAAAATTCGAAAATTCGTTATTTTGCAAAAATTATTAAAGCCCCGGTGCAATTACCTATTAATTAGTACCTTTTCAATTTTCATTCTGTAGAATGTTATTGAAATTCTAGTAATAATACATTATTTTTGGGAACTTATTCGTCTGTTTGTCATAATACTATACCATTTACAAGTGATTTGTCAATTTGAAATGTGTAAACACCAACTGCTCAGTAATATTCCACCAATATATATTGTAAAAATGCAGCATTTATAGCAGGAATATTACAGGAAAAAAACATATTAATTTTAATATTAACTCTGTGAAAACAAAAAAAAAATATATTTCAGATAATAAAGCGTATCACCACAATACATTTAAGTTCTGTTATTAGGCATTTACTTGTTATCCACTTTTGTCACAAAATGTAAGCCAAATAAAGTACCTTGATCTATATGTAGCAGCAAAACAATGTCTTTGGATTATTTCCAGTGTTGAAGTGATTTTCTTTGGGTACATAGCGGTAAACATGAAATACCATGCAAAAAATAATTTGACTGCTTCCTAAACATTATTCAGATCAATTGATGTTTTTCCATACATATTAAGCAGAAAAATTTCATTCTTAACGCATGGAGATGGAGGCTCTTTGTCTAATGCATTGAGCAGGAGATATAACATGGCAATTTAATAATAATTAGCGTGGATTCATTTGTTCCATTGGAGAGTGCAGTAACTTGTTCGACTTGCTATGGTTCTATCACCGCTGAATTTCATCGACAACTATGCGCCCTGTATTAGTAGCAAACTGATCAACTGTAATGAAGGGAATAGTCTTTCCGTAAAACCCCACCCATCTACCTTCCCGGGCCGATTCCTCCACGTCGCATTAGTAAATGTATATTTCGGATCACCTGCCAAACACTCCGCACAATTCCCAATTCGCTTCCTGTGAGTTTCTGATTGAATATACTTGTCCTCATGCTAATCAGCGCTACCTTCGTCTTATCAACTAATCAGTTTTCCTTCTTGAGGTAAACGCTTTGTCGTGTTCCCCGATGGGAACCGTCAGGGTGCACTGTTTAATCCCACGTGAAATTGCCGTGTAGCGCTTATTAAGATCCAGATTTACATCGGCAGGGAACGGTTTCCATTTCCAGGGAGGGATTTGCCTACACTACGTTCTGGGGAACAATCCAGAAATACCAATTATTCTTAAAGCTTAGCACCGCAAGTCGAAACAACATTTTAAAAGAGATATTCCCATTTTCAACGCTTCAGGGTATTGATGTAAATAGTCTTCTAAACGCTCATTGAGCACCGTTCAAATACTCGTATTACTAACCAAATGCGGAACTCATTATCACTCTTTTCGATGTTTGACTTTGCTGCTTCTTTTAAAAAGTGAATCAAGTGGTCAACCGAGTGAAGATGGAAATTACACATGAAAGGTTTGATCGGTGACGTTTACCAACATACCCAGACCGGGGTTCATGAGTTCATATTCAACAATAGAGAACTCCTAGTTTCACTTCTCTGGATAAACACGTGTCTTAGATTCATCTTAATTGATTTATGAACAAAGTTTAGACTGAGGCCGATAAAGGTCGCGTTACATTTTGACCACAGAAATTCTAATGGTGTTTGGCTTTAAATGTTTTCAGCTGGAGAAGATGGGCTAATAAAGATCTGGTCACGCAGTGGGATGTTGCGTAGTACTGTTGTTTCAAGTGACAGTTCTGTCTACGGCGCAGCATGGTCACCGGACAGCCATGCCATCGCTTACACCCACGGCAAATGCGTGGTCATCAAGCAGCTGGCCCCCAATATTAAACCCTTACGGGTAAGATATTTATTTGAAGCAAAAGTTTTAAGATAATGTCTACAGTACTTAATTGGATTTTTTTCTCTCAAATTATCCAATTGCTGTGATTAATTATGTTTTAAATTACCCGATCGTTTCATACTGCAACGATAATTAAGCGTCTTAAACCGCCTTCCGAATTATTTATCAACACTCCCTTCGACGGGAACCCTTTAACCGCAATCGCTCGTAAGTCGCAGGACAGAGCGTCCCAAAAGGCGTTCTAATATCCTTAAAGGGAATTCCCTCGGAGGCAAGGGCTCGCCCTTGGCGGTTTGCCGGGGCGTCAGATGCCCTGCCACCGCGGATTGTTATTTTCCAAGAGAAAGATTAGACGCGGAGGGGTCGGTTTAGCGGACGTTTTATTTAATTTATCTTTCGAGAAGTTTTCCCGGATTCGAGGATTTCCAAAGAAGCTGACGCAGTTAAGGAACCGCCGATTTGATTTAGTAATGGAGCACTTGAGATTCGTTCGTTATAGTCAACCTAAAAGCTAATAGAGTATGTAATCTTGATTTCAGTGGAAAGCGCACGAAACCGTCGTACTTTGCATAGCTTGGAGTCCTGCGTCGGAATTGATCGTTTCCGGGGGAGAAGACTGTAAGTACAGAGTGTGGGATAGCCAGGGAAGACAGATGTTTTCAAGTTCTTTGCATGATAACCATATCACTTCGATAGCATGGGCGCCTGGTGGAGACATGTTCGCTGTGGGTTCTTACAATACCCTCAGACTCTGCGATTATACGGGGGTTAGTACATATCTTGAATCATTTTTGAAGACTAGTCATTAGTCTTTGAAGTTCTTGTCCAAATTTAGATCTCAAAAGGAAAGTTATATGCCTATGTTCATTTGCTACTCATGGTATGGTTTCATGTATATAGTTTCACTGTTGTATCTTTCAGATTACCGATTTTTTTAAATAAATTCGGGTATTTCCTATGGATGTTTTGAATAGTCAATTGTGGTTACTTAAGTCATTTGAATTAAGTTTTGACATTTTGATGTTCCAAAGCTAGAAAAAGATTAATCATTACCTCTTGTTACTAGGATGTCATGTGTTGTTTATTTTAAGAAATTATTACATTACCTATATTTGCAATCAAATTTCATTTCCTCCGACAGCTATAAAGCAATCATGAACTCCTCCTTTGCTTATTTATCAACTGAAGGATTACTTAATACCCATTTCAAGTATAGCAAGTATATCAGTTTCCTTTCTTGATATTTGTGATTTGGTGCAGTAACATGGCGTAATGAAAATAATTATAATTTCAACTTAGATTTTTTCCAAAATAAAAACAACCCTAACAAAAACATTAATCACTGCATTAAATGTTTCATGTGATGGTTGTCAAATGTATATTTGGACAGCAATACACTTGGTCATTTTGATTGGAAATAGTGTTAACCAATCTTTCACTTCCTTTGATCGACCAACAGAAACAAAGCTATGATTTCTCAAAAAAATTTAAACGGCCTTCCATCACTGCCTATTTCGTAACAAGTAATTCTGTATATAACTATTTCACATTGTGAATAACTTTTCAGTGGTCCAGATCATTGGAAAAACCATCCACCGGTTGCATTTACAAAATGGCCTGGTCGGCAGATGGTACTCAGTTAGCAGGCGCATGTGCTAATGGTCATGTTCTATTCGCCCATGTGGTGGAAAGGGACGTTCAGTATATGAGTTTCGTCGCTTCGGTTAATGAAAAGAAAGCGGTGATCGTAAAAAATTTGCTGAACGATACTACGGAACACTTAGAACTACCAGAGAGGGTTATACAATTAGCGATGAGGTATGATCATTTAGTGTTGACCACGCCGACTCAGTGTTACGTTTACAACACGAGCAACTGGAATACACCTGCAATTTTTGATCTGAAAGATGGTTCAGTCAGCCTCCTACTGCTATGTGAAAAGTAAGAATTAAATTCAATATTCTGATGAATGTTCATTGTGTTTTAACATTTAGACAGATGCTAGTAGTGGAGAAAAGCGCCATAGGCATCTACAATTATCAAGGGAAATTAACAGCATCGCCAAGGTGGCCTAATATGAGACTAGACTACCTGAGGTACTCTTTTATTAGCTTATCCTGCGACACCCTTGTAGTAAGAGATGCTGCAGATGTTAAAAGTAAAATCTACATTTCTACTGAAAAATTATGCATTTCATAATTATATTTACAGATGTCCACATAATAGATTTGACAACGAACAGAAGTTCAGCGGAATCGACTATAGTATCACATTCTGCCCAGATCGTCCAAGTAGCTCTGAGTCAATGTGGTGACATTTCAGCCAGAATACTAGCCGTCCTCGATAAAAATAAAGATTTAAACATAATGCAAGCCAGAAGTTCAAGTAAAACCTTCATAAAGCTTGGTAAGAAATTTCCATAACATTAACAGTGTAACAATACAGGTTTTATTCATTACAAGGCAGAAAAATCGAATCATTTCAATGGAACAGTGAGGACAATATTGTGGCAGCAATTCAGGACACCCAACTAATCGTTTGGTATTGTCCTACTGCAGCCTTCAACTCAAAATTGCTAAAACTGTGTTCAATGATTCACGACTCTCCAGAATTAGGACGTTCCCCGAGAATTGGGGATTTTATTGGTAATTCGGTGTCGATACGAAGAGCTGACGGATCATTATTGACTGTGCCGATATCGCCTTTTCCGGGCTTGATACATAAGTAAATTAATAATGTTTGGAAATGAAAAGAAGGCGCATCATTTTGTATTTCAGGTATATTCAGGACAATGAGTGGACAAATGCACTAAACTTGTGCAGAACTGTTAACAATGAAGCTGCATGGGCTTGCTTAGCTGTTCTGTCCACTCAGTCAAATGCCGATACTATCGATATTGCTGAAGAAGCATTTGCAAATATAAATCACTATGAGAAGGTGATTTATTTACAATGTGTCAAGGTAAATCATTACATTTATTCCAGTTTCAACTTAAAATTCATTTTATTAGCATTGAGCTATTCAACAATGCATTACTTAAATATTAAATGTTTTTTAATGCCATAGACACTCTCTTCTAAGCCAGAACAAAAAGCGCGAATGGCTTTATTAGGTGGAAAAATTCAAGATGCAGAATCAATTCTATTACATAACGGAATGGTGTTTCAAGCTATCTACATTAACATCAGTCTTTATAATTGGACAAGGTATGTTCAGACTTATTAATTATATTCTAATTGTAATTATATATCCCATTCTTATTTTAGAGCACTCGATTTAGCCATTAAGCATAAAACTCATATTGATACAGTTCTGTATCTTAGGAAGAAATACTTAGAAAATCTGGGAAAATCAGAAACGAACAATAAATTTACAACTCTCAATGAAACCGTAAGTTTAAATATGCCGATAAATGGTTCAATTCAAATTTCAGGAAACTAATGCTGATAATCCAAGTAACAACTTTTCTAGGTACCAATTGAGCAAGAGAAAATTGAACAGAAATTACAAGCAGAACTGCAAAAAGGTAAACAAAACATATAAAATGACATATTTGTGAATAGCTGTTTACTGATTAATAAAATATATCTTGATATGAAACTTAATACCAACTCAACAATGTCAATCTACATCATTACCTCCATGAAGCTTTTCCTGAGCAGTTTTTAAGTAATCCCTGTACTCTCCTTTGTGCATGGGATCCAGCACTTCTAAACGTTTATAGTACTCCACTCTCTTGTCCACATAATTTTTATCACTTAACACTAAACTGCCAGTAAGCCAACATTTCGCTAAGATTATCCCTGAGAAAAAATAAGACAATTACTATAACACCTAGAACATATGGACAGTTACAAAATGATGTTCAACCATTAGCCGACAATGAAAAGAAAAGTGAGAAAATGAAGACCATGCAAAGGATTCTCTAATTATGACAATAAGAGAAAATGCACACTAAAGACAACAACGTAACAAAGGTATAGAACCATTGTTTGATAAAATCTTCAATGTATGTATTAGAAAGAAAAAATTTAGAACATATATGGACAATTAGAAAGTGATGTATGTTATGTGTGCTATCAGCAGAAAATAAAAACAGAATAGTAAAGCTTTAACAAAAGCAAATTAATAAAGCAAAGAGAAAATCAGGACAAAGTGTATAACAGAGACAAAGCTGTGTAGCTTATGTCTCAAAATGTCATCATGGAAATCCCTGGCAAAAGTGAAAGTTATTGAAAATATTGTTACATTTTTATTGAAATGTTAAAAATACCGAAGTTTATGTACTAGTCTATATAGATGCTATAAATATTGATACCATACCACAATACCATTAATAAAATATATAGTTAAATTACTACACTAAAAGCATTAACAGTTCTTCACTTCTTTTTCGTAACACAAAGAGAACCACCCTAGGTAGGTATGAAGTATGAAAAACAGAGGTGTTACCGCATGATATTCATGAGGAATTGAAAATACATTCTCATAATTCATGAATGCACATGCTATGCATCAACTTATAGTTGTCATTAAATTTTTAGTAACCCCAAGTCTCCCATTAAAATGACAAATATGTATACAGTACACAAACATTTAAATTACTATACTCACATTTGCAGTCAGGTTCCATTTCCTCCAATTGCTCTAAACCATTCATCAACTCCTCCTTTGCTTCTTTACCAACTGATGGATTACTTAACACCCATCTCAAATAAAACCAAGCACTACTATCAGCAGGATCAGTAAAAACTGCATTCTGCACCAATGTCAACTCCAATCCAACACTCTCTTCATCAAGTTTTCTCAAGGTGCTCCTGTAGTGCCACGACGAATAGTTTGAAAAATTCTCATTCAAAAGCCCCAGAGAAAACTCCAATTCGTCTGTTAACGTTATGCCAATTTTATTGACGATCAGTCTTCGAAAATCCCAACAGTGAACTGAAAGTTGAGGCATTAATAGTTGTAAGAAATTAGTTAACTCTATGCTTACAATTTCTATCATCTACTGATAAGTACATCGTACACAACTCAAATTCTTTTTGCCAGTTTGGTTTTGGATGGCGCACCAATACCCAGTAACGATGATGCCATGCCCCATAGGACTTTGGATTGGCATAAAGGCACTGTGCAGTCAATTTAATTTCATGTTCCAAGAATTTGATCAGTTTCTCTTCTCCATCAGTCTCATCAGCTTTGCTAACAAAGAATAAGCAGTGTTGAAATAATTAAATTTGAAGTTTAATAGTGCATATGTGGTAGAAGGTTTATTGAAGATAATTACTTCAAGAGAAAGTGAATGAAGCCAAAGCCTAAGTAATAGCTTCTAGTACTATTATACAACTACTAATTACCTTCTCTCAATCTCTATCAAAACGACTTCCTTGCGGTAGTTCCATAAAGTGTAAACGTCTGGATTGCCACTTAAGAGTTGAGCACAGATATTCAAACTAGCAGGATCATAATCGTCTTTTCTTCTAGTGGTGAGAATTTGATCCATTCCCATTTGATAAGCTAACAGTTGCTTTTGTTGTTGTTTCTGTTTCTGAAGCTTTTGCTCCTCAGTGGTGTACGTTTTTATGCGCCCGTGCTGGAATAAAGCAAATATTGAAAACCACCTGTGTATACAACTAAATCTTTGTTGCTGGGAATTCATTGTATCAGTTTTCCATTCTATTATATTAGATGAAATAATGTGGAGATGTGTGTTTTTACGCGTAATATGTAAACATATGTAATATGTAAATATTTAAAACTTACCATGATTAAGTTGTAATGATTCCGCAAAGTATTGAAAAATTAAATGTAATAACTAATCCTACTCCTTCACTTTACTTTGATCACAGACAACTCTAACCTACAAGTATATGCCACTAATCACAAAACAGCATTACATCATACAAGTCACAGAACTCGTATTATTCAAAAATCCCAAAACATACGAAACATGAATTTTCATTTGGATCGCAAAATGCACTTCAATCGTCCAAATTCTATAAACTGTAAGCTTTTTTAATTGATTACTATGTTGATTACCTTTGTCTACCACTGCTTTTGGCTCGTATTCAGTTCAATATATTGAACTAGCATAAACCTACAACTAAACTATTTCTGAATATTTTCCCTTTATTATCCTTCAAATATCAACATCATGAAATAGAAGTATTCACTTTCTTTAGTTTTAATTAGACAACAATAACACATTTTTTAGCTCGCGCCCCAACCTGTTGAACTCCCAACATCCCTCAAATGTATTTTGACTGCCTCATCCAGAATTTGTCTAATATCTTTACAGCCTTGCAATGCTTTATTCATTACTTTTTCCATGTGATCGACGTGGAACCTTTGTGACATCTCGATCAGCACAATTTTACCAGAAATCGGCAAAGCGGCGACTGTTAATGATGGTCCGCCTAAGACTTCCTCTTCATGTGAAATGTCAGCCATGGCGATTTCATCTTTGGCCAAGCTAGCTGTACAAGCACATACATATTCCTTCAAGGGGACCCCGGCATCGATTACAGCAAGAGTGGCTGCATTGACACAGGTGGGGAATACACCTGCACCAAAAGTGACTGTTAGAATACATACAAATAAAATGTGACGAAGTTAAAATGTTACCCAAAAGATAATCTATATTTTAAATGCGATTACAAAAATTCAAGCAAAAGAAGAACAGACTTTTTAAATGTACTGTTACTGATGACATAGCTGCAAAAATATTTGGGGCAAATTTTGCTCTAAACGAATGAATGAATAAACCTCACCATCCCTCAATTAAGAATTGAGCTGTAAACAGTAGTTTCTTCATAGCAATCATGTGTAGTAAATAGGCATAAAACGTTAAATACAAATATAGGAATATGGAATACATACCTCCATCGGCATGTAATACTTCCACGTAAACATCGATTTGCGACCAAGGGTACAACTCCGTCTTTATTGCGCTCTCCAAAGTCTGCTTCAAGTGCATTGAATACTCTGTTGATTTCCTGTCCCCTCTCGGCCTCTTTTTTCTTTCGGTGGTAGAAAACACTGCCATACTGAACTGACAATTAATGATAACAGAGTCGTGCTGAGCCTTGGATCGGCCCCCTCTCACCTTAAACAGTCCCATTATCATACAAGAGTTAACATCTATATAATGATGTACCTGATGGGGTCCATAGACAGCCGCCAAAACCTTGGTAAGACCCTGCTCGATGTAAGCACTACCGTCAGGCCCCGAGAACACTCCAAGCTTGCAACGGATGCGGCGTAACTCGTCGGGACGGCGACCGTCCAGGCGTAAACCGATTTTCGAGAGGAGTTCCTTCTTACCGCTCATCTTGCCGAATGTTTTGAACACCAAAATGCACGCCGCTTCTTTAATACGTATACAAACAAGTGAGGTTATGTTTCCTGATTTCAAGGTTGCTTCTTATTCAAATTATGGATTATTAGCCTTCATTTCTAGAACGGAAAAACTTTTACATTCAAAGAATTATCTAATCCCAAATAATAAGTAACTCTAAAAAGATATATTCAAAGCATAATCATTCCAAAACTCTCCTCTTACCTCCTTTAACTCTTCTATTCACAGTGTCTGAAATTGAAAGTATGTATTACCTAAAGCAGGCAATGGGACAAAGGGAATACATAAAGGAGATAGAAAAGTCTGCTTGCATTTTAAAACCATATGAATCCACCCTTATTAGGGATTAACGAAATTTCTTAGTATTTTGGCAAACTATCAATTTTTTTATAAGTACAATTACCTGTTAAATCGTACCTACACATCCGTGTCAATCATCATTTCATTACATTTCAAATATTTTCTCCATTTATCTCGATAACGATGAAAGTTAAGTGGCTCTCTACTGCTGCATTATGGTATGCCTGCAGCTATGACGCCAATGAACATGCCCTGAAAATAATCACAATTGGATAATTTTATTACACTATAGCTTTTAACAATACCTTGTTCCAATCCAACCGTGATTATTGGAATGACGTGCGTTATGACTCCAGTCATACCATAGTATCACAGCCACACTGTCCATTACGATTTTAACACTAAAATAAATGGAAAAAGTCAGTTGAAGTGTACTAAATTTATGCCCAGTTTTTGTCACTACCTCCAGCCCAACTAATTTTATTACCCATTAAACCCCATATTCTTTACAGTCAACAACATATACACAGAAATATATTTCGGTGTATATTTATTCAAAAATAAATTGGAACAGTATGAGACAAACTTTTAAAACATACCAAATACGCTTTTAATTTACATATGTGTAGTAAGCAGTATATTCCAGGCGATCACTTTCTCCCTAATGTTTGTGGAAATTTCAATTCCTCATAAAGCTTTTGACAGCACATTTTGTCATTTATTTGTGCTGACAACTATGAAAAAATTCCTGTAATTAACCCATTTTAGAATGGAAGCCATACCAATTAAGGATGACCACGTGAATTTTGAAAGCTTCCAAGCAGTGTTTTTGAGCATCTTCCTCTGGCGAGGAGCCTACATCTTATCCGGATATGTTTTATCAAACAGGAGCAAGGAATTCCGTTGTCGCATCTTATCCTTCATGCATGGTTTGGTAATCGCCTTTCTAGGTATCAACCAGTGCTTTGTTCCAGACTCCCCCTTCGAGTATCCCGAATGGAAGACCACCTACATGCAATCCTTCATCATGTTCCTAAGCGTGGGCTACTTTGTGCACGATTTAGTATGGTGTTTGCAATATGAGCCAAATGATAAGGTGATGATAGTGCATCACATCTACTGCGTATTCTTCTTGATTCGAATGCTGTTCAAAGGCTACTCGGGGGCGCAAGCCACATGTGGTCTTGGCAGCATGGAGCTGACCAACCCCTTTCTACAGACAAGGTGGTTTGTCAGAACGGCTGGAATGTACCCATCAGCGCTTTACATAGCAGCTGAAACTTCGTTTATGATAGTTTTTGTCTGCATACGTATCATACTGGGAACCTATATAATATGGTTGATAACAACCCATCCAAAGAACGACTGGGAGTTTGTAATTTCTTCATTCATTATTTACATTATATCCTGGATGTTCCTGTTTCAAATGATTAAGTATGTGATTAATAAATACATTCAAAAAATTAAGACATAGTACAAGGAATAATGTTACAAGAAGAGTGTTATGAAAGTAGAAACGAAATAAATTAAACAAAAGAACTATTTTAAAATTTTATTCTCACATTGTAACAGTTGTATTATAAACGTCGAACCAAACACTATCAAATCATTATCGGCCGACTTGCCAAAATAACTTAAGTCCTATATGAAAAATTAAATGAAGAAGAATTAACAAAATAGAGAATTAAATTTGAAAAATGGGAGACCGCAGAAATAATAGTACATATAGATGCAGGTTTCACATCGATTTTTTTACTTGATGTTAATTATTATGTAATTTTTTAGTTGCAAGATTTCAACTATATTAATAAAAAAAATCAATTTGAACAATTATAGTACTCGAACTAAATCGAAAAGAATCTGACATAATATCACATAAAATGTTGGAACCTCCAACTTTCAGTTCGGAAACCGTTATAACCGAAAAACAAAATATTTTCTTCTGAAGAAATTAGAATGCAACAAATGATATTGTCTCGTGTAATGTTCAGATACATACAATACAATAGTTCCATAACACGAGGAAGACTTGAGAATGTCTAACTGTGCGACAACTATCGATTAGATCTGTTGACACTGAATGCGCAAAAAAATCTTAAACAATAAAATAGGTGTGTAATGAGATGTCCAAGTCAGAAATTAAGCATGGAGTAGCGGGCAACAGAGTCGATATAACAAATATTCGGCCTGAACTGTATATGTTAAAATAAGCTATCTAAATATTGCACTGTTTATTTGCGGCCATAATGAAATTAATTACAATTAATAAACGTCGGCCGCACCGAAACAACGCAAATTATAATAAATTCTTACAATTATCAGTTCGTCATTAATAAACAAATACAATAACACCATAATGTGTTTCTCTTATGTTGGAAAATGAAGATCACATTACCGATTAAGCGAGGTCAAAATGAACAAAAAAGGGTGCAAATTAAGTGAAGGAAATCGTTTCTTTTTTGTTCTGAAGACCATTCAAAACTTTTTATTGACATTACGGTACTCACTTATTAATTCCGATTCTATTTTACACAGTACTCTTATGAATTGGTTAAATTAGAACAGCCTAACATAACATACACTCATTGTATCTTTACCTTTCTCTCTTTCTCTGTCTCTCTCTCTCATTCACAAACCTTTCTCACTTTCTCTCTTTTATGCTGAAAACGAAGAACAGCCTATTTTGTAGGCGACCGTATCTTCGCCCGCAAATTTTATACAGTGTCCAAATATGGGTAAATAAACAAAATCAATCGTAATTCGTATATGCTCACTTACAATAAAAATTATTTTTTTAGGTATTTATATATATATAAAAAAAATCAGATGCATTTGTCAATGCGCAGATGTTGGCAGAGTGGATTGCATCCGGTGCGGATGAGTGTTTAACGATTTCCTAAAAAGAAAAGAAAAATTATGATGTTGTAGCTTTATACTAAATCAAAGCAATCCATGCAATTTATGATTGAAAAATCCATGGAACTACTCGTAACATGGATTGATAGTGAAAATTGTGGTAGACTAAGAACTGACTGCCAAAGAATATACATAAGCTGAATATTAAAATATGAACTTACGATTCATATACTCAAAAACTAAAAATTAATTAGCTTGTCCCAAAACGTTAAAAAAATGTTTCAACAAAAGATAATATTCGTAGCAAAAATTTTCCTGTATAAAAACAAATTTCTCTGAAGGCAATATTTCTTCACCACAGACAAATTGTTCAGCACAATCGAAGGATTTTAATTATAAATAATTTTCGTTGCTTTCTATTGAAACAGCATAAAAACTTTAAATTAGCTTTAAAATAATTGAACAATCATCTAAATACATTAGGTTGTCTAAATTCAAATTTCAAATTACCATCTTCCTAGGGTTCATTTCATTTTTGTAGCAGCAAAGCTAAAATGTTTAATAAAAGTTAAATAAATAAAAAATAGAAAATTTGCTGAAAAGCATATACTTATATAAACGCAACAAAACGCAAAAATAGTTTCACTAATAATTTTATAACAAAATTACATTATATTAAAAAGTGCAACAAGATAAAATAATAACACGGTAGGGATTACTCAACGGGCTCCTAGGAACCTAGGTATGTCTGTGGAAGAAGCGTGGACTTTTTTAGTTAGAGCAGTACCTTTAGCAGTATTCAGTTTGTTCTTTTCATCATCTTTTTTGTCTCGAATCGCTGAAAAGAGGTTATAATCAGAAAAAGAACGGTGTTAATGCAACACTGTACACCTAACTAGCAAAAAATATAAAGGTTAAAGTCTATGGATCTAAGGAATATAATAGGATAGATGGTCACATAGCAAAGATCAGAACCTGTCTAAAACATTTCGGTAAAAACCGAAACCAACCTCCCAAGGGAGAAACTTTGACATCACATTTTGACCTCCTGAAAGAGGGTTCACGCTAGCTTCATATCACCCATAAAAAATTTTGTTTGCATAAAATGCAAGGTACAAGTGAATTGACTTAAGCTTTAATGAACTTCCTTAGTTAGAGTAGTTTTGTAATGAATTATGGTGGTCCAAAGCCTTCAATTAATAAAGTAGACTTTGATCGTCTGGGTACAAAGGGACCTTCAGGCAGTATATGTATTGAATTATCACTTTTATATTGCTTTCATAACTGTAATAGTTTAAAGTACATGAAGTGAAAACCAGTTTGTGTTTAAAGATTGTATAAAAATACAGTAACCGTAATTTAATGTAGAAAATATAGGTTCTCATATCTGGTCTCTTTTTAAATGGTATCGTAATTGGCAACTTGCCAAGTTTTGTCATTATTGAAGCAGAATTATCATTACTGATTGTCCCACTACGCTCCGCTCCATAAAAGAAACTAAGTCAGTGTAACCAAGCAACTTACCAGGTTGTTGGGCCAATTGGGCCGACGATTGTGGTTGAGCCTGTGCGCCGCCACCGCCAACAGCACCCCCTCCTACACCAACGCCAACCACACCCGTCGCCGCCGCCTTCTGCTTCAACATTGTCCAATCGAAAGTGTAATCGTACTGGTGATTGAGCGTACGGAATAATATACGGAACAACTGACGGAGGTACATGTAATCAGGGTCCTCCTCGAAACGGAGGCCACGGCAGTAGTTGAGGTACATAGAGAACTCCGCAGGGAAACCCTAAATGAAGAATGTCAATTAGAAACAATGACAATAAAACAAATTTAGTTAGTCCACTCAATCAAATTACATAGCGAAGATGTAAAATTTAAAAGCATATTATATTGTTGGTTACATGTTCAAATTTAATAAAATAGAGCCCACTTAAAAGATATGGAGGTGCAATTTCCATTAAGAACTAAAAAATTATTTTTACTCTAAAGCTCTCTAATTTATGGTGGTACTTCGATTTTTAGAGCATTGCATTTATTGTTCATTGGGGAATGAATGTCTTGTGTTTGCTAATAGTAGCCTTTATTGGCCATCTTTCTTAGTAGTCTTTTAAATATTGCAACTTCTTAACTGCATTGGGTATTAGAATAGTTACACTTATTACAAATGTTACACAATAAAATACATTTTTGGTAAATTTGTTGTGAATACTAAAGTAGGTATGGACCCAAAATGTTTCATTGTGATACACAGGTTGATCAAATTTAACTCGAAAGGATATAACTTGTAAATATGGCAAAGTATTAATAAATAGAACTAATTGGGAAGCTTTCACTTCCATTAATTCATCTGGTAAGTCAAACTCAACTAAATGCCATGGTATATCGAAAAATCCTTTTTTAGTGTTTCTAATCTGGATATTTTATTATGACTTCAATAGGAACAAGTTGAATAGTAAACAAACAATATTGACCTTACAGCAGATATCACATGCTTGAGTTAATAGGGCAAAGTTAAAACCAGACAACAGGTTAAAGAACAATGGCATAAAAATTTAATTCACAGGGTAATAAAATTTGTGTATTGCAAATTTATTATGACTTATAAGCATATAACTACCATTCACCGATTTGTATCATTTATGGTTTTTGCACAATGATGAACATTAAAATTTGCCAACTATGTGAAGTTTTGAAATATAAATCATTCTACTTTAAAAACAGGCGTGGAATAACAATTTCTTGAATTTTTTTAAATATTAGTTTGACTATATGTAAGTTCAGTTCACTCCACTTATTTTAACTTCAATAATATATGCAGTATACTTGTACAATAAAATCCTGTATAATCATGTTGAGAAATACTAACCTTGCAGAGCACTTCTACAGGTGTTGACATCTTTTTCTCACTAATCTTTTCATACTTCTGTTTCTTATTAGCAGCTTTCAGCCCTTGCCATGGCAAAGAACCTCTATTAAAGTACATAAGAACGTAACCTAAAGATTCCATGTCATCCCTGCGGGACTGCTCGATACCCAAATGAGCGTTGATAGAAGCATAACGGGCTGTCCCCGTCAAGTTCTTATCTTCACGGTATCCGATGTGCATCCTATGTTAAAATAATTAAAAATATTATTTTGCCAAACAGATATTAACGACTAGTAACATGCATGTATTAAATGTATAAATAATTACCTAGTACGAGCATCACGAAACTTCTTAGCCAGACCAAAGTCAATGAGGAACAATTTGTTGCAGTGTCTACCTATACCCATTAGGAAGTTATCGGGTTTGATGTCACGATGGATGAACGATTTATTGTGAACATATTCGATGCGAGTGATCATCTGATCGGCCAACATGAGTACGGTTTTAATTGTGAATCTTCGAGAGCAGAAATTGAAGAGATCTTCGAGAGATGGGCCCAGCAGATCCATGACGAGGACGTTGTGATCTTTCTCTTGTCCATAGTACCTAAAGACATTTTACTGAGAATTAACACATTCGGCATATCGGTGAAAATATATGTACACCTTAATATGATGATAAAAATGTTAGCCTCGTTCAAGAACATATAACTATTACGATTTTTACCTGATATGTGGTATTCCTATTCCTCCATGCAAAATTTTATAGAGTTTACTCTCATACAGCAACTGGGGATGTCTTGCTCTGACCTGTTCAAGTTTTACAGCTACTTCCTACAAAAAAATTGAATTTCACAATTTTGCCCTTGATGTGTAGTGGTGATCAACAATATCCTTTCTACTAGCATGTTTATGGTTAAAAATTAAATGTATTTGGGGATTAATTTAGAGTACAGACATTTAGCTTACTGACAGAAATTGATTGCTTATATAATCGAAATATAAATCCCTGTTTAGCACTAAACACTATGGATGTCTCTTTTTTCATAAAAATTATTTACATTTTTACAAACACTTCACTTTATTAAATCAAAAGTAAAATCAATATACCACACATACTACAAAATGCCCAGAAAATTGTTACTATAAAAGTAGAAAGTCTATAAGACCATAGGGGAAAGTTTTATTTACTTCAGTCATGTTGAATTAGAACTTCACATCAATATAGGGCATGCATATTTGCCACCTCATGGTCAAAACAAACAATGGAGACTCGATTAGGGCCCTCTAAGATATGAGAATTCTTTGTTATTAAAAGCGATAATGTCGGAAAATGCTGAGCAAGGGATTGAGAGACATAAATATCGGCTTTATACAACTATTTGTACAATGCTCATTAATGATTGTTCTTAATAGTTTTGTAAAATTTGATTTATTATTTAAATACATAAAGCTTCTAGTATAATAATCTTTGTAAGAATAGGTAATTGTAGAATTATTATTAGAAAGTGTTATCGAGAAAATTGCACAAAGAAGTTCAAACATATAAATGATTGTATTTGGACTCAAAATTTTTAGAGAAAGCTACATTTTTCAAAATTTACAAGTTTAATAGGAATTGATTGTGCTTGTGATTTAATAAATGTAGTTTAAAATGCCAAAAAAATATACATGACTCAGTAATGTGAAAAATAACCAGTCTATGTGATTTCATCATATGGGGAATTTTATTCAAAGAAAAGCACGAAGTATTTTTAATGTTCTAGAGAATGACTATTAAGAATAATCAATTTTTGTAACCGGGACAATACTTTATAGTCTTTTATAAAATGGTCACTATTATTGTATGACTTTTCATCGCACCACAGTTGTTTTAAAGCATAAAAAGAAGAGGCCATCAAATTCAGGTTGAGACAAGTTTTGACATGAAGACTTCGTGTCAATGCCCTAGTGAGGCTATTTATCCCTTATTTTACCATAATATACCAACAAAAAACAAACATTTCCATAATTCAACAAAGCAGAGTAAAATTAGCCTGCGGTAAGGGAAAAGTCTAATATACATAAAATATCATACATAAACAACAAAGGAAGAAGACAACCGTCAGTCGGAACTGACCATTTCTATCGCAAATCATACATTTTTAACCCAATTAAAACCATGCTTCCTCAATTCGATTACGAACTGCGACTTAATTTAATTTATAACAGAGGGCCCTAAATTACTTATCTGCAGTGAGATTGTAACGCAAATTACCAAGAAACAAATACATTATGATAAACAGTAGAAATTGCGAAAGGTGTCCTCACCCACCAAACGGTGTAATGGAGAGTTAACCTACTTTTAAATTATTGCCAAATGTGGCCAGAAAAAAGCGTCCGATCGACCCGTCGAAGAAATACTTCGAAAGAAGACATTTGGAGTTTTCTCGCAGAACGTTATTGTGGCAATGTAAACAGAGAAAGAGTAAGGAAGATATGGCTGCCATTACTGCATAATGGTACGTTGCGAGAATTTGTTAGATTAAAGCAAAACCGACATTTGTACGACCCGTCTAAAAGTACAAATGCTGATTGCACCACACAACGGAACTTTTAAGGATATTTTTCACTCACCTCGCCGTTACTGATATTTATCCCCAAATAAATGTCACCGAAGGATCCACTGCCGATTTTACGTACTAAACGGTACTTTCCGCCCACTATGTACTCGGGTTTGCCGATTATGTGAGAGGCCATCTCAGCAATTTGATATCGGAGTCTTATTGGCAATCAGTTGATTAATTTTGAATATTCAAAAATTGGAATATTTTACACAATAACACTATCACTTGTTCCTCTCAACATTCCGACATGTTTGACTGATGGTTTGGTGTGATGTCACCACGAGAACACGGCCTCCCTCTGTAGGAAGCCTTTGGCACCTCGATGTGGGAGTTCCATGCAGGATACCCGAAGGCGGGATTATTCGAAAAATGAAAATTAGATCCGAGAATAACACTTTTAAATTTAACAGGCCATGAGAGCGGGACAGAAATATTAACAGATTTTCCGATTTCCACTGAGTGGGCAGAAAACTATAATTCAAGGTATTTTTCAACAGACTAGATTGTTTGAACAAGAAAATCTTAGAATATCGAATTTCAGTTTCTCCATGGTCAACTTTTTGCCCCTAAAATATTTTTAGCTCTTATTTTAATCAGGCACTAGTTTATTTTTCGTCTGTTGGCTTCCTTATTAGTATTCCTGGAGTCACAGTGGTTTCCTGTTATCTGCGGGAAATTTTGGGAATGTTCATTTACAAACCAAGAAATTCACTCACTGTTTATTAATTTATTTTTGAAACCTGGCGTATTTTCAGTTCTCTAGAAGAAAACCAAATCAAAGCAAAAACTTTGCTGATAACACTGTAAAGCTGTTATATTTCTGCAGTTTCAGATACGTATTGGAATATGGATTGACTCTGTGATCGATCATATTCTACAAATTGGTAAAAACAATGTTTGAAAATCTAAAAATCTTTTCTTTACAACAGCGAAGTTGTAGCAAATTCCTTTCAAGATAAATTTTAATCTTTAAGATCAATCCAGAGCTTTCCAACTAAATTGTGAAAAACAGCTTTTTATTTATAATAATTTGTGAAATGAGATTTTGTTCACTAAATAAAACCCTAAAGAAAGCCTAGTTATATTAGGAAGGTGGTACAAAATCGACATTTTCTCCTTAACGTTAGTTGGCGTTGTTTTTATGGACTGTCCAATTTTGTAAAATTTTTTTCACACTAACTACATACTGTCATATTCTAATTATATTATATTCTAAGGTAAATCACCTTCAAGTCACCACTTTAGTTTGTGTCGACACTGAAGTAGATTTTTTAATATGATGTCTTTTATAACACTTCGTTTTCAATTTAATTCTTTAAGTAGCTGTTTTCTGAAACATTCATGCATTAATATTAACGTCTTCAATCGGTGTCTTGAGCGGGTTTTACTTTAATTGACGTTAATAAAAAGACACCTCACAAGGTTCATCGACAATTCTTCATGCAAGAAACACCCATTGACTATCACGTGGTAATGTGGGTTTATAAAAATTTATACAGTTGCTCACGTCGACACAGGTGTCACAATTTGAATACAAGATTAATTGAAACGTGTATTTACCTACGCAGAGTTTAAATGACATTTAAATTACCTTTACTTGTAGATTATACTGGAAAATATGAATGTTTATCGCATTTTGAGCGTTTATATAATATCTCTATATTATTTTTAAATCATTAATTTTATGAGACTGCTATATAATAATTGAAAAAGCTAGCTCGTGTATGTCCATCGAATATCTAGTATACTTATCCAGTTTGCACACTCTAGGAAAACTGACAATAGGAAGTAAAATTGTATAAAGAACGAAATTGAGAGAACCAGTGACTCAATCAAATTCCCTAGTTTAAATATAAGAGAAGGTAGGGAGTTTAAAATGTAGGTGGTGTGCACTTGTACCCCTGGATATTCAAAATGCTTTTAATTGCGTCTTTGGGGAAAACTATAATGTTCCTAAAGTAATCCTAGCTGTGAGTATGCGTGATTAATATAATGGTAAACTATTTTTCTAATAGGAAATGGTGATGGCCAAAGACTGCAGCTTCAAAATATAATTCTAAAGAATTCACTGTGGAGAATCCTTAATATGGACAGGATCTACGGTCCCCGTCCTCCAGGAGAATGATGTGGAGTACTGTGGATGTGTGCACTGTGGAGATGATTTGGTGGTCACAATAAAAGAATGTATAGATCACTTATCGTTAAAACATGGGCTCTTAATGAGTTGAATTTATTTTTTGAAAATATGATTGAAGACTTTCAAAGGATTTTACTTTTAAACAAAATCTGGACAATCTATTGCTATATGTAAATATGCTACCTTATAATAATTTTGACCAGAACAGATCTATAGAGTTAAAAAATGTATTTTGAAGTTGAAGTGGTTGCCTGTTCACAAAGAATGCCAATGTTTGAAATACCTGAAATAATTATGCCAATATTTTTCTGAAATTATATTTGTGATACTCAAGTCATTTTTATTTCAATTGCAAACTGAAATAAAATCAAATTACTTATAGTCTACGTTGTGTCTTTTGATGTTTCATGGTAATGTTTCGTAACCTTCTGTTTTTACACACATTCCATCTAGAACCTAGCTAGACGACCATTTTTACCCCTGTATTATTTTTTACAATGTTTTTATTGTTATCAGTTTAATTGTTATCAGTGATAAAATATGTGTTTAATTGATAAGGCTATTTTCGCGTTACTGGCGGTTATCGTTATTTTGGGAACCACCGGTAAGTTGATTTTTTTCCAGGGTGTGGGTGGGGCATTAATATTTAAAATTTTCTTTGAAAACTTAATCTTAATTTTTCTGATCATCACTCAAACTACTAGCCAACTTTTTTTTGCTAATTTTAGGTGAATTATAACATGGGCGGGGAGTCTGAATGACTCATTTGAGTTAAATTGTTGGTTAATTAGATACTACTGGGATCATTTATTTTGTTTATAAAAATAAATGTTAAATGTGATACTAATTGCATGAATCATCCATAGTATTATTCCTTAAAGGAAGCGAGGAACCCTTTGCAATTTTTAAAAGTAAAAAATTCAGATATTACAATATGAGATCGATTTTTATGTAAATTTATTAACAAAGGATTATAAACAGGCTTTGATATCGAAATCTATGTTTTAAATAAAATAGGACTCGTTAGTGTTCACAGTCTACTGGGCTTCAAATAAAAAAAAACACACTACAATTATGTACAAACTTGTTATACTGTAAATACTTGTTAAGGCTATAGTCGCAATTTTCATCTAACTAAATACTATTTTATTTGTAACTAATGCTTACTGGCCCTTAAAGGTACAAATTTATCAAGAAATATGTCGATTGCTGTGACTGATTAGTCATTTCTCAGTTTCAGCACAAAATTTTTGGAAAATAACCCAGTTTAAAGATGATACAGTCAAAAAGAAGCCAGATAAGCTTACGTGGTGTACCATTAGCAAAGAAGAACAACAAAAGTGCCTTAACTTCGCTATGGCTAATGAACGAGATAAGGTCCGCGTCTATTACAAAACAATTAGGCTTGAATGCAAACAAGCAGCCAACAAAGAAGAATGCATGGAGTTGTTAGATGAGGAGAAGGCCACAATGACGACTTTAGATGCCGGTGCGATGTTTCAAGGTGGACGTTACCACAGCTTGGTACCGATCGCACAGGAGGTGCTAGAAGGAGGATTTAAGTACTATTATGCCGTTGCCGTTATTAAAAAAGGGACTTTAACAGACGTTTGGTCATTGACTCATCTCAGGGGGAAGCGTGCTTGCTTTGCAGGTGTGGAGACTTTCGCTGGATGGGTCGTACCTATTAACACGGTAAATCCTTATAAAATGTATTATCTTGAAGTAGCTAATGAATTACAGAAGATTGAAGCAGTGATGAAGCAGCAGTCAATGTAACTTCTGCTTCATTATTGTCAAACTTCTCAACCATTGGTAATATTTAGAATCCATTCCTTAAGGTGTACTATTCCTTGATATAATTGTTCAGTTCTACAGTACGTTGTGACACCTTACAGCTGTTGATAGCCTTTCTACTTTTGCATCTTGTTTTCTAGTTTCCTAATTTGAGTGCTCTTATAAGTTTTTTATTTCCTTCTGCCAAGTTTTCCCTGGTCTGCCTTTACTTCTGCCAGAATGTTTTGCCCAATTTAGTATGTAGATTTTAGTATCTTTTTCTTACTCTGATTTATTGTATTCGTTTCCATTTTTGCTTTTTATTCATTCATTCCTTACATTAAGCTTTAATTGGTTCTCAATATTTAAAATATATAAACAAGTAAAACAATACCACATTATCACCTTTCTAATTCTTTCCAAATTCCATTGGTTCATACTTTTTATTTCCCAATACGGTTTATGTTTCTTTCAGTTAGTCATTTTTTGTGGTCTTATATTGAATATTAATTACTTATTGAAAAAATTTTTTGACAATTATTGTCAGTTCATTAGACATTTGCTGTCTCCCTATTAGTCATAGGAACTTAGTCACATAGATCGCTAAAATATTTTTATCTTAAATAATGTATGTTCCAGTTGATGAAAGAAGGGGGCATGGACATTGTGGACTGTAATAACCATGTGAAGTCGGCAACGCATTACTTTGGACCATCTTGTGCTGTAAATTGCCTTACCGATAAATTCAATCCCATCGGCGACAATTCTGATAAACTGTGCCAGCTTTGCATCGGTGAGATTCCAGGTGGGAGGTGTACAGATAGGGACCCTTATGCTGGTTATGAGGGGGCCTTCAGGTGTTTATTGGAAGCAGGCGAGATAGCCTTCTTAAAACACAATACTGTACCAGAGTTGCTTGCAAATATGGAGTTTGGTAATTGTTACTTATATCATAGATTTTGATATATTTTGTATCATTGATGTTTTAGCTGGTTTATCAGTTGACAGCTTTGAGCTACTCTGCAAAGATGGTTCACGTCGCCCTATTTCTGAATACTTTGCTTGTAACTGGGGGAAAGTCCCCTCGGATGCTGTTGTCATTTCCTCCGCAGTGTCCCCCGAAGATAGACTGAAATATCAGAAGTTCCTTGAGAAATTCACTCAGCAATATCCAAAACTCGTCAATGGCACTTACCCACAAAATCGCACATTCGACAATAGAAACCAGCCCGACTATGATCAGTTTGGGAATCGGTTCAACAGGTTTAAACGACAAAATACAGATCCATATGGGAACCAGAACAATTATGGCAATCGAGACAGTTCTAGTCCCTACTCAAATCAAAATAATGAAGACAATCCTTATCAAAATCAAAACAATCCATACTCCAATCAACCAAATCAAAATAATAATTACAATCCTTATTCACGAGACAATGACTATGGTTCCAACAACAATCCTTATGGAGGGGGAGATATTTACGGATCAGCAACGGAACGTAACAACGATCCTTTCAACAAAGACCCATACCTGATTAATAAGAACCAATTTGGAGTGAATATTGATCCATACTCTGATAACAGAAATTACAACAGATATAATGGTTCATATTTTGGCAGTAACAGCAATGGTACTAATTACAACAAATTCGATGATGATTATTTGCCAGGAAACAATACTAATAATGCCACTTTCTATGAGGTGTTTAGTTTATTCGAGTCGACACCACGATATGGCATACATGGAAATCTGCTGTTTCAAGTAAGAAAATGTATCAGTTTTTAATTTACTTGTTAAATTTATCTTGTCAATCATCCAGATTATGTCTAATATGTAGGAAGAAAATTTGTAACCGTTCAAAAATTAAAGGCGCTGCCTTTAATTAAAACTATATTAGACTTTATATAAATCGTAAAAGCAACTCCATTTAAAGTCGAAAACTCTTTGTATTAAAAGGTTTGGCTTACAAGTATCTTTATTTTACTTTCCAGTCTATTCCAGTACAAAACCAGCTTATTAAAAAAATTCTATTTTTCATCATCTATTTTTACTTTTTTGCAGGATGCCACAAGGTCTGTTGTAGCTGTTCCAGAAAATATGCAGACTTATTCTACATTTTTGGGTGAAGCTCTTGAGCAGATTATGGGCGTTCGAGATTGTCCAGTAGGCAGGATGGTGTTGTGTGTTACATCCGACGAGGAGAAGAATAAATGTGTTAAAATGAGGGTAAGTGTTTATTTTTCAACTTAGTTGCAAGTCATAACAGCCTTTACATGTTTTTGAATGAAATTTAGGGATGTTTCAAATTTCAGCTAGGTTCTACTACTCCATTAGCATTGATTATTGATAGTTGATTTCCTCCTTTTCCAACACTGTAAACGTTTATTAAGCTTCCTAATCATAATAAAGCTCAAAATTAAAAGGTAATAATGAAATTGAAATATTTTCAGGGAGTAGGAAAGTTAGAAAATATAAAATAAAGAACTTTGATGCCTGGGCTTAATTATGAGTCTGACAGAATCTACCTTCTGGAGCTGTTAAAATTTCTGATGACCTATTATGATCTACAGTCTAAAGCATAACATATAAATAATGTTAATCTATAATGTAATACTAAATTCCATCTCTATACAATGTCACTGCTACTTCTAAAATTTATTTCATCAAATAACATTTGCAGTTATCAGTAAAAAAGTAATTCTAATTGCCTATTTCCATATCTTTCAATTGTGTTTCAGACTGCATTGAAAGCTCAACTTCTCAAACCTGAAATGGAGTGCTACAAGGGTCATTCCCAAATCCATTGCATGCAGGCGATCAGAGCGGGGACTGCTGATGTGACGGTGCTTGACGCTAGCGACGTGTACACCGCCGGTCTCAATTTCGATTTGGTTCCATTTATTAGCGAGTTGTATAATTTGCCCGAACCAGAGTACTATGTTGTGGCGGTCGCTAAGGAATCTGATCCCAGCACGGAATTAACTTATTTAAAAAGTGAGTGTGTTACCTTACTTTTCATTAAGAGCAACTCAAACGAATTGAATAATTGTACCGGGAATTTATTGCTAAGGGTTAAAACTATAACAAAAAAGAAACGAACATGGAGTATGCTTTCTGAGTTTGCATTGCATGGAAAAGTTTATTCCTTTTATAAATTATTAATTTAGTAGGGTACTATGAATGACATTTAAATTTGTTATTGAATTCCTGTATGAGCCACCCTATATGTACTGAATGAATGATTGAAGGATTTGTATATTTAAGTCAATAGTTTTTTAATTTCATTAGTCTGCACACACTTTACATGAGATACCTTATATTTGATTATATTGATGTTTATTTCTTTTACAGATAAATATACTTGCCATGGTGGTATCAGCACAGCAGCCGGTTGGGTTTATCCTCTAGCATTTCTCATTAGCAATGGCTGGATCCGTCCTTATGGTTGTAATAGTGTCAGAGCTGCTGCCGAATATTTCACGAAAAGTTGCATACCTGGTGCTATAAGTACCGAGTATAATACTGGAGTGCCTTATGATAACATGTGTGATTTGTGCCATGGAGCCAGCTTTAGGTATTTTTGTAACATAGGTAGTCTGGCCTAAATTAAGGACTTAAAAATGATGTAAAGGAAAACTAAACTTCATGTACACTGTGTACACACATATGTACTACACAGTGTAATATTTCACATTTTGTAGTAAATTGAAGTCCCATATATCTGTATGTGTATAAAGGCATAAAGTTATCATCTGAACATCTTGCAATAACATTATAAAGTAGAAAAACAAACAATTTAACGTTTAATTGGATTAATAGGATTCAATAATTTTGGTATAGAAACATGAAATTTTTTCCTTATGAAGCAGTTCTAATGTTATTATCTTTAGGTATTGTCGTCGCGATGCTTCTGAAGATTATTATGGTCACACAGGTGCCTTCAGGTGTTTGGTTGAAGGTGGAGGACATGTTGCTTTCGTTAAGCATACTACAGTCTCTGAAAATACTGGTGGCAAGAAACGAGAGTGGTGGGTCAGAGACAATCTAAATGATGATTTTGAGCTGTTGTGCCCAGATGGTAAGTGGAACTGAAAATATAATTTTCTTAATACTCATCTCTGTTAAATTTTACAGGCACGAGAGCTGAAGTTAATGAATACACAAAGTGCAATTTAGGTAAAGTAAAGGCGAATGCTATTGTTACCAGGGGAGGTTATGGTTACAATGAGACCCATATCAATGCTTATATAAATTTGTTTTTATACGCTCAAACTTTCTATGGAAGGAAAACTGCCGATGAATTCAGGTTGGTATTCTCTTAATACTGTAACAAAATAAGGGAAAGACAGTTATTAATATAATTTTATTTGTTTGTTGTTTAGTTTCAGTATGTTTTCGTCCCCTCCACCATATGCTGATTTAATCTTTCAAGATGCTACTACTCAGCTGAAAGTTATTCCACCCAATAAAAGACATTACTCTGAGTACTTAGGTTCCGACTTCTTACGAGCTAGGAGAATCGTGGATTGTCATGCTGGCGCAGATTCAGTGACAATTTCAATGGTAAGCTTGTCAATTGCTTTATTTTTAATATTCAACTTTTGAGTACAAATAGTATGTTAAGTCTTAAAACAAATCCGTCCAAGATATAATTGACTGAAAAGTCGAGCGATAGAATCTTGTGTAATTAATCATTCCATCCATTTTATCGCAATCATTTCATATACATAAATGATTCGATTTTTAAATTATGTTTATCTATACTTTTTAATACAAGATTGTTAATATTATATTTTAATTTGTAAATTACAGACTAGTTACTTGCCTCTACAAGGCACTTTTAAGTTGGTTTAATGTTTTACAATTTTTTAAATATATTTTTATTGTTAATTTTATTGCTACTTAATGTTGTACATAGCATAAGTATTTGTATTACATTTTTCATAATTTTTATGAGTATTTTTTTCATTTAATAGGTAGGTAGTGGAAAATTTGCTCTATGATTGTAGAAACATTTGTTTCTGATATTGAACTAACTAGTTTAATGTTAACAAAACTGGACAAATTTAAAATAATTTTTTTATGTAAACTAATTACATATTTGAGATGCTTGTATTGGAAAACTGATTCAAGACAGTGTTATAGATAGTTACGTAGGTACTACTATAAGTACCATTTTTTCTATGGACAGTTAGTGCATATGCAACAGAATGCTGATCAATGAAAAATACCATACCATGTGGGTTGTATGTACTAACAGTACACGATGAGATTATTGTGAAAGCCTCTAAAGAATTCATCTCTAACTGCACATTAAAATTGGCTAATTTGTTATAGTAAGTAGATTTCTCATAGCATGATATGTTGTGTAGTAGATGAATAGGTTTTTCACTCAGCCATATTTCTGATCTGTTCTCATCTGTTCTATTTTTCATTTGGCTTATAGAATTGAGGCTTACAGTTTCTACATTAAATTAGCTCCAATTGTATACTGTACAACTGTAAAAATTGTCCGTTAACCCTTTGCACTCATATTTGTAGTTAAGAAAGTTACCAATCAGCTCTGAATTCACTTTCGTATCCAATCAAAATGAAAACATTTTTGTGGGAATGTATTACAACTCAATTTGTCATTTTTGATGAAAATATTGAACAACACACAAATTTTACCTGCATCATCTTTAAAAAATTAATAAGTCTAGTAAGTCACAAGGAAGATACAGAATATGCAGGAATATTAAACCCTAAAATAATGCTGTGCTACATATAATATGAATCTTCAGCATATTTTTTATTACCAACATTTATGAATACGGCTCTGACGCTCGCGCCTGGCGCCTCCACAAGAATACGGAAAACACTCCCATATTTTCCAGGAATACACAATCTTGTATTACAATAGCGATAGACTATTTAAAAGAAAATCAACTTTGAGAAACGAAAACAGTTTAAATGATACAAATAATGTTGAAAAAATTACAGTTTATAGTGTTGCATTGTATGATATTGTTTAAACTACTCTCCAATATGTGTTCGCGGGGTAAAAGTGCCTGTAATATTTCCTCTACATATTTCTCTACTTATTGGTTATTACCTAAAACATCTCAAGTGCTAAGTGCAGTGAGGACTCCTGTGTTTTTACATGCTAACAATAACACATTTTCTGATTTGTAGACAAATGTATGGTTTTCAGCAAACATAGCTTTTTTTTGTTAAATTAGGTATAAACTTTGTTATTTTATATCCTGTTAGGTATATATCTAGCAGTTCTTATGCAACATCTTATGGTATACAGCACACTGGATAAATATGGCACCTCTTACTACCTAGATTATTATCTTAATAAGTTTGTGCACAATTGTCGTCCATTTCCGGTAATTATGAGATCACATTGTGCCAAATTTTTCTAAGTAAAGCTTCCACAATAGGACAAAATTGTATAAATATTCTCTGCATTGGTATTTGACAATATGGGCCCAAATTGTTCTCTTCTAAATATATTACCAAGTAAAGGAATTTTCGCATTGAAGCTTTTGAACCAATATTCTTGCGGACTATTAACAATAATTGTGCTCGTATTTAGGACAACTTAAATTGCTCCGACCCATGTTGTACATGTGTACATATCATTATTGATATTCTTTGTGTACAATGTTATTTGAAGCATTCTATTTTGCCTCTTACTATTTTTACCAGCATTACAAAAGGAATTTTTTTAAAAATTTAAAAATTTTGTGATGATTGTGTTAAGTTAAGAAATCCATTCAGACAATAATAATTCCAAAGCTATAATAATGTAGTAGTCTGTTATATTCTTCAAATTGAAATAATCTCATAAAATCACTTCACATTGTAAATCAAACCAAATCTTATATAAAATGTATCATAGGTACCTACTTTCATCCATCCTGAGGCAGCGCGCGAAAGGCATGATATAATTTTATTACCTACCGAATTTGGGTGAAACAACCTGTAATATAAATTTCAATAGTAGACTTGTAACGTAACATAAAAAGCATTTCTTTAAAAGGCAAAAGAATATTTAAACAACCAATATATATCGATTTTATTTCAAACTTTTATGAATGGAATAATGTAAATGTGATATCTTCGTCAACTAAAAAATAAATATATTTCATTGTATATAATTTTTGGAATTGTTATAAAACAAATTATAAAGTCTTTGTTATTGTGTTCTGGCTAGCTGAAAATGACTTCTTTGATAAATTATCCTGTAGTTCCTAAAACGAAAAAGTAGTAAATATCAGTTCAAATAATTTCATAACCCAGTTACATTACCTTATCTGGTACGTTTAAATAGGGATTTCGCGCTATAACCAGTTCTATTCTATCTCCTGCGGATGCTATTAAGGGTACAGTTAGGCAGCAGTCAAAGTCCAGTGTTTTAGTATCATTCACCTGCAAATAAGACACTACATATACAAGCAAGTGTTGCTTCCTGTTATTTGATGTCCTCTGAATATCGAAATAATTAATAGTTGCAGTGAAAGATCTTTAAAAAAATATTGGAGGATGCTAAATTCCGTCATATGCAAACCTAATTTTCAATTAAGTTGCAAGAAGAGAGTTGTTTGAGGAGGTTCAAACTTTTGGATCTGTTACACAGCTTGAAAATGGATACGGTTAAGCGAGTTAGGTCTACATCCAGCAACCATCCAAACAACTGCTCAATAATAAATGGATAAGTAATGATATTATTCATTAGCTTACCGTACCTGAATGATTCTATCATAAGGTTTTAGCAAGCCCACGATATCAGCAGGTCCGCCCTTTCTGATCCTGTTTACGTACACGCCCTTCTCGTACAACCCATCGCTCACGCTGAACCCGTAATCGTCATAAATGGAATCCTTGTATAAAGTCACATGGTAGATCTCATTGTCCAACATGCTCTCGTTACTGAAAGTGCCGGGCAGTCTGTCGGTGAAACTGCTTGGTGTCTGGGCGAAGGTATTTTCGTACTTCATGGTGTGCGTGAAGTTGTAGTTGGGCAACGGAAGGGGGCTCGGACAGAATATGTCCTCACTGTCGGAATAGTACTGGAGCTGAGAGTCGCGTTGCTTGCGGCTGCTTTTGGTGAGGGTGAGTTCTTTGTCGTGGTCTTGGTAGGAGAGCGGCTCACTTAGAATGCTCTCCACGTCTTTTATCTCTGGGATATCTGAAGTAAGGCCAAAATTTGATTTACTACTAAATCTAAACTAATCTAAACCTTGGGCTTATTAAATAGATGCAATAAGTGACAATATTTGGCGTGTAAAAACAGTGAAATCACTGGATCTATCTCTTCATGTCAATTTTTAAATCATATTGTTCTCCTCATTACTTGCAAATATAGAGACAGATTGGAAACATAAAGGAGTTAAAAGAACAACAAGCAATATTCTAATTTAGCGTAAAATAACACATTAAGAAGTCGTTTTCGTAATTGTTAATGGAACAGTTAAATACTTAGACATGTACAGTGCCATAAATACTGATGTAATTGTCAGCTGTACTTGTAATTGCTGTCAGCTGTAATTGGTTTTAATATAAGATCCAAATAGGAATACTATAATTCAGAGGTTCTCAACCTGAACCTTCTTCTGCAGAGCCTACAGCATATTTCTTGGGAGCTATAAAAAACAATATGTATTGGGGAGTCATGACTAGCTCTCAATGGGTCACTAAATAATACCTGAAAAATCTAAAAATAAAACGATGAAACAGCAATTACACACTATTCTGTAGCAGTATTCATATACATTCAATATATTCATACAATGTAACTGTATTATTGGTTATAACAATCGTCAAAGTTTTTTTTTATCATTAAAGTCAGATTTTAATTAGAAACATGTCGCAAAATTGCATTTTTATTGATTTAGGTGTGTTTCAATGGTTTTAATTTGGTTTTATTAAAGGATATTTCAAAATTCTTATTTAAAATCTTCGCTTCAATATATTTACTGTATATATCCCTTGTAGATAATTAGAAAAATTAAATAAGCAAGAGCTTACCTAAATGCTAAGTAGTATAGTTAGTATAAATAAATTAGAAAATTAAATTGAAGATATGACTATGCAAGTAATAAAAGAGAAACTGAAAATAGCGGAACCTAATTCACTTGTTTATTTAGTATTCATTAATTTTTATATTTTTTGTTATCCTACTATGGGTATAAATTAAAATATAACAAATGAAAAGTAGGGAAGAAGTATAAAACTTATTCAGAAGTCTTATTCACCGACCTTTGCTTTCTTCAATATATTTACTGTGTATCCGCTTTATAAATAATCAGAAAAAATTAAACGAATTAGAGCTTAAACGTTGCGTAGTATAGTAAATGTAAAACTAAAGGAGTGGGTACCTATCCTATTGAATACTACCGCAGAATAACTTTTAATAACCAAATTCATTATCATAATACTACCATCAAACACCGTTAATTTCTGCTTTACTTTTCAATTAATTTTGGATTAGTCTTAATTCGTTACTAGGTGGATACAATTAATTTTAAACTGACCTTTCATATATCCGTGCAATAACAATTTGTGATTAAATATTGACTTGTAGTTTAACTAATCAATCAAGAGTAGCGCAATAATTTTCAGATCTCCCTATCAAATTAACAGGTTTAAATGTCAGTGTTACCATTTACCTCACAAGCGCGGTACCAGTACAGTAACAATCAATTTTAGGCTGCATTGTGTATTGGTAAGTGAAAGAGTATTACGTGATCAGACAGTAGAATCTTATATTAACCCAGTTTACTGGCTGATAACATGGTTTTTTAAATATTTGAAGGACCCTGCGTTACAACTTTAAGAATATTTAAGCAAACCTCTAATAACAGTTTTTAATTATTTTCCCGGATCACAAAATGAACCTAATGTAAGTTTAAAGTTTCTACCTGTTGCATTGTCGTTTGTGTTATCTGCGTTATTACTGTCCCAGGAATGAATTGCACTATCCACGCTCATTAGCCCAGGACTTGAGTAATTGCACCTAATATCATCTACACCTTCTGGAACAAAGTTTAATCAAGAACACTTAATCAAGTTATCGGTACACATCTTATTTTCTTAAAATCCAACGAGGGCATTAGAACAAAATGAAATGAGGGGATTTTTTTGTTTTCTTTTGTAATGACGCACCTGGTTTTATATTCCGAGCGATTTTTAGTTGCACCCTGTCTCCCGACGTCTGTAATAATCTAATAGCGTCCGATAAAGGCCTATGTTCCAGATTTTCTCCATTTATTGCTAATATCCTGTCTCCTACATGTAAAGCACCAGTTTTTTCAGCCAAACCACCTGAAACGACAAGAAATGTATTTCAGACAAAAGGTATTATTAATTAGAATATATTAAAATTGATACAATTGTTTTTGTTTATTAAAAACACTATTTATATATCAATCCAACAACACATTACCATCTACTTACCTTCCGTTAATCTTGATAAAATAATTGGATCCACACAATCCTCACTGCCTGATATCGTAATGCCCAAAGGTCCACCATACCTATGAAGTTCTACAGTGTACACCACACTGTCTAAGAACAGATTGGCATTTTCCGTTTCAGTTTTCTCAACCTGTATATAAGAATACAACATTAGTATAAGGGTATGGCACTTCATACTGAAAACAATCATTTGGAAAAGCAACGAAAGGCAATGGGTTCATATGAATTTTGTTTTTTAATTTCCGTGTTGAAATATCGTTTTCACGGGAAAAAGTGCACTTTACGAAATTCCAGCTGGACGTATTTCATAATTTACAAAAGAATTTTAACGGAGGTAATTTATTGTACTTAGTAAATGGCTTTGTTGCAGTAAACTTCGCTACATAATATACCTGGGAAGAGTCATAATTGATTCAGGGGTCTATTATGCATAAATATTTTACGTGAGATGAAGAGTTAAATGAGAAGAAATGCATTTTCCTATACACATTTTTAGCAATATATGAAATTATGGACAAAAATGTAAAAGTAGAGACGAGGAAAATTTGAAAACGAAGTGCATAGAAGCAAGAGGAAAAATGTTTCGTTAGCACTATGTAGAGAGTGTTGTAATTCAATTTATAAGGATATTTTGTGAGGAAAACAGGATATTTCCCGTAAAATGGCAATTTTCTGGTTGAAATTCATAATTTTATACTAAATTTCGAATTAAAATATATTTGAAAATAAACTCCATAGAAAAAAAGAAAGGAAAATTATTGTTCACATGCCATTGGGAAGTAAATCGTAATTCAAGACAAACCTTCAATAAAAAAACCAACACACTATATACAAAATAGTTTTATATCCTTAACTAGGGCCTTTTCCTAGTTTCAATTACTAACTATCGATCTTACCTTTAATGTAACAACTTCATTGGTAGAAGATTGCAATATATCGAAGGCTGCATCCAAAGTAAGATGGTCCAAGGGTCGGTTATCGATGGCTAAAAGGCGGTCCCCGGCGTGTAGGGTTCCGGTCCGATGGGCAATTGATCCCCGACGAATTTCCGAGATAAGGAATGGCTCATCTGGGCGGGTTTTCGAAGCTGAAACAGGAATATTTAAATCAAGCGTCCTTAATCAATGAGAGCCTGAATTCTGTTCAGATACTGGGAACCTATCGTTTTAACAATAAAGAGTAGACGTTTAACATTTCCCAGTGGATGAAGTTACTGGGAATTGTACAGCAAACATGGTGATTTATAAAGCGTCATGTATTTCATCCTAAGGTATTTTCGACGATTTGATCTAACTAAATTCACTGCGTTTTGATGCATAGGTTTGATGTTACAATTGCTACTTTACTCTATAAGGAGCATATGGCCAAAATAATTAGATGCCTCGTACTTAAATACTAGGATCGTAAAAGAAACCATATACGTATTATATATTGCTACCATCCACACACCTTTTAAATGTCGTTTTAAGCATTGGGGTTTACCCCATTGCTTTAAATTTTCGAAATTTCTCCCTTTGTTCCAAAAAGGATATCCAAATGATGTTAATAACTACCTGCCAATATCTATTGTTCCTGTTTTCGGCTAAATTGATCGCTAAATTTCGGCTATCTGATTGTTTCGAACGGAATAAAACGTGAAGTAGTGCTCAGTTTAATTACAGGCATGGCAGGTGAACCGTGCATGCAATGGATATTATATCTATTGCGATTTGTCAAAAGCTTTTGATTGTGTTTCGAATAATACTTTTTAAACAAGCTAGAGTTTTACGGTATTAGATGTATAGCGCTAAATATAATAGTCATATTTAACTGAAAGATATCAAGCGGTTTTCTTCAAAATATATCTTTCAGCTTCAAAAAATTTTCTCGCGGTGTACTGTAGGGATCGCTACTTGGGCCGCTGTTGTCCATTATTTATGTTAATGATTTAGACAAATATCTGATCCCATATAAAACTATTTTATTTGCAGATGATACAACTTTTGTGTGCACCACTGTAAATTCGACTGAACTATCAGTTTTTGAGAAAGCTGTTGGTTTTCAGGGAATAAACTAAAACTCAATAGCTACAACATAAACACTTCATCATTTTCGGCGCGGACCAATAGGTCTGAAAATTCCAATGCTACACTTTTTCGTATCACAATTGACATTAATCTTACTTGGAACAATCATACAGAACTTCATAAACGTAAATTTTCTAATTAATTATTTATTTTGAGACAACTTAAGCACAGGGCTAGTTTAAATACCCTCAAAACTTCATTTTTCCATTTTCCACTCGCATTTCCCATGGAGCATTATTTTGGGGTAACTCAACAAATGTGATTAAAATATTTACAATGCAAAAAAACTATTAGACTATCTGTTAAAAAAAAAGCATTTAACAGGAACGAAACTTAGAGAGTTATCGGCCCATTTTCATGAGAGGAGCTGTAATGTAATGTTTGTAATCTTTGCATATCTATAGCGTTTTAATTGAAATACATAAAAATTTACTTTCCTTTATAAAGCAGTCTGAAGGACATAATTACAATTTTGGAAACGTTAATGTTTTAAGATCAAATATTTTCTGGGTTCTTCTCACTCCCTGGATTTAGATCTCTACAACGTCCTACTTTATAGGTTCAAACAATTGAACCTTAAATAATTTAAGGTTAATATAAGGCAGAAGTTGAATCTTTTTCACCAACACCTACAATTAAATTTAAATTTTTTTTAAATATTTACATTCATGTGTTGTATAAATTATATGATATACGAGTATTTTTATTAATGCTGGAGGTTTTAAACTTTTATGTTTATTTAATGAACTGTTTTTTTTTGACCATCTTAGAGTAGGCACCCATGTTTCAGTGACATGCTGAGTTACTTTTGTAATAATGTAAATAAATTTTCTTTCCTTCTGTCTTTCATACGTGTCCTGGTTTTTAGTTGTGGATCCACAATTTTGATCATCAGCACAATGTTTCTATCAAACACTTAGAGCACTTTCAAACTATAATCATAAACGAATGGGCGAATTACGCAACATAGTATTAACCTTCGATTATAAAAGACACCTTTTATGTAATAGTTTACTTATTCTGAGGAATGAACTTAGCCCAGTATTCAGCACCAATACTTTTAATACCTTTTTTAGGTTTCTATTCCTAAGGTACCAAATAAGCTTTCCGAATTATCTACACTAACCAATATTTTCCTGAAAATTTATGTTTAGATTACTACAAGTGAATACTTGTAGCTACCCTGGATCGTTAATTAAATCCTTAACTATTTGATTCCTAATCCGCCTCGATTACCATTTTACCACTTTCCAGAACAAGGCCTAATCTGCCTACTCTGATTTGATTACTGTGTACGAAACAAGTGTGTTGTGACATCGTCCCGAGGGTTGGGGTTGAACGAGGGGTCGCCGTGCAATATAAGAGACCCCTCAGACCGCAAAGCCTTAAGTTGACCGCATCCAGATAAACAATGGCCGCCTTGTCCGCTCTCGCTCAATTCATGCTCTATTTGACGAAATCTGTCCCGATAATAACGTCGAGCGTGATCTAAACGGCTTAATAGAGGTTTAAGCGAGGAGAAACGCCTCTAGACTTCTAAAGGGGCGTTTGTTCACCTAAAAACAAAACTGAAGGCAAAAGTAGGTACATCGGACTTCTTTTGGAACTCCTCAGCTGACCAGAACTTCGAATATTTCCCGGTGGGCTTGTTCCGAGTTTCCCGGAGACCCTAGCATTCATGTTAACCGCAGAATATCAACACAGAGACCCTTTTCCGAGATCCGATCGAGAAGTCTATTAATTAAAACGGAAACTATTTGGAATGCCTAAATCTGACTAACTGATTTTGACGAAATGAAGCGGCAGCCGACAATCGGAGAGTCTTACACGTTATGCTGCCCGCTATTGATTTCGGAGGAAACGGACCGATTATTATCTTCGTAAAACTATAATAAAAAGGCCATTACAAGGCGATATAAAAACGACAACAACAAACAGAGACGACGCAGGAAACAAACTGTTTGAAATGTTTTATGGACTACCCGATCTGTTTTTATTCTTCCGGGCAGCCGTAGAATAGGTGCCGCCATAAAATGGTGGGAACGAGCCCATTCGCCAAACAACAAATCAGAGAAATCTTTTAGGCATTAAATTTACATACAATCAAATTATTATGCGAGACTGCGCATCAGGCACTTCGACGTAGCGCAAAGTACTTCAGCGTAACACGTTCAAACATTCCCCACTGTGCGTATTGCCATAAAGCTGTCCTGTTATTTCTGAAGTAATAAATAAGTAAATTTAATCCGCAGCGAAATGTTAACGTTTAATATTGAGCAAACGAGTCTTCCTCCATTGTACATCTCCTTTTCTGAAACTCTTACGTTACCTAAAATATAGCAAAATAATTTGAGATAATTCGCCTTCTTTTAACGTTCTCATTTGAGGTAGGTACTCAATGACTCAATGAGTCGATGTTCCATGTACTGTCTACTCTCAACCAATCCATAATAAAAATTTAATAATGGAGTTTTGTTTAGGACCGTCTTTACTATTTTAAATTTATAAGCTTCAGGTTGTAATACAGAACCTATTTGCATTGTAAATTAAAATTAAAATTTTCATCCATGTATACCACAACCCCTGCAACCTTTATTGTTGTTTTTTAACCTTTAAGATTAAAGTAAAATTGTATGGAATTTCTCTAAACCCACTAGATCGAAGCTTGAAGGCATTTTGCTCTTACAAAATTCTAAAGGAATCTCTAGAAATTATTCTGGCATGATTCAAACCTTGTACTATATAAGCTCAGCGAAAACTCGAAAGCGAAAAAAAATAGGAAAGTCTAGATGTTTATATGGACTTCCCTTAAACCTCCTAGATTACATGCTAAGGCACATTTGGCGGTATATTCTAGAAGGTTCAAGATTTTTTGAAGTGAAACTTATTTACGCTTGTCGGCATCCCTGAAAAATAATTTAATTTTATATTGAAATGCTACAAAGGATCTACATATGGCAGTGGGACGGCCTTTAGTATATGTACTTTAACCTTTTTTAAGTTTAAAATTACAATGGAAAAATTTAGATATTCCAAAAACGTTCTAGGTTCAATTATTTAACGCCATTCTAGCCTTTCAAAACATTAAAGAACCAATAGTTAACGAGCGAAAAAAACGGTCTCAGCCCCTTAACGAACGCCTAGCTACTTACGACCCTGCTTTTAGGACACTCCCTATTAACTTATAGTTTATTTGAATTTACCTTTAGAATTACATTCTAGACATTCTTCTAGACATTCTAGACATTCTGGATATAATTGGGATAATTAAAAAAAGCCCTTAATAGACCTTTAAGTGTCAAAAGATACCGCCACTGCCCGTACAAAGCAAACCTTGTAAAATTTTAACGACCATAGTGAACCTATTCAAACGCACGATGAAATATGGCATTCCTATTTCTTACGCTCCATATGGTCGACTAGAATTCGGGCCCATTAGTCCTGAAGCTGAGATTTGAAGGATTGTTTATAATCGATGTTTACGTACCTGTAATGGTGATTCCCAGTCCAACTCCTCTCTTGGCCAGTTTCACGGTGAAAATGCCGCTGGAGGGGACGACGGTGTCCGCTACATCGAACTCCACCTGGAGCGTGACTTTCCCTCCTCCCGTGGGTTCGTTGCCCAGCTCCAAGATGGAGTTTATCTCCTGCAGGGTGAGGTTCGGTTGGTGATTGACAGAAATCAGCCGATCGCCCACTTGAAGACAACCGCACCTGAAACAAGGACGGAAATTAAAGTCGACACACTTTAGTGAGGAAGTATCCCCTTCTTAATACGACCGTGGTGCTTGCGCTTTGTGAAAGCTTCGTAAAAGTGTTTAATAACGTCGCGTCGACGCCGAAGACATAAAATTCCCGACCCCTTTTTCCGCTTCGGGAATTTTTCTCATTTCGTGCCACCAGAAATAGATCCGGGCCCTGTGGTACATTTAGCTTTATTAGTATTTCGAACGCATGTCATGGGATCATGTACTTCACCACTTTAGGGCTTGACGGTCTCTAAATAGATTCATCTCCGGCATTCGATAATTTCGTAAATAACTCCATTAATGCAATCAACTACCCTCTCCGACGCTGCTTCCTCGAGATGATTGATGCATTTTCTAATATCGGACGGCGTAATGGAAAACGCTGCAGAGTATGCGAAAAGCGATGAGTTAAGCGGCTAAACGATGCGTATTTGTGTGTTAAAAGCTTGAATAGTTTTGTGTTGAAGAATAGAGATGTCGAGGATACTAATATTAGGTAATGAACTAGTAGCAACTTCTAAAAGCTTTTGTTCGAAAAAAAAATTAAGTTGAAATTACTTCATGAAACAAACAGCGAGTGCAACTTTACATTATCCAACTGCACAGGTTTTTAAAAAAATAGTTGCAAGTAACATTAGGCATATTTAATGTGTCTAAGACGATAAATGAAAACGAGACCAAAGATTCAAAAAGAAATCAACAGTCGATGTAGTCAATGTCCAGTGTAGTTTAAAAAGTTGAATATTCGTAAACTGTTGTTCCAATGGCACTCATTTAAACAATCATTTAAAGTTAAACTATTCATAAAATTAAAATAAAAAAAATCTCGAAATTTTTTATCCAATTTTTTTATGTTTGGTAATGAAAAAAATATTTTATGAATCAATTATGTACTCGTAGTATATCTTTTATAGCTTGTATTAACATTTCCATGAGTGGATTTTCAAAATTACATTAGAATTTCTGTGTTTATATTGCAAGTAAGATGAGATATCCAAAAAATGTAGCCAACAGACAATTACAATCATAATCAAGTTGAGCTTAATTTTCATTAAATTCTAACAAATACTATACTTTTATCTCAGAATTTTTGTATGCATTTATTTGAATTGGCCAGTAATTAATGTTTTTTTATCAATTAATATCACAACTCCATGATTGGTGTTTATTTTTAAAAACTTCTTATTTGATATGATTATCCCTAGGAAAACATTATTGTTATTTACCATTTATTTACATTACTGAGTGATATGTGTTTTAATTGAAAATTAATTACTAGTTTCAATTTTCTACACAAAATACAATTACTTTTATTAAAAACTGAAAAATTAAATAACCCCATATATAAATCAAGTAAATACTAATTAAATTTTACCCATTAAGATTCAATCGCTCATTAATTATGTATCATGATACTGGACTCACCGTGCGTATTTTTTGTTCATCAAAATGGTACATTTCCTTATGTTTAGCGAGCCTCTAAACGTTATTATCCCTGAATTAAATTTGGAATGGGCTTGTTATTGTTGGAGTAAACGTAGATGCTATTAAAGCGAAATTAGTGGACTAAGTCCGTGTAATAACTCATGAAGGGATCCAGAGCGATTACACTGCTTCACTTGTTTTTCTTTAACACATACTAAAACTATTTATGGATTAGGTACTTTTATCAGCTATAACATCCCATGTATGAATATGGCAATGAAGATCTGATATTAAACTTGTGACTAGAAGACAGATACTCACCCTAGTGAAAACAATAAAAATTTTAACGCGGATCGTAGCAACAAAAAAGAACTTAATATAAACCACTTTTGGACAATTTTAGTGTTTATAGCGTTTAGTGTGTATAGTTATGTTAATGTGGAATTTTTTCTTCTCTGTAAATAGAACACGATGTGTACTTGTGGCGACTTATGAGTATGTTCCATCTTTATCATAGGTATAATCAGAATATCAGATAATTCATTCTCAACCATTGTGTTGAAAGGATCAACGATATGACGTTCCGTTTAACTTGTTTTTGTAAATGTGTAAGCATTTTAACATTAGTATTATTTTTGTTTTACTCAGAAGTGAAAGGGGAGTTTAACTTTGAAGTGCTGGCAAAACTGTTTCAATCGAAACGATTAATTTCACTGACAAAAACGACGAATAATAACCTCCAGTTATCCACTTCATATCATTCTATTTATCAAGTGTTCCTTTGTACACTTTTCAGCTTCACGCAATAAAATTTTTAGGGAACTAGCAAGATCATTTAGGTCAAGCACTGTCATTATTTTTATGACAACCTCACCTTCCTTATCTTTCGGTCCTCATCTCCTTATCTATCGGTTGTCTTTTATCGAAATGGGAGGTCTGTTAAAATTATTTAGGAATTCATTTCGTTGTAAAAAATATTCTTCAATTTATTAGGAATATTTCTTTAAAAAATATTCCACCTAAATTTTTACCATGAAGCACTTACATATCCAACACCCTTTAAATTTAAAACATCTAAAATTGTTACTAGTTGTAGTTTTAGGCGATTTTTCCAAATTTTAATTTTAAAATCAAAATTGCAAAGGACATAAAAGACGTTTGGAAAATTAAAATTTACATTTCATAGGTATTTCTAGCAAGAATATAATGGCGAGAGAACTATCAAAATTTGATTGTAACTTTTCCCGTAATTTGGTCCAAAAGATAACATTGGTTACTAAGCATAAATATTGTGTCAAAGACCCCTTATGATAATCGCTTCCGTATTTTCAGGAGCAAACATTAAATCGTGATTTTGTATTTACTCCTGTAAGTAGTAGCTACAATTTTTTGCAACTTATATTAAATTTATAACATGTAGTGTAGTTTACATGTAGCTTTTGCCAATGATGATGAAATCAGTAGCTCGACGATTATGAATAAAGTAAAATGTGGATGCGACAGAAATGAAATAAAATGCACGTATGGAAGAGGCGGAATTAATATTTTACATTTTGAACGTCGTTTATTAAATTTTTCATTTTATTGCGATTGCAAAGCATATTACGTAAAACATCGTTGGTTATTCCCCACATATATCACTTAAACGCGACTTCAGTTTTAATTAAACCAATCTTTTATAAATGTGGGGTGAAACCACTCATATAGAATTTCCTTTGTCGTCTTCTTGAATACCTATCAATTTTCAAGTGCGCAGATAATACACCCGCCGAACAGATCGGTTCAGTGTGTTTTGGCACGTCGTGTGAAATGTCCTTTTCAAGGACTATACCAAGTAGCGAAGCGGGGTTCTTTGTTCCTCGACTAATAATGGTTCTGATGGAAACTTGACCATTCAATTACTTGTACGACAAACGCTCGTCTGTAGATAGTGTTACTCGAAGCGTTCTTACGATTGGATAGAAAGGACGGGAAATTATATTGCGGAATGGTAAAAAATATTGTAGGCACATTTTTGCCCTTCTTTTGTTTCTACACTCATTTCGTGAAGGCTACACATTTTTTCTTAAGTTTCTAATATGTGTTATTTCAGTTTTGAATTTCATGGCAATTCTTTGATTTGTCTTAAAGGATATAGAGGGATAAGCACGTAAAATCTGTCCCAGAAGACATCGTTAAACGCGTTACACTAGCAGAAAGATGGTATTAAAAGGCCTCAGACAAACTTCCAGTCTCCTCGTCTTAAATTACTGGAAAAATAGTTTAAGTTCCGTTTTCTGATCAATATTTTGGCGGACGTAATTTATCACCAAAATATGTAAAATATTCGTACGCAGATAAAGTAAAACTAAATTTGACGTAGCTCACCAATGGAGAGGTTAACACACTAATGCGAAGTTTTTCAAAAAATAATAAATGTAAATAAGCCAAACCTTACCCTTTGGCATATTAAATACAAAGGGATTTAGTAATCAATTCACAAATAGGTTGGTAAACTTAGTTTCTCTGATTGTGTTTACCACGAACTACAAAGTTCAAATTGATGAAATGAGATGTAAATAAACATTCAGATGTCAAAGTAAACCGGCCGAGCCCAGGGTGAATACGGCAGCATCGTTCATTGTCGTCATCATAAAATACACCTGTGAATTTGGATCTCCATATCACAGTTATATGCTTACTCCACAAAAAAGAGGGTGATAGACAACATATTTTTGATCTCTTTTCCTTAAGAAGCCTTATGTAAAGGCTAATGTATTTCGCAAAAATTGTATCACTACTGACAAAAATGTATGAGTAATTTTTCTTGCTTTTAGTATGAAATATGATTTATTAATATGCTCTCATATTCCATCGTCGCTTTTACATAACCTAAGTGGAGTATGCCTACGTAGTGCCAAGTGATTTAATGATAGGAATTACAAGCGTTTTCTTATACGTACCTGAATATTAACAGATTTTTTATCAAGGTTAGAAGCTAAAGCAGTTTTTATAGTAATTTTATGGGGCTTTTGATATAACGTAAAAATCAAGGAATATATTTCAGCAAGTGGCAGTAACGGCTCCATACTTCTAAAATGATTGAAAAGTTGAATTTTTTTTAGGTTAAGTTGTATGTCCAAATGTAAAAAGTGTGTTTATTGAATATGAATTTTTTTAAATTATTTGGTGGTCAATGACGAAAAATAGGGCTCCGTTTGGAGAGTATTTGGCATGCTTACCCCGGTACCGTCTTTAGGCATAACAAAAACCTTCATAAATCGTAGGTATCCTTATTAAAAGCGTTTGTTTAAAGTGACTGCCGTGTCGATATATCGACTGGTGTAAAAATACGTAAAACCATTTAAGCAACTTACCGTGAAATCGCGTTTTGTTTACAATTTGCTAAAAATTTATTGAATTAGCGCACCACTATATGAATGATATCGAAATTTTAGCTACTTTTGCCATACTGGAGTCAAAATTTTAAAAGTCAAATAGTATTAATAAGGATTATTAGGGGAGAATCGTTGCGCTCGTTACACATTTTACCACTAATTTTCGTACCAACTTTTCAAAACACTGAAACGTTCAAAGACTATTGCGCCAATGATATATTGAAAAAGGAGACATTTTCATAAACTTTTATCAGAGATACCAAAGAGCACAGACGTAGTTTTAGCCTAAAGTTGCAATTTTCATCCCCTTTCGAGAGTCACAAATGATTGAAACTGTTGATACTTGATATTAAATTATCCTTCACGTTTAGTTCTTCAATATTCCAAATTAAAAAATACCAGAAATATTGAAATTTCTGAAGTTTCTGAAATTTCGTTTATCTGGGAAATTTTTTTAATCTTTGAAACACATTCGCTCCTCACAGTTTTTCTCAACATTAAAGAAATGTAGTTGTTACTTATAAATGTAAAATTTTATGATTATAATAAAACTGTATAGGGCGTCCCACAAAGAACAACGTAACGTTTTCAAGTTGTCTAGACTGTCCTAATTTTTGTATTAAAACTTCAAAGAAATATGTGGAAACAAATATGTAAGTACTATTCATCCTGATTATCGTGAAATGCTTGGTATCAGTGCACAATTAATGTATCAGAGGATTTTGTCAGGATTCTTTTTTGTCACATTTAACAGATTTCGTGACAGTTCTGTCATTTGGTACAGAGTTTCTTCTCACATTTCAGGTAAATGTTCTTCAATGTGTTGATTCTTTCCTATGCAATTGTCATAATGTTTTTCACATGCCAAAATAATTTTAATGACATTGACAGTTAATATTTTAATATTTTAAAATATTTAATTTGTAATAATAAATATAAATAAAAGGTCATTCCATTTATACCCCTAATAAATTGCCAAGGTTTTCATCGTCGTGTCGTAAATTTAAAAATTATTCTTATTCTTACATCTACCGTCAAATAACCTTCGAATTTTTGTTTGATGCTCAGATGACATCAGCATGCCCCTCTCTTGGTTTCTCATTATTCCAACGATTAGTATTGTTCTCTTCCGTCACCGAACGTAAACCTCATTAATGCTCGAATTAGAGTTTAAACGAAGCTTTATGACCTCGCTTTGTGCCTAAAAGCCATCAACGTAAAAACCTAATCACGCCGTGTTTACCTTTGAATAATCGATGATTGATGCGTCTTCTTTTCGCGTGCTTCCGTTAATAGCTGTAGGAACTGGGACAGCTCGTTTGCTAAATACTTATTCAGAAATACTTCAGGAAAAATGAAAACATAGATAAGTTTCAGAGATGAAAGGTTTTCACCCCATTTACTGAGTGTAACAGTTCGTGAAAATTTTAGAATTACCATTTCTTTAAGAGAGCATTTCTGGTTATTGGTTGCTTTTTAGCGTACATATATATTTTTTGTAGACGGGGTGGAGATTTCGTTCAAAGAAAATTTAAACGATCTCTTATTGTGTTTTTTTCCCCAGAAATATTGTTGCGTCCTCCACGTATTTAATTACCCCACAACTCTGTAAAAACTCCCTTTTCATTATGCATGTACATATATTGAGGGCGCACCGTTTTCCATAAATTGCGAAATATTTTCGCTCTACTACCAAATTAAATGTGAACTTTTGTGGGAAAATCACTTTGTCGACTGAATAAGAATTCGCCGATTTTATTTAAGGTCCACAGATTCCCATGAAATTTTTTCAATTAAGATTAAGGGGGCGTATCGATGCGATCGACGGGATTTTTATTTGCGAGTTTTATTCGCGAGGAGGCGTCCGGGAAATTTATGAATTGCGAGGGAGCCCGGATGAAATCTTTCCGAATCAGGGGTTAGAAGTGATTTTTATTAATGTTAAGTATAGTTCGAGCAAGAATTTGGGCCTCGGCGAAGCAGACAATGAGCAGTTACAGTGTAAAGTTATTCCCTGCCGCATTGCACCCCTTATCAATAAGCTGCTAATATGAGAAATTCATATTCAATTAAGTCTTTAGTTGATAATTCATTATTGATAAAGCATATTCTTTATGTGACTGAAATTGCGCCTAATGTCCATTTTGAATGCTGGAGGCCAGTCGCATCAACAACGATTATTTATTGAGAAATTTACAAGAACTGTAAAAACGGGTATTTCATTCATTGGTTAATGGTTATTACTAAGAGATGCGTATTAGGCGTCTGGAAAATCTTCAGAAAATGACATTTGCAGACGTCAAAATGTGTGCAGATTTTTGATTATTAGTTTAATACTAAGTATTTGATTATTATCGTAATTGTTTATCCTAGGGAACATATCGTTAATGTTAATTTTTACAACATTAAGCAAAAGTAGACAGAATTTCGTCCATTAATTTCTGAGGGAAAAGCGTATCTAATCATTCATTTGTTGAAAAAAGGCGTTAAAAGGGCCATATTTTTCCCTTGTAAACAAGGGGAATAGCTCTTATAATAAGAAATCGATTTAATTTTTGATTCCAGGTTCGGATACCTTTTATTCTTTGCTGTATTTACGAACAACACTTCAACTTTTTGAAGCTACGCTGAATGTTGAAATATAAATTGTATATTACCTAATATCTTTTGAAAGAAAATCAATCAGATGCTAACCTAAAATTTTCTTCAAGACGGCATGGGACACAGTTAAACGTCTATTGTTCTCATTTTTATCCCATTGTTATCTTAACCCAAGGTTTTTTATATGGAAAACTTAGTGAATTTTCTTCTAATTACAGTTACATCAACATTCATTACAGTTTTGTTATAAACCCCTAAAATTTCAATGAATAATTTTTTATGTCCATTGATTTTTAATTTAATACCTACCAAAACATTTGTATACAGTTTAGAGTTAAAAGATTTTATTCTCCAAATCAAAGAGGACATATCGCTGATTATCGTAAAGTGTCTGATAAAGTTAGTCTGTTAGTTGACTGATAAAACTGAAAGAAATAGAAACAGGGCAAACTGTAAGCTATTTTTCTTAAGGTATTTCTAATATTATGAGTTTTTTTATATGATTATGTTAAAATAATCGCTACTCCAAAAACACTAGGCTAAACATGTAAAACAGAAGAAAATTATCGTGGATATAACTCTGTCGGGTGGAGATAATGTATTCTGCAGGTTATGCTTAAAAATTGTAAGTAGTCTTATTGGTTATTATGGGTTACACAACAACCCTTCGATTTTCAGAAATTTTTCAGAAAGTACTGAAAAGCGTGCCTGGATTATGTTAGAGATCTTCTCTAGCAAAATTAACATGTTATAATATGTGGTGAACTCGCCATTAAATGGACAAAACAAATAAATTTAATAATTCAAAAATAATTCGAAGAATGATCGAAAATGAGGGAAACCCTTACTCATGTCAACCTCATACTTTGTTAAATGTAGAGTGCACCTTTAACCTTATTTTTGTGACATTTTTAAGGAATTCCGCTGTTGTAAACCTTGCGTCTTTCCACTTCGGTCACTTTTCATATGAGTTAAAAAAAAACTTATATTTTGAAATTCTCAGCGACGGAAATTTTTTTAGTAAAACTAAAAAAAAAAAACAGAGCCGGTTCAAAAGATTCTCAAGAAACTTTAAAAAATCAATGAAAATGTGTTGAGAAAAACTTTCAGCCAAAATATTATGCAACATCTCTGCTAAAATACTTCAAGATACAGAATAATTTTTGCAAGAGTATTGTTCTACTGCAAGAAAGACATAAGCGAAAAATATTTGTTGAGAGATAATGCGACAGATTCAATAGTTTTGCGTCAAACTTACGTGCAGTACCAAGAGGAAAATTATTGTTTCCAAATTTGACACATTATCTTATAAGTTGAAAATGGGATGTAATTTGAATTTTATTCCCATGACGCGTTAGGCGTATGGAAATAATCAATTGGCGGAAGCATCAGCCACTAATTCCCTTAGAATACTGAATTAGTATCGAACGTCAAAGATCAATTTTATGGCTTTGTTAAAATCCATTTGAATAAAGAGAGATTGTGACTTCCTTTAAGATCACGTCATTTATTTTGTATGCAAAACATTTTATAGAATGATATAGAAAATATTTTGTTGAAAATAAGTGATAATTCTAAATGTGTCAAAAAATCGCAGAAATAAATTGTTTTGTCATAATTCGTTCACAAAATATAATTAGTGTTTTGACCTTCCATCGTCTGCAGCGTGACAAAAAAATAATTCAGTGGCTCGTAGAGTTTCTTAAACCCATAGAAATTTTTTCCCGAAAATATGAAATGTTGAGAGAAATATTCGGGAATATATTTGAAAAAAATGTGGCGACGTAATTTAATTTGAAAGTTAATGCTTATATTTGGCTGTAGCTTTTTTTCGGTAATAAAAGTCTTTGTTTGGTTATAGGGCTTCATAACATTTGTCGAAACAAAAATAAAACAACGAGTTTAATGGAAAATTTTGAAAATCGTTTAATAATACCTCTATTTTGGTAATGGCATCAAGTAAAATGTAGAAGTTCTAACACTTGTGGGGGTTTCAGTGTTGATTTCAGTCGATTTCAATTTGTTTTTTAATATTCTCATGAAATTCAATACTCAAAAAAGGCTTGTGTCATTATGCCTTAACTTACCTATAAGCTTTAAAAAAGTATCCACTGTAGGTGATATATTTTAAACAAATATGTAAAGGTGTATACTCCTTTATAGTGATCTGTAGTTAGTAATATGTACTTACAGATTATTAACAAATTTTCTAATGTAGGATTAGGTATTAAGTGAAATTTAGCACTCGTATGGATATAAAAATCGTAATTTTTCCTCGCAAATATTTCATAGCTTACTTATCGAATTTTGATGTGTTATTTGTCTTTACTTGAGCCCAGAAAGATAAATCTATGGATTTTTCTGTAGCTGTAAATGAGAAACCTAGAACTAAGCAAGCTTCCAGACCAATAAACTCTTTGATAATCCCATACATTACACAAACATTGCAAACTAATCTAAAAATTGTTATATTTCACCGTATTGGTACGTATTAAGGCTTTCTAACTTAGCAGATGCGTTAAAATTAAATTTTATTTTACGTCGAATTCTGTTTTGTCCGAAAACATTTTAATTAATTTGCGAGCATAATTCTTCTCGCTAAAAATTGCAAAGCCATCGTCCATTTTAATTTTCATCCGAATCGTCGTAAATTTTTACAACGTTAATATTTCCGGAAAAGATTACATGCATAAGCCGTTCCCCTCGACGCTCCATGCACGAACTCGCTTGACAACGGAAAACTGCTTCGCTTTTCCTATTCTCTTTCCCTCATGAATATTCATTCCTACGGTAACTACCATTTACCGAACTATAGATAGTTGGGAATTATGTGGTCAAGTCGAATCGTGGGGATGTTCCCGTAAAACGGGGAAGGTAGATTTAGGAAAATGTCTTATAAAGCGGCTGGAGGAGGACCTGAAAATTGTTTTGAGAACGTACGTGTCCGGGAAGAGTAAATTAAGGGGAAGCCTTTAACGATTGCCCCATATAAATGTTTCATGAGAAAAAAGTCAGGTGAACTGCCGGGACGATTGTAGTCGGGGGAAATGTTTCAAACGTTCCAGATATAATTGGAGATTAGGTAGGAAGGTAATTTGAACTTTGAATCGTTTTCACTTTTTCTATGTCTGTAGGCTATCACCCGTTTGGACCTTCGGGTATCACTTTTCGGAAAAAGAAAATTTGAAAGAAGGTTTTCGATAAGAAAATAATTTTCCTGAAATTACTGAAAACGATTACAATTTGCTCTCTGGGAGCAACAAATGAACCTTACCATTATGTTACATATTACAGGGAGAGGAATATATGGGCATGATCGTTCCATCAGGAGGTCGACAAAGCACTGTAAGTTATATTGCTCTATACATTATCCTTTTAAAAAGACGATCGGTAGCTGCCATTCCCATGAAACTACACTAGCGTTTTCTTATTTATTTTAGTCATTAGGGGAGAAATCCCAAAATAGCACATGGATTTATCAGGATGCGTTGTCTTGAAAATGAAAACTTACTTGTAAGCAGGGGAGTCCGGGAGGATCCTGGAAATGAGTATATCCGCCGCCCTGTTTTCGATGTGATCTCCCACTGCGACGCCGAGACCGTATCCGACTCCCCTTTCTGCTATTAAAGTAACGCTGAGTGACTCTGGGTGAGATACACCTGCCATATTGCCAGGACATCCACAGTAGTTACTTCCTGCAAAATTAGATACGATTAAATGAGGATATCAGTGCGGTAAAAGATAGCAATAGAGTGATTTCATGGGGAGTTCGTTTAAATCCAAATCCTTATTGTTCAAAAATTTCTGTCAGATGGATTGGAATTAAAAGAGAAAAGTCATAAAATGCATTATCTAAGAGTAGGATCAATTTATAGGTAACGTATTTTTAGTACACTTTTCAGTCTTCTTGCACCCTCGCAATAAAACTACCTAATCGATTAAAAACCTTAAATTCATATCACTCATGCCACTAGGTGATTAAACTATTATTATATACTAAATACATGCACAATAAAAGTGCCCAAAGAATTATTTCGAAGCATAACACTTAAAGTATCTTGAAGCTGTCAATTATCTATTATTGCACCTTTGTAACCTCGTATTGCTACAGTTAAGTACATCTTAAATAGCAAACACTAGCCATCTGTTTAAATACTGTATATATTGAAATAAGCCCGAGGACCTGAATTATAATTATACAGAATATCTAATTGCTATTTGGCAGCCTCCCAAACGCAGGATATTTCATAAGGCCTTGTTATCTTCTTCGTATTAATTAATTAATTAATTTGCTTATATCTCTTAACGGGGGATCCGGCATTTCCATATTATTAACATTTCAAATTGGCGCTTGATTAGACTGACGATAAATGAAACGATCCGTATTGAGATGAATTGTATGTAAACAACGGGCGTTATATTTGATGGAGTCAGAAATGTGTCGTTTTGCCAAAAATGACACTTATTAATTGTAAGGGAAACGAACAGGGGTTTTGAGACAGACCAGCTATGAGATCGTAAAATATATGTGATAAGTGGTAGGCAACTATTGCTTATTGTTTAATAACACAAATTGTTCAAATGTATTGAATGGAGATTTGAGATAGAATTTAAATAAAACTGTTTTAATTATCATCTCATAAAATTTATCAGTTTACATACGATACCTACCAGTTTCATCGTCATCCTTTTCACTATTGCTGGCTGTTAAAAATAGTTGAGTTAATTACCAATTTAAACAATCCTTAGTAGTAATAGTATTTAATAACAATTACAGGAACTTGTAGTGTCAGTTTGAAAATTGTAATGTAAATTGATACATCAACAATTATTATTTAAAATCGAACAATTAAATAAATAATATGGTGGGAATAGCTACTTCCTTCTTTAATTTTCCATATAGCATTCCAGTTTAATTAACAACGTCTCCTACGGTCGCACGCCATAGTGTTTAATTCCGTATTCTATGGCGATTTTTCCGTAGGTGGAAAATTAATTAAAAAATAGAGAAAGCCAGACGACAACTACACCGGAATTTTCCCCTGCAAACAGAGCTCCGTTGAATTATTAATTCCTCCCGTTACGAAATACCTTCCACTTTCCCATTTTGTGCTCGATATCAATACGAGTTATGGTTTTAATAGTAGCTAATGTACTACCTTCAGAAATGAATTGTGTCGGTGCATGTGTTGCCAGTGGAGGGGAACAACGTACAGAAGAGTGTATAATGGAAATTCGTTTGGTACAGCATGTTTCCCATCCTCTCGACCTATCAGATTTTCCTTCGTCGAGAATAACGTGAAAATTAAAATTTTTATGGTTTGTCTAATGTTACAACTTGAGTTCACGGTTTCATGTGATAAAACTGTTAAAAAATGCATGCATTTCGAAAATTCTTTGATCGCAACGTTTGATGTGAAATATGCAGAAATTGTGTAGTTGTATGATTTGGTACCACAGTAACTGGAAAAGTTCTACAGAAAATTAAAAATTCCAAAGGAACATGTTCAACAGTTGAGCATATCTCAACTGTCATGGGGTAAACTTTTAATGAACAAAACTAATGTTAAAGCAAAATGTTTAAACAATGGAAATTCAAATATAAAATAAAAAAGATCCGGTAAAGACAAACAGATGCATTATACTGCATTATACTGCATTGGAAGAAGCCTGAGTTAATAGATCCTCGAGGAAACGGAAAACTAAAGATACAGCAAGACAATTGGCGAAGGAAAATTTCTGTGACACTGTCAGCTAGTTTTTGAGGAGGGGAAACCGAGAAAACCGAGAAAACCGAGAAAAGACAATTGGCGAAGGAAAATTTCTGTGACACTGTCAGCTAGTTTTTGAGGAGGGGAAACCGAGAAAACCTGACTTATTAAAAGCCCCATGGTGAATAAGGCGAGGGTGATCCTCTAGCAGCCTATCTTTGGCTCTACTATCAAGCATGGTCTAATTTTGTCTTATTTAACCCATAGTGTATATAATGTGTGCATCAATGTAATTAATCAATGGATGAGTAAATATAATCTTATTTTCTCTTGCCTTCTTTATAACACTTAAAGTTACCTAAAGAATCGTGGAAAAGTTAACATATAAAGTGTTTCAGCTAAGACAATTTTATCGAGAAAACTACTTATACCTATCTACAAGTTTTTAGAGTCACTATATAAGAGTTCATTACAAACTAAAAACTGAACATGACATAAAACCATATACGAAAGAGAATTTTAAGGAAATCATGATTTTTCCATACAAATCTTCTATATACTGAAGATGATAATAAAATCCCAACATTTTATTTCAATAGATTATATGTATGCATTTAAAAATAAAACACTTAAGTTACATATATACACCTATACGCCCATACATACTCTGTAGTATAGAGTATGAGAAGCATACGGTTTGATTGGTTACCCGAAAAATTTAATAGAAATGTTCGCCACCTATTTTAAGATTACTTACGCTTTGCCAAAAGTTTGTAACATCCTGCTACTAATGATGAGACATATAAAAAATCGCAAGGCCTTTTCAAGGGAATCAAGGAAAGCTGTCGACAAAAACCACTTTGTATTAATCTAACTATTAGAACAGTAACTGACACTGACACTGGGAAATGTCATCACTCTCCTTTTGAAATTTAAATACAATTTTATGTTTTAAAACTTTAATACTGTTTGCAGAGCAACACAAATATTGTTTGTATACAAATATTCATACCCTTTAGCAATTTAAATGTAAATTTTATCTTATTTACCTTATTTTTTGTCACATAGTGTAACATAGTATCTACGTATTCTCCGTTCCTTTTTTTTCCCTCAGGGAACATTAAAGTTGTTAGGGGGTTATAAAGATGTTTAAGTTTCGGCTAATTATGGAAATCGCAATCAAGATTTCGTTGTGTGAGATTTCGTCCAATTTCATACAGAAAATCTTGATACTACAAGATAATAGAAGATTAAAGTGCAGCTCTGACCTGAATTTAATAGAGCTCTTACACTTGAAAGGACGGCGAAAAAGAGACGTGATAATTTAAATATCCAGACGACAGTTCTCGGGACGGAATGAAACTCGGGGCGTTTGTTTGTTGGATAATAACGACTCGTGTGTATTGCATGTATCCCGAAGTTTGTCTGCTTTTGTGTTTTTGAGGAAGCTTTGAGAGAGAAAAAATACGTTTGCGTTAACAAGGACACTTATCGCGCCTGAATCTGTTTAAGAGTCTGCTTTTGAAATATTTTGGAGAAACAAAAGGCGTCACTCGAGTTTCTATGCCACCAATTTCTTCATTGCCTTAACGAACAATTTGAGCAGTAAAGTTTAAGTTAATCATATGAAGCTTAATAAGTTGCAATATAAATTTCAATGGTAGTTTAAGAGGTCGTAACTGATGAAATTTGCCTATTGTACGATTGCTTGCTTTTAGAGACATGAATAAGATTCCATTTTGTTTCTATAAAAAATTGGTCGAAAATGGTTCGATTTAACGCGTTGCAAATATATCACTGCCCTAAAAATCGTCTGATAACCTTACCCTGCAAATTTCATAGCAAAATTCCAAAATTCGATCTTTAGAAACGAAAAAAAGGAAGGCAACAACTTGCAATTTTTTTAAATAAGGGTCATTTTCGGCTTTTTGAAATGTCAAAAGATTCCCTGATACCAAAAACGGAAGCTTTCCTTTGTATCACGTCTATGTTCGGAGATATGCTTGCGAGAATAATATTTTTTTGTTTCTTTTTTCAAAAAACTCGATATCTCAAAAATCGTTCAATATATCCATTCGAAAATATATCACATTCCTAAAAATCCGTTCAGCGGACTTTCCTGCGACTTTCATAGTAAAATTCGAATGTTCGACTTTTGGAATGAATATATCGAGGATTAACCACTAGTGATATATATGTATATATGTATATAACCCTTCGATATAAACTGAGAGACTGAAAGACATTACCAATTTCGCAGTATTTAATCGGCGATCGTTTATCGCGATTATTTTGAGTGATAATCTATCAATTTTTCCTTCTTTTGTTTTTTTTTGTTATTAATCTAGCTGGCGAGTTGGAGGATTTTCATAACTATCCTCCATTGCTCCGTAATACGCTCGTTCTACTTAAATTTTATCAAAAATTTTAAATTTTTCTTCTTTTATCCCCATATAAGTTTCTAGTTGAAGGTTTGAAATGAGTGCCCCCAATGAAAGATAAATATTTCTTTGCACTATAATGTTAATGGCAAGTCTTTACGTCTTGTGCATGCGTTGCACCTTCATTTACACATATTCTAGACCATCTCTACTATTGGTCATGATGACCTGAGAGTGAAGTGTGAGGAGAAAGTTGTCATCAGTTTCAATTTGTTGATAGTGGTCTACTGGCAGAAAAATTTATTTTTATTTTAACAACGCCTGTGTTGTGTATAGTGCCGAAGTAACTTTTTGCACCTTTGATTTGTACTTGATTGGCTCTATATCCACGTTAAAAACTCTTGGCGGCGACGTGTTCCTATTTTTTTATTTGTGTTCATAACCGCGAAGCCAAACTAACATACTGCCATCATTAAGGATTGATGGGTGTTTGCTTTTTAGCGAAACATTGCAGTGCGCTTTTTTTGGCTTGTAGCAATAAATTATTATTTCTCACATTTTGATATAAGAGTTTTTTAAGTGTCTGCCGTCCATGTTCTTAATTTCAAATTGAGGAGAACAACCGAGTAACTGATCACGACCGACACAATTAATCATTAGATTGTTATTTACAAACACGTCACGAAAGTTTCGAAACACGGAGAACCGGCGTTACAAAACGAGCCCATCGGAGGAAAATCCGGTCCTATTTCACGAAACATCTCCGGGAAACTTCGAATTACGTCCGATAATCCATTATACCCGCGGAATTCAAAGAAAATAAGAATTTCCCTCAGTACTCCGACAGATATCAATTTTATTGGAATTCTTCGTCGGGACGGGGGAATTTGTTAAATGAGAAATCGATACCTGCGCCCCAGATATTTGAAATTTGCGTCTTGTGTTGCGATCCGGAAACGTTCTACAAAAACCTATAACCTATCAGACGTGTTAGAGACACATGTGATCAAGTGTCCTGCCAGACTGAAATTTACATTACCCATTTGGGAATTTAGTAGTGATCGAGGGAGTACTCCAATGAAATAAAAACTTAGCTGGAATGTTAAAGCTAAATTTCATTCACTATTAACGCAGTAGCTACGCTTATCGCTCTGATCTATTGATGATATGAAATTTAATACCAATTAATATAGGAGAGTGAATCAGTTCAATTAGGTAGTCCGTAGTAACTACCTGAATGCAGTAATGCAATTTGGGTCAATTAATATTAAATAGCTGAACCCGTTGGTTTAAAATTACCTTTGAGCTGTTTTGAGAATAGTAGATTATTAATGCTAGTATCATAAGCTTCACTTTCGTTCATTCTGGATTATCCACTCCTTATGAATGAATAGCTTGCAGGTTGATTATGCTTCACAATGGAATACGATATACTTAGATTTTAAGATAATAATGATTTCTATTGTTTATATTGTGTATCTTTCCCTATTACAAAGAAATATTACTCAGACTAGTTGTGGTTTTAATTCAATTTATTTCTTAGTGTTTATGTCCGTCAAGAGGCATTTTAAGTAAGTATCAGTAACTAATGTGTAAATGAATGATGACTCATATTTTCCAACTCGTGATGTCTAATAAGAAACAAAATTATAGATGCCATACCAATGACTAAAATATTTTTATCATTTTCATATTGGTATATTTGATAAACTTTTTCCGTATTAATTCCTGTTTTTTTAATAAGCAGAAAGTAACTCGCATAAAATAATTAAACTAAACACGTCTTCCCTTAGAAAACTTCTCGCATTAGTTCAAATAAAACTCCTTCGGATGAGTGAGTTACTTTAAAGCGATGTAATCTTCCATGCGCATTCAACTCATAATAAAATCCAGTTTAATTTCAAGCAGTTCCATTACAAAGTCCTGTGACGCTTTTTATGTACGTCATGTAAAGTTACGCCAAGAGGGATTTATGAGAAATTTTAAGGCACCTTAGTGTCTTATGTCGTAAATATGAGAATCCGTTTTAATTTACACTTCGCCGGGTTTCAACGCCCTGAATGGGAAGCCAACCATTCGAATCAAAAAATTTAGCGATCGTTACAAGTCACGCGATGTGACTTGGTTCTTGACTTACCAAAAAAAGGGTTGGACCCCGATCATATCTCGGGAGGATTCCGTTATTGAAATAAAAGGGCTTCGAATAACGTTTGTTGCTTAAATTTTGTCCCCGAAGCTTATTTTTGGGCTCTGTTGATTCGGGATGTATAAATTAATAGTTTCGGAGGTACGCGAACCGGTCAAACCCCTGTTTTCCTCGTTACTACATGAATATTCAATAATCCGCACCCGCGTTATAAGCAAAAACCGAAATGGACGGCTACACGCGAAATAAATTACACGAACGCTGTACGACAAACGTGGCGTAGGGAAAAAATCCGTGTAATCGAGGAGCCAGACTCGCAAATTACGTTCGGGGCGTACGGCCGATTATAATTTGAGATTTAGTGGACCGCCAACTAATCAGAGCGGTTTGTATAAAATGTTTCCATGGTAAAAGGAGATATTTGGTGTGCCATGGAGAAAAACTTGTGTTTAAATTAAATCCGTTGTTAAGAAAATACTGACTCAGAATGAGTCAGGGTGGTTTGGTGGATATTAACTAATGTTTAGTTATAAGTGACGTCATGTAATGAGGAACCAATCAAGTGGATTACTCATTACTGACTCAGAATGAGTCAGGGTGGTTTGGTGGATATTAACTAATGTTTAGTTATAAGTGACGTCATGTAATGAGGAACCAATCAAGTGGATTACTGACACAAGTAAAGTATATATATATATTCCTATATATTCCTTCCTATATATATATATATATACTACTACTACTACTATGTATTCCTGTGATAGGAAAGTTGCAGGAAAATCTGGATGTTTTCTACATCCTTCGAAAAATAAAAACAAAATTGAAATATCTTTAGACCTCCTAAAATAATGGCTTCTCCTTTATGTCGTCAAAATAACCGTAAACAAATACGATAGAAAGCGCTGGGACTTTCATATCTCCCTATTTTCGTCGGAAACACCATCTCATCGCCGCTGCGATATTCTCCCACTTTCGCTTCGACACTTCGAAACCTTAAATCGTAATCTCAGTTCACGAGCCCCCTCGCACATACACATAATCTTCGTCCTCGGGACTCGACTCAAACACAATCGTCGTATTACTATTATCATCATTATTATTCTCTGGAATGCAAGAGACATCCGAGTCAACATAAAAGATTCATCCCTCAGGCTTTAGGGTGACAATACCTCCCTAGCGGGTTGCCACCCTTCTTATTCTAATTCGCAGGATGTCCGTCGCAGACTGGAACGACCGGGATAACTTGTCACTTGTCCTAAGTTTAAGAAACTGAACGGGAAGGGGTGGGAACCGCGAGAGGAACTAGACAATTAACACGTTATTTATAAGTCTCTTGGGGGTTTTCGGTTCGCAGGTTTAATGAAGATGGGGTTTTTATTGGCCACCAATTATCTGATAGTTATAGACCAACGTTTTGCTTGGGTCCCCAAATTTTATTATGTTGGTTCCAATTTTATTACTGAACAGGAGAGAATTTTTAGGGGGGCCACTTTCTTGGTTCATAAGCTTGCTTGGTTCACTGCAGTTATGTAGTGTATTAAATATTATTGTGAATATAGTAATTTGCCAAAAACCGAATTTTCGTTAATTGGCATAATTTGGTATATGTTTTAATATTGTTAATAATGTTAATATTAATGGATTATTTCATGTCACATTGGTGTGTGAAGAATACCTTGTTTTCATCTGTTTTGTCAAATTCTATAGAAGAAAAACGTAAACTTCAAACGGAGTTGGGCTAGTTCAACAATATTAGTTAATTGAATATGGACAATTTGTTACGTGACATAAAACATGTAATTAACTGAATTCGACCTAGAAGAAAAATTATATTTCTAACTACAGAGCAAATTAATTTAATCAAATATGTGCGACTTTAAGTATGGGGCACTTGATTTAAAATAGTTACGATGCCAAAGGCCTGAGCTATTAAACATCAAAAAATATTTGTGCGTAGATATGATCTAAGTAAAACTTTTCTTGTAGTTATTATTCAAAAGAAATAACTGGAAAAACCAGCCATCACTGGTTTAGGATAAATTAGGTATAGGCTTTACATAGCACTTTTATGGGAAGATTAACAATAGAAACGTGCCTGTATATTCAACATGTAAATTTTTAAAATGCAAGAGGTCAGTGACTCCATAAAAATGCTAACTTTTAAACAGTGTATTCCAAAGAAAGTCATATACGTGGTATCACAACACTTAATGGCATGTTTATCGAATTTATGGTGTACACCACCATTATTTATGTTCTGGTGGAGGTAAAGTGCATGCACCACCTGTTGCATTTATTGGAAGGAACGCATAGTGTTGGGCGTAGGGTATTTATAGACAATTATTTTAATAGCTATGAACTGGAAAAATGTCTTGTTAACAAAAGAAACAGCTCACGGTACTGTAGTAAGAACGAACAGCGAAACCTTTTCAAAAGTGGTTAGAGAGGAAAAATTTGAAGACAGAACTGTAGCAAAGTAGGCTAATGTTGTAATGAATGCCAAAAGTAAAGATAAAACAAACATAACTTTCATTTATATTGAATGTAAAATGGAGAAACGACAAACAAAAGGGGCGAAAGGAAATGAAAACCACATTATAACAAATTTATTAATGAATTTATGGTAGTTATTCATAAGCAGGATCACGTTATGCCAGTGATAAAGTAGCCATTATAGCCCAGTAAAATATTTATGCATATTTTCCCATTAATGATTCTGAATTCTCACTTTTTCTGTAACAAATTCCGGTAGAAACATGTCGCTTTACAACTATCGTTTATCGGTAATAAGGCGTTTATTGAAATTAGAACTTGCATTTTACTCTCACATGCATAATTCAGCTGATTCAGAACATCTGCTTAAACCAGGGAATGAAAAGAAACATGGAATATATTGTAAAAATAGTATGAAAGTTGCCATTCCCGAGAAAAACTTAAAGATACTATTTATATATGCAAAGTTCTGAACGACTGTAAGAAGCAATAAGAATATTTTAACCAACTTATAATAATTCATTTGGACCAAGTATTTGTTAGTGATAAAATATCACACACAAATAAGGCATTCATATTTTATATTTTATCAAGAAAGACCTAAATATTACTTAGTTCTCAGTATGATACACATAATTATATTTTATGACCACTTCCACTGTTCCATCATATTTGTTATAAATAGTAAATCCCCCACGAAGGACCCACTTCTAACGTGAGATACTAATTATTCTGACTTGATCGGCAGTAAATGTGTTATGACAGGTTTTTAATGTTCAACCCCATTAGGATACATGTTTTCTTTAAAAATAAAAGGACTAGATCCCATAATAGTTTGCTGGCTTTAAATTTAAAACCATTATTTTAAGTATCTCCATGATGATTCTCTGAGAATAATTTTCAAATACTTTCTTTTATTCCACTGTTAAGGTATTCAGTGTTGAATAATTGTTTCCACCATATATTTTGTAAATTGTTCGCCTATATTTTTCCGAATTACAGAATATCCAGGATACCGAACAACTCAAAAAACAATTTTTAACATAGAATCAGCAGAAATGTCTGATGTAACTGAAGAAGAAGTAATGCTAGCACTGAAAAGCATGAAAACTAACCAAGTATCAGGACATGACGATAGAACAATACAACTCATTAATGAAGAAGCGTAAGATATCCTAAAAGAAGTATGCGAACTATTAAGTGAACGCCTGAAAGAAGGGAGAGTACCAGACACATGAAATAACACTATAGTAGTCCTTTTATCCTAAAGATATGAGAGTCGTAACAAATAAATTGGACTATTTTCAACCTACACCACAGCTGCATTCAGGAAGTATATGCGATCACCTCTTGAAGACGAGACTACTTATGGAAAAAGTCACCGAGTACAACTAAACATCTGTCCAGCCTTCATAGATTCCTACAAGGCGTTTAATTCTATAGAAAACTGGGCACTTACGAATAGCCAAAAAAATGTAGGACTAGACCACAGATATACCCAATTCTCAAAAAATCTGTACATGCATCGTACGGCATCCAGCAAAACGCGTATAGTAAAATGAGGCAGAATGTAGAGACAAGAGAACGTCACGCCGAGATATCGATTGCAAAGAACTTGTATCTACAAAGCGCCGTTATAACTAAGTTGACGAGACAAGACCAAGTCGCTGTGGTGTACATGTAGGTCTAGTAGTTATAGGTTTTAATGCTCAAATTACTTCACACATATACAAGCTGTCATTTCTTGAATTTCAGGCATTAAATTGTCTTCTGTTTTACCCGTTGTTCTTACGCTCAGTTTCATACATCTATTTGTTTAATTCTCATTGTAAGTTTGATTTATTCGTCCTGCTAGCCCTCCATACCTTCCAGATCTGGGCGCGATTATTGAAATCCGATGAGGCGATATTTCACGTTGGCAGTTATTTTTTCGCACACGTGTCGAATAAATCAGGACGATCGTTTCATAACCCATCAGTCCTTTCGATTAATTTCCACCATCACTCTCAGAGCCGCTATCGTCTCGTATCTTGCACGACTTCCCCCACCATGTAGTTAATCTACTGCCATCGGCTAAATGCGAATCGAGTACCCCGTCTAGTTTAAGGGAAATTTGGAGGCGCGACACGAACTTGCATACAACAAACAGAATTAACCATTATTGTTATAACTAATTAGTAGACATCAAGAAGCCATTGAAGCAACAATCTCTTCGATACTACTACTCGAGCGCACGCAAGGACAGAGAAAAGGAGATAAGGGATAAGGAAGGCACCCAGACGAGGGTAATGTACAATAGGATGTCGGCATCATCGATTCAATGTAGTAGGTATTAGGGAAATAATGACGGGCATCTAGCCAACTATTCTGTCTCATGACGACCAAAACAGTTACTACAATATTGATCATGAAATCGTCCGTTTGTCGGAAAATTTAAATGTTTCGTAATAGAAATAATTTCTCTATTAATATCAGTTGTGACGGAAATCGTGAAAATTCTGGCGCTTTTACACTTCGAATTGATACATTCATGAAGTCAGACAAAACACAAATATTTTTAATAATTTCTAAACATCTAAACTAAAGACACTACTTTATATAAACACCCCTGTATACCGGGTATTTTCACTTAAATACCATTATTATACGTTTAGACGACAAAAATTGGTAGATCATCGTCCTTCCGAGTTTACTGAAAGTAGTAGTGTGGTAAAAAAATCTCACAACAGACAAATAATTTGTATACAAAATAAAGGTAGTACCCAATAAGTAGCTTGTATTTTTGAGTCTGCCTTAATCGTTATTAAAAATGTCGACAAAGTTTGTACTATGACTAAAACTTCCAAAACCACAGGGAGCAATAGAAAACACTTGTTGAAAATATACCTTTACCACATTTCCAAGCGATCACATTTTCCATTTGCCATCCATCAGGGTAAATTTATTTTTTGCGCGTATCTCGTCGAGCACTCGTCGACACGAAATTAGCAAGTTAATCGTTGTAATCGTTAATCATACGTTTTGAACGGCACTCCACGGCTTATGCGGGTCGGTGGAGGATCTCAGTTTGCTTTATTCAAAAATACCCTTCCGATGGTTTATGTATGGCGTATTTCCGCTGGCCGCTTTTCATTTTTTCCCATATTCATTGCTTCGAGTTCTTGGCCCGAGATGATGCGAACACGGTCTGCTTGCTTCGCGAGAAAATTTCAGAATTTACCAGCTGACAAAGGGATTGAAACGTGTTAACGGTTTGCTGTAATTTTATAACTGGAGTATTTAAAAAATGTTTTCTTTGAATTGGTATGCTTAGCACATGTAAACTTTTGCTTTCAATTTTGCTGGTTATATTGTCTCCACTAATATCGAAGGTTTAGAATGAATGAGACGGTAATTGATATATAATATAATAATATTTCAAGTATATTGTATATACGACCATCCATATACTATGGACTAATGTTGGATCTCTTTTAAGTACAACAGCATCTCTCAGTATAACGGTTCTCTGTAACTGTACTAATAGCTAAAATTGCTGGTTATTTTTACGATTTATATGTTACGGTGGAGATGTTGAAAGCTAATATTTGAGAGTAATAGAAATTAAGGGACCAAAGACTTTAAAAGGATTCATTACCAGGAGGTCAGTACAATATTAAGCATTTATTGCTTAACATATTGCCTATATGTAAAATTGCTATGTATAACATGCTACTAACGCATGTTACAAACATACTTTAGGTACATAGCTATTATAGCTATTATAATGTAATATAATATAAATTTATAATTTAATCTACGTAAATCTTAAACTAGTCCTAAATTTTATATTTAAGATCATACGTCCTCACTATGCTTAAAATAATAACATGTTTGTCTTTCACGTTCACGAATCGTAAAATATGAAGCGGTGTGATTTTTTGGATATTCACCATCTAAAGAACTCTGAATGACGACATTCATCAGTATAAGTTCCAAATAATAACATTGTAGGAATAGCTAAGACATTTGCCACACTTCTGACTTTCACAGCAAGATATATAATTAAAGTATACTTTAACTAGACAGATTGACATTTACACACAAATTTTAAACCGAATGCTATTGTTGTGTCGATAGTAAAGAGACTAATTCTTTTTGCATATGTTGAAGATAAGCACAACCACGTTTATGAGGTTAAAGGACGTTTACAGAAAATATTTATAAAAAGGCCAGCAAGACTAGTTGGTTGTGTTCTGCTTAGTACTTTCCATAGAAGCATAGAATGTGCATTCACCATAAATTAACAGTGGCCTAAAATTAAAGCTCTATCGAAGTGTTTTCACCGGAAATTCGAAAACTAAATGTTTTTACGTTTTTAAACCTTTGATTAAGTTTTCACCTTTTAACCAGTTTAGCCTGCGAATAAATAGCTGTTCAGTGGATTGGCGTGTATCATCATGAATGTGTCAATATTTAATAACTTCAATACTTGCTCGATATAACCTGTTTTATTTAAAATTAACCAAACTAATAAATAATTTAATCAGGAAATATTACTATAAACATAATTTAATCTTTAACATGACTTATAAAATTCCAGACTCAATTTTAGAAGTATATCTTATTCTGGTGTTCTGTATGTTTTACATAGCTGTTTCTCTTAAAACCTAAAAGAATCTTAAATCACTCCTAGTTAATAATAAAGAAGTATTATCAGTGATTCTTAAATCGGGTGAATATAAAATAACTTGCAGCTCATGCTGTACTTATTAAGTTAGACAAATGAAACGCAAATTTTCAACTAGACTGAAAGAATGAGTGGCTCTCTAAATTCAATAAGAGTGACACTATGATCACATCTTTTTTTGCCAATCACATCCTTGCTGAGGAATAGATATTCGATATTAATTTTGGTTCACCTACAAAGTAGACCTGAACTCCTTAATATGCTTGAAACGTTAGAAATTTTAATAATCTCAGAGAACCCTCATCTTTTAAATGATGAAAAGAATTTATTAGCAAGCCGTGTTATAACTTCTTTAGTAAATTTATTAATACTTACAAGTTTTCTATTCCAAATAAAATTCATATACATACACACTTTAAGGGGGGTGTGAGATTAGGAGGTTTTGTCGATCCACCATACGTTAGAAGTGATTTTCACCTATTGTCTTGTATTGTTTTCAGGTTGTGTAAGTACATTTATTATTGTTTGTTCCTTTAACTTTAATATGATAATATTAGGTGTCGGATGATAGCACAAGCCGAAAGTGTTCACGAATAAATGGATCTGTTACATCTGTTTCCTGTTAATCATATACGTTTGGCATTGTTTAATGTACCACTGGCAGATTGGATAACATTGATCCACATCTCTATTTTCATAACAATTTCAAATTTGCGCATTGTGCATTGTTACACGTGAGGCTCTTTGGAATTTCAACTATTCAAGTTTTTATTGCATGAACGATAAGCACCCTTTACAACACAGAAGAAAATTGTTTCGAAAAATATGTCTTTATGATATAAGACCTCTCAAAACTGAGACAGTCACAGAAAAAAATATGTCTGAAAGTATGTCTTCTGACGACATACAAAAGTAACGACGTCTATAACAATATTGGTTTACACGCTTCAAGAAGTTTCTGATATAAATATTTTAATTATCCAGAATCTTATTACCTACTTCACTCTTTCACCACTTATTGAACGCTGGGTATGAAAAAATTTACTGCGAATACAACATTGCAATGTAAACGAGATGGAGTACAACATTTTAATGTAATCAACATTTTAATGTAATCAGTCATGTAAATAAGAGGCAATAAAGCAACTTAAACGAATTATCTTGTTTACCAATTTCTAAATTAATTTTAATTGGCCGGGCTTCCCTTTGATGTATTTATTTCGTCGGAAGTTTGTGTTACGACGTCTCGGGCGATCCCCCTTTTCTCGACTCGATCGTTTCGCGTCCAGTCGGTCGGTAGTTTATAAGGCTACCCTTTTACAGGCGATTTCGCCTTTTATGGGGGCGATTCGGCGCTTAGCGGGGCCGTTAAGATTCCCGATGAAACTCATATCAATAGGACGTCTATTAAGGGTAATATTTACGAGGATCTCAGGGGGACCGTATATTTCCAGAACGGGTAGCCGTCCGAGGTAAATATAACGGGGCGCTGTTTCCATATAAAAAAAATTATTGCCAATGAACCTTTTTGGAAGAGAAAATATGGCGACTTTGATAGAGAATCTATCCAATAGTGTCGGAGAATTCATAAACTTTTTTCATCGAAATTTATCTGGTAGCATCCAGACTATGAATATAATTCACCATGAATTATTGGAATCATCAAGTCAGCCACTTGGTCTCGTTCATTTATGAACATCGAATATTTGCTCCTAACTTTTACGGAAGATCAAGTGTAAACGATTTATTTCGCTTACTATCCGTTACAAATGCTTTATGAACTCAGTTCCAAGTTCAATAAAATAAAAACTTGTTGGCAAAAATATTAAAAAAAGCATGCTGATTCTTCATTGTATTTGTACAAAATAGGAGAATTTTTGAATGCAGCTATACATCGGATATAAGTAGTTAGTTAGTATAAAAGTCTCAAAATGTCCCTATTTACGAACCTAATTTGCATATCAACTTTTCTACATATTAATTATAAAATATTTCACGACAAAAGCTGCAGAATTTCAATGATAGGCGATGAAAGGTTTTTTCTATACGACTATCAACAGATATTTACCAATTCGCTCAAAATTTAGAAAATATTTCTTTAGTCCGAGAAACTTTCAACAGTGATACATTATTGATCACGGTGAACGGCCCTATTGGCTCTTGAACTAAGGGAAAAGGGAATGAAAAACTTCATAAACCAAGTTTCTAAAATCTAAAATCTAAGTCCCTAAGTTCCAAAATCCTAAATTACAGCAAAACTTAAATGATCAGAATAAATAGGTAAGAGAGGATGGTGCGATTTTTAACTTACATCGTTCTCTGGAATTGTGGGGAAACCATTTGTAAACAGGGAAGGTGGTAAATATCTTGCAACTAATAACTGAACTGACCCCCATGTTTTGGCTGACCGTATTTTTATAGTCTTAACGTTGATGATCCCGCGCAACTCTGTTTATATTTGTGGAGTCAAGTTATTAAACATGCGTGAATGCATGATTTTTCCACATATACTTGTTAGCATAATTAGTTTATGTTGGTGTTCTCTTACGGAGACTCTTATATAAATATAGGCAAGAGGTTCATGCTGAGTTTCTTTCTATCCTGTACGAAGTGCCCTGCCCCAATTTAAATTACATAATTTACATCTAATTACATAAATTACATAAATTACATAATTTACATAATTACGTGCGCTTGTGACAATATTAGCTCAAAATTAGAAATTTAAAAGTAAAGTGAAATCTTCTAATATTTCAAAGTTGTTTCTGCTTCCTACCAATATTTTAAATTATCGAATGTAAGATTTATTTGTAAATATAGATTGAGTGTACAGGTTTATAAGGTGTATATAGTTCCACTATATGTAGATTTGTCTTACAGCAAGAATACAGGATAAATAGCCTGTTTATTAATAAGAACACCAGAGACTTTTTCGGGAAAATTACTGGGAGTCAATTAAAATTTTGATAATCTTATGTATGTCATCAACAACTATAATTCCTTACAGTAATGTAATTTATATTTATATGTGAATCAAAGTGAATCACTAAAATATTGACTTGATTTATTGTGTTACTAGGTATGTTCTATTTATTCTCAACAAGTATAACTTTTAGCGTCTATTGTTAGTTCATTTAATCCTAAATTGCCCTGGTCTAGTCGAACAACCCTAGTCGATGTGCAGTAACAATAATATTAAGCTCGCAGCGCTTAGAAAATGTTAAAGCGGAATTTAAAATGGGTATTGTGTGTAAATACGTTCATATTACATAAAAGGTTAGAGCAAACCGATAAAACTTGTATTGGCTAAGTGAGAAGAAACGGCAAGGAGCCGTCGAATTTGTATTCAAACTTCATAGAAATAATAATAACAATTAAAATAGAGAAAACTAGAAGCATATCTTCTAGAAAGTCTAATTAAAAAATAATGATAAACGAAAACGAGATAAAGATGCTGGGGGAACTAAAAAAATATTCAGGCTCTGTAAAGGAGAACAGGTTACTAGGACAACAAGGGAATTGAAAGAAAAAACGATTAGAAGAGAAATACTCAAAAAAGTCATTAAACTCCATGTAAAGCAGTGAAATTGGGGCACTAACCAAAATTTATTTAAATAGAATTAACGCTATGACAGCAGCAATGAAAGGGTAGAAGAGGGTGAGTTAAGGTGGCCTGGTTATATGATGGACATCGGAGGAAAAATTACCAACTATGATCATTACAACAATTACTAAACGAGGAGGGAACAAATATGTAAAAAAGACGAAAAAAGGAAAATGTCTTGGAAACAAGAGATACAAAAGCATCAAAAAAATATACGCGCGAAGACAACAAGCGCAGTCACACAGACCTATCTATACATAAAAGTTAAAACGCTCATTGCTAAAAATAAAAATATGAATTTTCAATAACAATTGTGATTACGATGACAAGTATTCTTCCTTTTATTCGGAAAATTTTATTTTTATTTATTTATATATATTTAGACACCTTATTCTTTCTTGAATTCAATTGATCTCGTTGGTTCACCATTGAATTAATATCCTTTTTAATTCCTTTTAGAGTAGTAGTCTTTTTACTTTGCTTAGTATCTCGATAATAACATTCCAATTATTTAGATAGCCTATTACAAGCGATAATAGCAAGTGAATCAATATTTTTACTAGTACGAAATTAATTAAATCTATTGAAGGGTTTTTTGGAGATTTTTGAAAAAGCACGTAAAAGACTCCCACAATATATCTAGACTTCGAGTGTATCCAAGATTTTCCTTTACTTAGTGCTTTTTGTTTTTAGCTACAGCAGGTACGTCATACACCAACATGATTTTTATAATATGTAGATCTTCACAACTCATAGTGTGAACGACGTATCGTATAATGTGAAAATGCCCTTGGTTTCTCGTTCTCTTACTCACTGAATGAACTCAAAACTGCGATATGGGAAGAGATTCGATTCATTTATGCGGACGTACTCCAGATAGTCATGAGAAACGTGTATTCATGTAATTTAGGAACATTACGTTTATATTTGGTGGCATTATTTTGAAAAAGTAAATTCGTTATGTATTTATATAAATGGCATACGTATACTTTCTTATATCCATATATACATATATTCATATATGATATTACTGTACATTATGTTTCTGTATGATTATTTTCACTCGATTGTCATTTCTCCTCCTTTCGAACTATTCACTATTAGTTAGTACATTATCTTCTTCCTTTCTATACCGAAAATTTTATGTAATTTATCCATATAATGTTTCCACATCTTATCAACAATGTTTATATTTGGCGGGAAATTGTTGGTGTGTCCGCCATTACACACTATTTGTTATTTACGTTTATTTATAAATCTGGGAGTTACTAAACATTTTACTGGCTTACAGACCCATTACTTCTCAGTAATCACCCCATTTTAGTATTTAATTACGTAAAACATGACCCCGGTCTCTAGCCATCCCGCCTGATAAACTTACGAGCGTTACTAATATAAGAAACATCTGCTGGTGTATAAGCAAACACTATATAAAAATATATACATTCCTTTTCAAAGTTTCGAACCAAGTTCAGACAGTAAAGAACGTCGGGCGTCATTTTGTCTGAGGAAATTCGCACATCGAATCACGGCTTTATGAAATAATAATTACAAAAACGGTTGAAGAGTTTACATTTCACTTTCCTGTGGAGCAATTGTTACGAACAGTATACCGGGCGAGTAATTAATTGTTTAAATTATTCGTAAACGAGTAAACACGATCGACGAAAATAAAAAAACCCGAGGAGGAATTGGATCGACTAATATAAACTTACCGCAATCATTCTCGTACAGTTTGTTGATCGAACTCTGTCGGTTGGTTCTGTTCCTGTTGTTTCTGGACCGTCTGGAATTTAACGTGCTGAAACCGGCCACGCTCGGGCTGCTGCTCATGTACTGCCCTAGAAATTAAAAAGGGAAAAGATATACTTTCAAAGTTTTTGAAACCAATTACTAATCATTAGTAAATCTGCATTGGCTTATATGCTGAATATGTAGCGAATGGTCATGTGATCCAGTAGGAAATATAGTAAAAACGATGCTGATGTTAGAAATAATAATCTAAGGTACTGTGTTAGGCCATTTTGGGCGATGCAAGTGACTACACAAATACACTGAATTGTCTACTCTACGGTATTCACTTCACAATTTTATTATTAAATCTTACAAGTATTTTCACAGCTATTACAAACTGACGATCACAGATTTTCCTGAAAAGTTGTATGGGATTCTGTATATATAATCATCGTAATGTTATAAAACATTATTGAGCCAGGAGACCTTATTGTACACTGTTTAGTGCGTTTTTAGTATGTAATATATTAAACAAAATTTGGTACTTATTGTTTATAATACTTGTTTATATATATTTATACTTATTTCTACATGTCTATAAAATTATACAATCACCAGAAGATATTTTAAGAAATTCAGGCTTGGATAATAAAAGATTTCAAATCAGTGGCTGATATCTGAGCAATTTACGTAATATGCCGATGATTTGATGATCATAGAGCTATAAAGTATGTCACAGAATTACATGATGCATCAAATAAAGTAACTCTAATAGTATTCTACAGAAAATCAAATGTATTAGGAACAAGGTGTAATATAAACAATATCATTGAAACAAAAACGAAGACATTATATACTAGTGATGTAATTTAATGCTTAGAAAAGGAAACCAAATAGAATTTATCTCAAAATGGCAGAATAATGGCTTGTGGAAACTTTCGGAATTTTAAGAAAACGACAAAGTGCAGACTGAAGACTTTTGTATTATATATAACACCAGTACTGGGCATCCACCTGGTGGTATTGGAAAATGGTGCAAATTTAAACAGGTGAAGTATCACGCAATATGCAATGAATGTAGTGATGTCGGATATCTGACAGATAGTGTAACTAAAATAGGGTCAGAAATATCACCAAGTGACTGCCACAATGGGAAAATTATCACTAAAAACCAATTAAAGTGCTATTACTTAAGAAGAAGCACGAGCATTTTTGTAATAATATATGTTCTATTACATATCGGTAAAGTCAATACACTCATAGGGCTCATCATACAAGTAATGTGTGTTAGTGATTACTATTTTTATATAAAATCCTTCAAAATATAATTCTGAGTTTGAAAACTTGACCACTTTTTGAATGCGAACCGTTTCAGATTACCCAGCGTTCGCAATTACGTTTCCCCTTTCCGAGTTTGTCCCGAGCCCATTGGAGCAAAAGAATCACTACAAACGATCGGTAATTACAAGCCCATTAAAGACGCCTAATCGGAAACCTAAATTATAAACCGTATTCACATACTACCAATTCCTCCTCCTCGTTAAAACCAAATCTGAAGTTTCCATAATCACTCACGCTTTCTCTTTCTCCTGCCGGTAATTAGGATTTCCGAATTGGCTTTTCATCATCCCTTCGCGCTTCCCTGCTAAATAATTGCCATGGCAGTGATCTAAGTTTAAGTTAAATATCGAGAGTCGTCTCAGTCGACCGAGTGTTATCGTTGTTATGTATAAAATTGTAAAACAAAATAACTAATCCTTTCCCTTTACGAGTGAAGTGACGTGGTGCAGCAAAAGACTGTAACCTAAACGCTCCTCCCTTAAAGGTACGTGCATCCCATAAAATCAAAGGACAACTACTGCGATTCTTCCACATGACGTGTCATTAATAGAAGCGTGGAAATTCAAGAAACGATCGACTGCGATGGCGCGTGAACCGCCATCAAATGAACACACGAAACGGAATTTCCTTTTTTGTTTATTTCCACGCGAGGAATATCGACGGGGAAGACAACGCCTGATCGCTCGGTATTTCTTTGTATTTAAAACCGGATAGTGGGAAATGCGGAAGAAGTGGTTCTTGAAAGAGTGGCACTCCGATATTTTTTTGATTTTGAAAGGACATTAAGTTAGTAGCATTAATCATGTAGCATTAAGCATGTAGTAAGTAATGTAGCATGTAGTAAGTAGCATGTAGCATTAAGCATGTAGCATTAATCTATTATTTATTACATGTTGGAAAAAGTAAATAGAAGAAACAGCAGCCATAAATGCGGTGAGATAAGTTACTTGATGTCTTCAAAAATCAATGATATTTGAAGGAAACGAATTAAGTAATTGCACTGTAAAACAATTTAAAGTGCCAGCATGATAAGGAATAATAAATGATGATATTTAACGACAGGTGCTTAACTAACCACACGATTACAACAAATCGGAACGAGAGAAATATAATAGTTCTTATACGTCTCGGATATTGACTGTCATATATGATATTTTACTTGCTGTGGACGAAAAAGTTCAGTCATATTCAAACCGTATCAAGTTCTGAGGTTTTTGAACCATCAACTATGAAATTAGGCTTTTAGCAAAAACATTTTTCAAGTACTTTTGCTTGCTAAATAGCTCACAATTGACGTGCTTTGTCATGTCTCATGACTTGTTGTAGTGGTCGTCAATTTTTTTCATTTTAAATTGCACTCATTATACAGTAAAATTTTATATTTGTAATTTTCTTTGGGGATACTGCAGCACCGCAGGGCCTATCATATCTATGTAGCTTCCACTGCATAGTAGTCAATTTGGTATAGTTCTTACGTACGTCTATATTTCCCTCGAGTCCACTGAAAATCTATGCTAAAGACCATCCACCATCACCATCACGACCATATTCAAACACAATCTGCACCTTGTCACTGCTGTCTGTTTACCACTCTCTTACCTGCTGCTCCGTAGCAGTTTCTCGACTGGGTTCTGCGTCTCACGTGCGCGGGTACGACTTGCAGCTTAGTAGCTGCGCATAACAATCGTTCAGCTTCCCTAGTAGTACCGCCCCAGGTGTCTAAGGAAAGATCGTCGATGGCCAGAAGCTGATCGCCGACCGATAGAGCCCCGCACCTGTCTGCGGTGCTCGCAGGTAGAATGGCGTCAATGTAGTAACCGGCTGGGAAATAATTTCGACTATAAATACAAGATGGCGAATAACAAAAATCAAAACGAAATCAATACCTTCGAGCTTTGAATCTTTCAGCAACTCCACAACTACAAGAAGAATAATTGAAGTTCTCACCTGTCATGATGTCGTCTGTGTCCATTTCGCAGCAGTTGGTCAGCACCAAACCGAAATCTTCCTCGATTTGCCGGTCGATTTCCAGAAGTAAGGGTCCAGTAGCGTACTTAACGGATTCCATCACGCTGATGTCGTATTCTATGGTAAGGGTGGTGAGGACGATTCCGTGGGTGTTTGACTGCATGTTATCCCTCAGGATCTGTTGGGCTTCGAGGAGAGTTTTGTTCACTAAAGAGTGGTGATCGACTTTCAGCAATCTGTCGCCGACCCGTATTAACCCGGTTCTGAAGAGATAAAGCAAATTATTGTAATTTCATTATTCGCTATATTTGATTAATATATTTACTAATTTTCCAAATTTTAGATTGTTTACAGTACATAGTACTAAGAAAACACCCTCTATGTGATTAACACACAATTAAAGTCGGTATAAACAGATTATAATGAACACGAATTCAAGTTATTATTAGATTACGAATTAGTAAACACGTACGAATGAAAGATAGTAACAAATGTACTATTCATTTTTTTTCGAAATGATAAGAGAGATAGTGACAAAATATTTACGTGTGTGTTAAAGTGTGTTAAACTTCTGTTTAAAGTAGAATACTGTCCAGTTTTTGTTCTACTAAGTGGAGTTCCAAACAGATCTTCACCACTCCACTTCTTCCACAGACTCCAGAGATCTAAGTTTGATATAACAAGAGGACAATCTATTGTGTGATTTTACGTTTTAAACGACACACAAAAAATCTCTAACAGTTCGTCTATCTGCTAAACCTAATATGTTGTATTGTGATGCACAGAATTGGTAATTTTGGTCAACAAAATGAGATCTGTTTTACGTGCAAGAATTTTTAGAAATGTACGTTGCGTCCGCTCGAAGTTTGTCGTTTACATTTTATAGTGAGGGATTTAAATAACCGAAGCAAATGAAATTCTGCTGTAAACAAATGCATAGTGCAAATGAAATAAGAGTTTCGTGATATTGGAAATATCTTCAGTGGTGGATTATATAGATAATCATTTTGTCGGAACGACTATAACTTGCACTATAAGATTTCGTTATTTATTTAATCATTATACTATTTTATAAATGTTTTAAAGAAAAAATTGACCTACCTACAGGTCAACATAATTTTGAGCCTAAAGACAAAAGTTGAATAACTTCATGAGGAACATGCAAATTAGTAAGATTTTTTAATGAATAATTTTTTCTGTTATCATTTTAAATATTTTTGGTGGTCATATATTTTTATCAAATATTTTTATTTTGGTGGTCATATATTTTTTTTATATATTTAAATGGTGCTCATATATTAATTTCCTTTAAGTTTCTTATTTTAACCTTATAAAAATGTTTATTATAGATACAACTTTCTACGACTGAATTCGACATTGTCACATTATTCTAATAATTTTTTTTCATTTAAGACGGTTGTAAATTTAAACGAGAAAGTGGAATTCTATTTTTCCATTTGCTTTTAAGTATAAACAATTATTACAGGAATAAGTAGATTTGACGTGATTTGTGGTGGAGAATATAAATTTTCTTTTTGGCGTTAGGAAACCTCACCATTTATGTCCCACAAAAAGTTAGTACACACAATATATGTTTATTAGTGAGACTAAGCTGCTAACACGTTAGTATCATTCATAATTTTAAGCAATTCAATTATTTGGCAAAGATTAGAGATGAAATTGTTTAGAACAAATTTGAGATTTGTATGTTTCTTAATTTTCGCCCAAATCTTCCCGGTTTTCCACCTCCGGCGAAAACAATTTAAAGTGCAAAGTCGCATAATCCAGCATTTCCTGCGGATTCATCAAGTGTCAATGTTTCGCTTCAGTCGAAATCCTATTAAGAATTAGCGAATTAAAGGAAAGTTTGATGAAAAGAGATTAGACGAGATTGAGATGCCTTGTTCGCCTAAGACTCTTCTTTAAGTCACTTGAATTTAATTAAAATTGCCTGGATCCGAGCTCAAAATCCGTTAATATCGAAAATATTATTATACGAAATTAAAGCGGCTCCGTAATTAAATTAATCGTTTCGTTTTTAAGAAATTTGGATGGATTACTTGGTTGGTGGGTTACCTGTGAGCCGGTCCGTTCTGGCGCACTTGAGTGATGACGAGTGGCCTGCTCAAATGGGGATGATCCGGCACCAATCCGCCTCTTAGCGTGATACCGAGTGATCCATCGATCCGTTCGATTGTCACCTCGGTGATTTTGGACGAGACGCAAAGTGAGTTTTGGGATGCTGGAAATAAATAGAGCATAATTACTGAATATGTGAATGAATAATGCTTAATCTCATTGAAAACATTGATCAGTATGGTAATTAAGGGTTAAATAATTTTGATTAAAATTTAATCCGTACCGAATTAGTGTTACTTCGATGGGTCTTTTTAAAATTTTAATTGAATTTCTGTAGTGACAGGGCGAGAGCGATTAATACTAAAAACTCGGATTTGTCGTGCCAGATTAATTTCGTGTGTGGCATTCGAGGCCGAAAATTCGATTTTGTAAAATCGCACCTCTTCAAATTGTGTCCCGGTTTCCGTCCTTTTTCGATCGAAACCCCGAATCTCGACCGTTCTCACTGGATGCGCTCCATAAATTCACACAAAAAAAACAACTAAATTGCATTGTCAGTAGCATGTTTCGGCGGATCCGTGCAGCAAATCCCTAAAACCGCTCCGACCGGCACACAAAAAGTTAAATCAACCCAATTTCGCGCTAAATTCATTTCCTATCGTCTTTACATCATTAACGCCCTTAAACAATTCGCTTTCTAAGAAGTATTTTTCCCTTCCTATTCATTTTCTTCCCATTCAAACAAAGATTTCATGAATAAGCAACGACGTTGTAAGGAAGCGAGAATATCTTGACTTAAATCTGTTGAATAATTCAGCAACTCCGAGGACTTTTCAAAGTCCAAAGTGCACCACCAGTTTAGGAAGTTTAAACCATGACATGTCTTCAACAAGATTCGACGCGTACGCTCCATTTTTAGGGTATCCGCGAGGAGGAAATATTCATTTGCCAGAAATGAATAAAATGTAAAGTTTGCATTGTGACTACTAGAGCTTGGAAATTGTGCATTTAAATGAGTTAAAATATACAGCCAATATATACTACAAAAATTGCAATATATACACGTAAACATGTACTCATTTGCTTTCATATGCCCTTTTTTAAAACATCCCCACCCTAACAGAAATTAATGGCATTTATTCGATAATATTCAGTAATTATTGCTAGTAACAATCGCTCAATATACACTGCTTAAAATATAAACACCTCTTTTTTAGCAGTCGTGTAAAAATAGTATTAAAAAAATTAAAAATAGGTTATTTTTTGTATGTTAAACGTTCTCCATTATTTTTATGGTGAAAAGGTTCCTCCCACGTTTTCATTATTTTCACTTAATGCGCATTCTTCTTAGCATTCGAATGTTACCTCGCTGATCTGTGTAAGTTTTTCGGTCGTTTAGAATTTTCCTTTGAAACAAATTATGTATTTTAGTACACAGTGCGCTGCCGGGGTGCGCTAAGAAAAGCTTTTGTTTGCGAGTCCTTAAGAGCCCCGTTGTTATATAACGTATTTCGACGATGTACAACGATATTACCACGACGTTAAAGACGGCAAGGAGTCGAATAAAAGAACAATTAAAGAAAAATATTAACAACGAATAAAGTCCATACAAATTGCTTTTTTGTCACCTATGGTCTTTTTAAGGAACGAGCAATATTTGTATCGAAATTCTAAGAATGAATAGAAATAGAAACTAAATCTTGATAAAATTTCGCTAAAATCAATGGAATGGAATTTTCTTTTTCGAGTCAGAACTTCAATTGCGCGCCCAGACCAGAGGGGTCACTTGTGGGACTTAATAAGCGTGTTTTGTCTCACTTTAGCAGTTTACCCTATACGACATACTCTCAAGTTTCAGAGGAGTCTCAGATACCAGGGTACAAATGTGCATCAGTAAATAAAGAAGGAGTCATATAAATCAGCTTTATAAATATTTGGTATTTTGTTTATTTACTTGGTTTTGCATAAAACATAATAAGCAAGAGAAATAAGGAATATGTCACTTTCCACTATTTGTTAGTATTGAAAATCCGTCGTTTGTATAAGTCATACTTCGCGATATCTTTCGCTATACCGGTCGGTCATTTTATATCCGCATTTTTCCAAAAGCAAAAATATCTAACATACCGACTTCTAAATTCTAAAGTTCACATTTTGAGGCCGAAAAGAACGAAAGGTTAACCCCTTGCGATTTTCTCCAAAAACAGCCAAAAATAGTTTTTCGAAATTCGGGTGCCAGTAGAAAAGGGACACTTTACTGATGCCAGGAATGAAGGATTTTATTTCCTACGACGTTTACTTTCCGAAATATGGATGGTAGAATGGAAGGGAATTTATTTTTTGGAAAAATCGAGATATTTCGAAAACCGTTGAGCCTATCGACTTGAAATGAACGCCATAGGGCTTACAATCTCCTAAAGTACCTGCCCTGCGAGTTTCACATGGAAATTCAAAAGTTCACATTCGGGTGCCAATAGAAAGGGGATGCTTCCCTGATGTCACGAGTGAAGGAATTCCTTTCCTGCGACGTTTACTTTCCGACATATGGATGGTGGATTGGAAGGGAATTTATTTTTTGGAAAGATCGACATATTTCGAAAACCGTTGGGCCTGTCGACATGAAGTGAACGTCATAGGGATTACAATCTCCTAAAGGACCTGCCCTGCGAGAATCATATGGAAATTCAAAAGTTCACATTTTGAAGTCGAAAAAACGGAAGGTAAATCCCTTGGGATTTTTTCTAAAAACAGCAAAAATTAGATTTTCGAAATTTGGGCGCCAATCGAAAGGCGACATTTTCCTGATGAAAGGAGTGAAGGAATTTCTTTCCTGTGACGTTTACTTTCCGAGATATCAATGGTAGATTGAAAGGGAATTTATTTTTTCGAGAAATCAAGATATTTCGAAAACCGTTGGGCCTATCGACTTGAAATGAACGCCATAGAGCTTAAAATCTTCTAAAGGACCTGTCCTGCGAGTTTCATATGGATATTCAAAAGTACACATTTTGAGGCCGAAAAAACGGAAGGTATACCCCTTGGGATTTTCTCCGAAATGAGCGAAAATTAGATTTTCGAAATTCGGGTGCCAATCGAAAGGGGACGCCTCCCTGATGCCAGGAGTAAAAGATTTACTTTCCGACGACGTTTACCTTCCGAGATATGGATGGTAGGATAGAGGAGAATTTATATTTTGGAAAAATCGCGATATTTCGGAAACCGTTGGACCAAACGACATGAAATGAACGCCACAGGGCTTATTCCTCCGATTGCAAGATCACTCCGTGTACGTAATTGTAGCAACTATAAATCAAACAATTGTGGCAATTATAAATCAAACACCAGTACACTCTTTCCCGAGAACTGTAATAGCTAAGCACAATAATTGCTGGAAATTTAATTCGAAATTTTGGTGGATTGTTTAAAGCGAACTCTCTGTGCTTAAACCTCCTTCGGAGATAAGAAACTTTGTTAATTATCAGAGGCGAGCTTGCTCACTTTCTCCCAATTTCTCTCTCTCTCTCTCCCTCTCTTTCTCTCCTTGTTGTCTCTCTCACATCTCAGCCACCGCATATGATTTACAAATTAGATGAATACATTAGGTAAGGATGTGTTAGTAGAAAACCGCGAGCATGTTGTTGCGATAGTGACAAAGTAATACCATATGTTTGTGAAAGGGAATCGTGGAGTATGGAAGTGCTAAAACTGGTCGGGACCCGAATGTAAATGAAAGGGAAGCCCGACGAGTATGTGGACGTAAGGGGAATGAAGAAATTTATGCAATGGAACATGCCGAATTACAATATGGGATATGCGTAATACGCATATATTATCGCAAAAATTGTTTTAGCGCTAAGTTCGCTGTTACTTACAGCAATTACCACAGAAAGTGAGAGATTATAATTTGTTAGGTTAATGCTAGGATTATATATAAATTTATGTTAGGAACGTAGTGTCAGTTACTTATATTCTGAGTATTTTTCCCTTGCTATCTTACTCATATTCATTACAGTTATTAATTTATTCGTTATTGGGTGCCTAAAAAAAAATTTCCAACGTGTACTTGTCATATGGCCACATAGTACAGAAACTTTGAATACAATTTTAAAGCATCTTAATTAAAAAAAAACTAAAAACTTTGTCATACAAGTGGAAATAATTAACTTTTTCTGGACGTATTAACAGAACAAGTAATAATCACACTTTTGTTACCAGTGTATATGTAAAGAAAATACCCACAAATCGATACTTAATTTATGAATCTAATCACCACATATTAATAAAAAAGGAATTATTAAAACTTTGTTCCGAAACCACTTCCTCGTCCACCGAGTATTTTCATAAAGAAATTAAATTCACAACAATAGTACTTAAAGAATGGACAGAAATTATCAAAAACGAAGAATAACTCTTAATTGGTAATTGCTACCAATACGGTCTCGTATTACCCTGAACGGCAATGAAAATGGCGATCAGATGATCTAATTAGACATTGCAAAAGTACTGATGAAGGAAGAAAAACTAAGCTTAGGAAAATTAAACAAAGTGCCTGCATTCTGGTTAACGATAACCACGAATTCGCCATATGCTTCGTCTAAATGGAATACATCTGGACTCCTACGTCGCATAAGGTGAAGGCAAATAATAAATTTTGAACAACATAAACGTCAATGTAAAATCTTCAATGAAAACGACTTCTCAAACCTGGTTCAGATTAAATTTTGGTCTGTTTTGATTATCAGAATATACAGATATGTTAAACTAGCCCTATGTCGTATTTGACTAGATTCTCAGTTTACTTACCGTAGCTCGGCAAGGAGTACTCGATCTCCAGAACGGCGTTCCCGTCGACGTTGTCCAGGAGCGTGTTGACCTCCTCAGGTCTCATCCTGGTGGTCGTAATCCCGTTCACGCTGTATATCCTGTCGCCGGGCATGAGCTGATCGCTGACCAACGCCACCGAACCGGGCCGGAAGGATGCGATGCTCGGACATGATTCCAATTCCGAGTTGCCTGGAACGTAAATGAAATATTGTCATATGCGGGACGGCGAAAAATTGTATAATTGTCGGACGCGATTACCGAACATGATTTAATCATCGCCAACCCTCTCGCTGGATTTTCGAGGTGCGGTGAACACGTCGCGAATTCATTTCCGATATGAAAACGCGCGGTTTTTAAACGAACGTCTCTCACACTCACAGCTCTAACACATAAACAATATGAATATTTACACAGGAATGACTCACAACATAAATAAATAACACCAATTTACAAAATAATTGTTATACCTAAAGAGAATTTATACGTATTTAACATACTTTCTATCTACTTTGTTATCACTACAAAATATATCGTGTATATTTTCAAGTATATATGTATCGTATACATAGTTAAGGGGACGACATAGACGACTATGTACATATTTCTTGTGGTCAATATTCAATAATTAAAAGTGGTCGAAATTGGAGACACACAAATGTTTCAAATGCCACAAAAATACATTTTTTTATGGAGAATAGAGGTCTGAACTCGCAGTGTGGGAAGGAAACCTATCAAACTTATTTTTAAATACATTATCTTTTATCAGTACTTTGTGTGCCTTTGGTATATATAGAAATATACTACATTTTGTCTTCTAAAATTGTCGTAAAATACATGTAGGGAAATAAAAATAACGTCAACGAAAAAATCTCACAAATATATTTTTGCCCAAGTTAAGTTTACTGAGGTACTTATGTTATTGTGTTTGATAGCTGTTGTTTGTTTGACAACAAATTGTGTACTGGGGATATAGTAAGCAATCTTATTTACAATTTTTCCCAAAACAAACTATATATTTGTTAAACTGCGAGGGACGCTTTTAATCAGATTTGTGATTTTGTTTGAAAATTTTTATTGTATTTTACTGTCACTTAAAATTTAATTAATGATACTTATTACTTAATGATTAATACTCAATTTCTCAAACGCCCAATTCTTGAAAAAAAAAATATATTGATAGATTTACAAGTTGAATTAATATAAATATTAAATCTGATTTATTAATAACTCCAACGAAGATAAATTATTCAAAACGCAAACTAAAATTTAGTTTATTTTAATGGTGCTGACAAACGTTCTCTGCTGGTTATTCAGTAGAAAAATTAGTGCCAGGGAAATTTAAATCGTCTAAATCACTCTAATAGGACTTCGATCGCAGTCACATTCGAACATATTGCAACTTATGCGAAATTTCAACTGGAAACAATCAAATCGTGCCCAATCTCCCTCGTTCCCTTAATTGCAACAATCGAGGCATTCTTTGAATAAAATGGTAAAGGCCCTTTTTTGGTCGGCCTTCGAATAAATGAATTCGTAGATCCCACAAAGCGTTCCGGCGTTACTTACACGAGAGGCCCGACTTAATTTTCTTGTCATTTATCTGCTAATTGGGGCCTCACAATAAATCAGGATTCGGATGGTCTCACGGCCGCTTTGTGGGGAAATATCCTCTTTCGGTAGTGGATAGTGGACGGAGATCTCCCCGGAGAGGAATTGGGAATTCGGTCCCTCCGAAAAAGGGTGAGATTAGTGTTTGAAGAGAAAACTGTTGAATTTTCATTTCGCTTGGCTCTGTCGTGTGCGACTGTCTCTCGAACGTCGTTATAATGGGAGTGCATTCAGGAAGAAGTTTACAATCGTGATTTAGTTCGATTTGATCTTTTGTAACAGTTAAATCGCAATTCTCACTATAATTTGTTCTCCTAACTTTCTAGCTCTTTTCCCAGCAATGTACAAGGAATTAATAAATAAACGCATTTTCAAATTTTCTAAAAGAAAGGGATTGTTCCTATCAGTGGAAATGTATTTAAGTATCGAAAATGATTGTACTACATCAACAGATGTTACAGATGAATATCTTATTTTCTTCAGATACTTTAAAGCACTTTGAGAGTGTTTTCTGCTTTTACCATGTATGGTACAGCATCCGATAAATACAGCAAAAGTTTAACAGTAGGTAAAATGATAATAATTGTTGTACAAACGTCTTATCGTAACATTATTTATCGTGTCAAGTTGTTAATATAACATCCATTACGTACGTATTACGCTTCGTATTACAAGAAGCCTTACAGAAATTTTACCCAAGGTTACATGAAACTGTATGTTTCGCTTCACTACCTCATCGCAAATTTCATAGAACATAAAGGAATAATGAGCCCATATTTGGATTCCACTGAACGTACCGAATAATTTTATAAACATTGCGGTAAGGGTAGTTTTCATTCCATTTAAGCAAACTTTACTTAGTTTTTTTTGTCGTAGTATGTAAGTTTTCGTAGAGTAAATGCTTTCTAGTAAATGGAGGTGGTTTATTCCTCGAGTCAGGACCGAAAGAAAACGTTTCCAGTTATACGTTTAGGTAATCGCGAGGAAAATGTAAATTTAATTTGATCAATTCTACCAAGACGAAGGACAAAATGTATTTTGCGGCTCCCTTAAGGATATTCCATTAAGAATATTGCAATGGCACATGCAAAAATTGTCCGAGACGCCAACTGGACTTGAGTCTCTCAGAAGATTTTTAAAGGAATGGGTTTTAGTTACAAATTAATAGACAAACGGGTATGCGGTATGGAGCCAGAGAGGACAGGTGCAAAATTGATTAAAATGTCGGACTTTTTGTACCTAGACGAATCATGTTTTGATTCACATGACGCTATAAATAAAGATTGCACCGACAATTTCGCTGGAAGGCACGTAAAATGTTTCTTTCTTGCGGAGGAAAACGAATTTCAATTTTAAATTATGGTTCGTAAAATTGATGGGTTCCAGACGGTTTGCTTTTATCATCTAAAGATAACGAAGCATGTAGTCTGGACTAACATGATGTGTGCTCTACCATTTTTGAGAATTGGGTGGAAAACACTTTATTTTCAAAGCTACCATCAAATGCCGTAGTTGTTTCAGATAACGCCCCGAATCATAGTAGAATTGAAGAAAAATCTCCCCACTTAAGAACACTACACCAAGGTGCAACTGTTGGAAATTTTGAAGACAAAACCTTCTTCATGTCATTGATGAAATATCAAAGCGGAGACACTGCCTGCGATTAACACCATACTTTGAATCCCATAGAAATCATTGGGTCGCTATTAAAGCAAAAATAACCTCCAATAATCAGAACCCCAATATCAAAACGAAGAGAACGATTACAAAACACTTTGATCAAACTTTTCACAACTAAATTTTCATATCAGGAATTACGAGTGTTCTACAAGCAGAAATAGAAAAGTTCTACAAACGCAATGGTAAAGTGGTGTGAACCAACAGCAAGATGGTGTTTTTTCAATTATGTATTTGATCTATTAAACATTTTTTGCAACAACATTTGTACTATGTTTATGTTTATAAATTTAAATATATTTTAATTTGATCTTGTAATAAATTTTTATCAGTACCCTTTATTTTCCGTTTTCTACGAGATCTCGTTTAAATTTGGCTCGTAGAAAATTTATAATATAAGCATTAAATCAGAATAGAATCTTAAAAATCTTACCATAGGCCAGTAGGTACAAAAATTAATTTTTCAAGAGGGAAACTTTGTTGTGTAAATTAGGCTTAATAATCTACCTGGATCCACCAGGATTAGGTGGATTAGGTCCACCTAATAACCTGGTTATAATTGCCAATGTGCTTGAATTTGCTCCCGTCCAGGTAAGGCCGGGTGACGTAGGGCTCGAATTCGATCCGGATCGTTGACAGGTAGCGGTTTTATTGTAAGCATATCGGTTGGTTACATTTCATCACTAATGTTTAATGCAAATTTCTTCCACATGCTTAAGGTATTTCTAACGTATCATTCTCGGTTTTTCTGTATATAATTATACAGTAATATTTTTCATTATAGAATATACTTGACATAGGCTCAATATGATGAGTGGATTTATCATTTTCTATTATCTATCCCCATTTAAGTGACATGAGCTTGGTAATCCACACTGTTTTCACTTTTTTAAATACGCCGGTTAAGAACACATGATAGACCAATCAATAGAGATTTTTCTCGGGTATTGATTGGCCTATTGGTCTTTTCTGCCAGTCTTCCAGTTCAAGTATTTACGTATTTGGAACACTGTTAAAAATATTATTAAATTCAGTAAACGTTCAGTAGGTACACTTACTTAACGCGTATTCATTTTTAAATTTTAACTAATGAAGGTAAATTCAAACATATTTCCTGAGAACAGTGAATTTTTTCTAAAACAACACGTTCTACGTTATTCGTAGAGTTCCGCAACGGTTTACCTCCTCAGCCCTTTTCTACAGGGTATGGCCGGAGCGAATTTGAGCGTCCAATTAATAGACCCGGGAGCGAATTCACGCCTATTACCTTCGACCGGGGCGAATTCGAGTGCAGCCATAATTGGTTTGTTATTGGAATTTCTATTTTCTCATTTAAACTTCATCAAATGATTTTGATGAACCAACATAGCCCACACCAGATATGGTTCTACTGCTATTGCTATTATTTTTCCTGCCATTTAACAAATTTGTATCCTAAAAAGTTACAATTATAAACATCGAAATTGATGTTAACCACAATACCACAAGTGACACCATTGTATCCATAAATAGCTGTATTTAAAATTAATAACCTTAATTAACAGGATATACAATTAATATACATATAAACAGCACTAATCCATAATCTATTCGATTCGCGATCCACTAATTATTTGTCAAAATCCTTATAATCATAAAATCCCGCCTCTTCGCCCTGATTTCGCAAAATTAATGTAATTACGGCCATTCGTTTAGCGAATATAGACTTCCCCGAATCTTTATGTGGCGAAAGGAAAGGAGAGCCACGAAATAAGGGAAAATTAAACTTCTAAAATGGTTAATCTCATTAATATCACACTGTTATATTCTCATTAGGCCTGACTTTCGTCTCTCTTTTATGATGTTGAATGAAGGTAAATATTAAAAATATTAATGAGATAAAGTGTAATACCGGGAAACCTTTGAGAGGCTAACGGGAATGCGAGGGTAACTTTGATGAAAAATATAATGTAAGTTTTTTGTGTGAAAAGGGCGTGGGATGAATTATCTAATATTAATCACAAAAAACTTCACGTTATTTAGAGGTAATTCAATTATGGTGTTACAGCACAGTTTCTCACCAAGTATAATTAGGTAATAACCATGCATTTGTTACGAGGGTTTCCGATTAAAAGCTTATGTAAGTCAGAGCGAAAACTCTGACAAATAGAGTAAACGAAAGCCATCTGCTCCACAACACAAAATAGTTTTCTGGTTTTCGCAGAATTTAGTGATTCCTTTTTTTTATTTATACCGAAAAAATCCTGAAAATTGAAAAGTACCGTGTTCCTCAAAGTAAGTTTATCAAATCGACATTTCCACGCACCAGAGAATACACGGGATGCCTCCCCCGTACACGTACTTTTTCGAATGCTCATTAATATTCATGGAGTTATTAAACCTGGATGTTACGTAGTTCAGATTAAAGCTACTCTCTCATTTCTAAAAGCACCGCCGACATCAACCCCGAGAGCACGTAGTAAAGTTTACGATGCGAGTGAAAGGAATCAATGTTTAAAATTAAATGTAAAAAACAGCGATAGCGAAAAATAATAGTGGACTATTGAATGGAATATTTATGATAATAATTAATGCAGTGTTTCAGTCACAGCTGTAGAAGGGAAAACAGTGAAAGTTATCAAATATTTATGTTCAATACAGTTTAATATAATAGGATTTAAATGTGTCCTAAACTTCTCGAACGATATATCATAAACAACTTTGTTTTGACGACATGTTGCGTTCTCAAGAGGAAACATAAAACTTCTGAAAATATATAAAAATAACAAAACGGTGTAGGAATATCAGAGCTAAAATTTACGATATCATCAAATGTCTCCTATAATACCCGCAACTACGGAACCTTAAAAATAGACATAACAGAGAAACGCACACAAAAAATCTCCATTTTGACTCCCCGAACAAAACCTCCGCGCTGTTAAGTTTTCGAAACCAGAATTAAAAATAGCGATAAACATATTTATAGGTAGCCACGAGTGAAGTGCGTTTTTATTGACTACCGAGTGTTTACATTGAGTCGGCTAATAATATCGTTAAGTAAATAAAATGCGTGAAGTGAGTATCGGACTTCCTCCAGGGAACCTTCTTTAAAATCTAATTTTGGCGCGATCGATTGGTACGATTTGAATCGAATTACCTGACGGGAGGAGATTCCGATGGGATTCGATTTGGGAAAGAGGGCAAAGATCTCTCATCCGACGATCTTCAGTTGGACGCTTGAGCATTTTATTTAAAAATGCACTGCTGTATGGTAAATGAAAATGATTACTACTGACAGTCGTTGAGTTAAATTATTTTCGATTACCACATAATTTCATTGCTGCTATTCATAATTTTACTCTTCACAACGTTGTATAGTGCATATTAATATTTTCACAAAAAAGAATTATAACAAATTATCAGGGAAAGAAGGTTTTACTTTTGACGCTACGATGATGGATTATTTCTTTAAATGCATCGTGAAAATTTTTATGGGCAAAATTGTTAAACAATTAAGAAGTGAAAAATGTTATTTATTGAACAGCAAAATGTTCAATTCGAATGTTATGTGGTTTAAAAATATCTACAAAATAAGCCTAGATGCATTAAAACCAGTTCAATTGTTTATCTGCTATTCCAAAAAAAAAAAAAAATTAGTTATTTAGTCGTCGTTGCGTAGCAATGTCCTCATTAATACTTTTGTTTTAAAATGTTTTACATCTGCCTACTGTGGACAATTGTATTTACTTCCAAAATGTGCCCGTTTCATCTGTAGCCACTTGGGCCATAAATATATCGTGACGGCTGGTGGTAATACATCACAATTAAGGGATGCCCCTTTGGCGTTTTCTTCTCAGTAGCCTTATAACACTTGGGGTTTCAAAGGGGTGCAGTAATTAAGTGATGTCATAGATCTGTGAAGAGTACCCTTACGCAACTATATTAGACTACCCAATCATGATTCGTATACTCGTAAGTCATGCCCCCACCATCTCGTCGTCATCTTATTTTTATGAAGGCTTATAGTAAAATAGTTCAGTACAGGAATCTTTCCAGGACTCCAATTTTCAAACAAAACAATTCAATTTTTCGACTCGGTTAGGCACATGTTAAATTGCTTAAAATAAATTATTTGGTAATATAACGTAACCTAACTTAACGTAACCTAACCAATAACTTTGCTTTGATCCACCACCAGGGTTAAAATACGTTTTCAACAGTCGTCACAATTCACTATGATAAATTGTGAACTATGTGGGGCATCGAAAAAAACAATTCTATACATACTTTTGCGGAAACAAAACAATTGCTTAAAACAAATAGAAAAATATACCTCACATATGCCGCATACTTCCGCAATAGAAGGTGGCAATGGTGTAAGGCCATAATTCAGAAAAGTTGTACAATGCAATAGTTATTGCACAAGAATTTTTTTAATTTTTGTAGAATAAGCTTCATTTTGCTTCATTTCTTTATTTTGGAATACCTGGTCGGGAACTGACGATGCGATAATCTTTTTCTCTCGAAAGTTATGTTGAAAATAAGTAATTTAACGCGAATCCTGCACCCATATTACACCCTGTTAGTACATGTAAAGCCTCGGACTGACAAAATGGAATTAACGTGTTATGTAGAGAACAAACCTAAAGTAGGTAAAGTAGGTATTAGTAAAATTAAAGTTCAGCTACAAAAGCGGTTTTGTTTGCTACTAATGTCATTCCTGTTACTTAATTTGAAAAACAAAACTTTTACTATAAATAATTTAACAAAACATTTTTCTTCCAGCTTATGGTACAAACGTGAAACAACGTTCGTTATTGCCCATTGCTACTACACATTTTAATTGTACAAAATGCTGAATATCGAAAAGCAATGACACATCCTGTAGCAATGAGTCGAGTTTATGATTAATGGAAAAAAAAAATCTTCTGACATAGTCCCCCCTATATTATTTGAAGCATACATTTGTTAATACGAGCTGTTTTAATGTTTGTAATGTGTATTTGTGATGTATTCCGTCCACGTTGGTGTTTATTAGTTTGAATTTTTATACTGCAATATTCTTACTTGTATTTTTAGCAGCCTGGTCTTGAAAATGTCCCAGACAAGAGGAGAAACGAGGACATTTGGGACATTAAAAGAAATTTATACGAAGATAGCATTTTGACCGAGATATTTCTAGTTTTAATTGTTGCTTACTGCCCTGAAAACCCTCTGTAGTTTAGGTAATAAATTAGTTACGCGACGAAAGACGGATGGATGGACAGTTTCAATTACACGGTGTACGTATTGCTGATTTTTGAGATATCTTATTACTGTGTTAGCATATTTAATCAAGAGCATTGATAATGTTTTGTCTAGAAGGTAAACTCTTTTGAATTTATGGTATCCCTATAATTTATAGTAATATATAGCTAGTATAATATAGCTAGTAATTTACAACAATGAAACAGCTGTTTTTTGGGATAACTGATACATAATTGAAATCATTTTAATGCAGTTAGTCTCATTTTGTAAATATGTAAAGTCCCGTAAAATTTGTCTACAACATTTTGCTGTAAAATCGATATTTTAATTATTTACAAATTCTTCCTAAAAAAATTTTCATGGCGCAATTACAAAAAAACATTACCATTAGTGTTAAATGTAAGCCCTCTTTTTCTGATGTTGGATTACAGTTCATTTTTCAAACTCTCTCATTGGGTCAGAGTAGTAAACAGTGTAATTATTCAATACATTACTTGGTGAAGTTGTATTAGTAATTGCTTTTTTTAGGTACATATTTACACACTTATGAGCACGCATTATCAAAAGTTTATAAAAATAACTAATTTTCCGGCTATTACAAAAGAATAAAACACTGTTGCAATCAGTGTTAAATCTAAATGACAGTTTAATCCACTAATAATTACACTTTATATACTATACGCTATCGAAGCGACAATCATACTTCTATATCATGAAATTCGTATGTTACACATCTGTAGCTCTGACAATATTTTCAATATTGGTAAAAAATATTAGGGGGGTTTAGAAAGGTACTAATTTCTCTTTTTTTAGGAAGGAGAGTATGTTTACGAAGCTGAAGATTTTAAAGTATGTCCTGGTCCAATGGAAAGCATCGTACGCCTTAAGTTCATTAATGTCAATCGAACTACAAAGGCAGTCAGTGGATTTTTTATTCTGAAGCGCGATTTTGATGAAAATGTAGGAGTAAGTTACAAAATATTTTTTCATATTTGTGTAGGAGGATGTCTAGTCAAGATCTTTAGAATTTAAAATTATTTTATGGTATAATGGCCGTCAGACGATGGAAACTGATAGCTAAACATGTGGAATTCTTCGAGATCCGATGTTGTGTAGATGAATATGACCGCTGGTGCCTACAACACCATTTTTCGTGCCCTCATATAGCTTTTGTAAACTACAGGTTTCTTTTGCTTTTCCGTATATATCCGTGTGATGTGAACGAGGTATAGGTATGGAACGAGGTAGGAGAATGAGGGTACGAAATGTACCTATGAAATATGCGTGCTAAGCATGGTTACAGAGAATGTTGTGAAGGTATGTGTATGAAGTATGGGTAGAAAGTGTGTTTTGGTACCAAAACCTTGGTACCAAATACTCGGTTCTAGCAAAGTTATTGACAGTTTCTATGGATTGTACATGGATTCCATGCCATTTTGGATTTATTGAATAAATTTCAAATTTATTCAAATTCAGTTATTCTAATTTTGGGGGCGGGTACTGGTAAATGATAAAAGTAAAGATTCTAAAGGATTTTACTTCAGGAATATTATTGTCCTCACTGTATGCAATTCGATTTTCCCGGTGTTGTTAAACAAGTGTGAAACAATTTTCTGTATTCATCTATATGCTGACGATATCTTATTGTACACATCTTACAATATATCCTTGTATGAGATCAATAAACGCCACTGACTTAACTGCCACTGCAAGACTACATAACCTACAGCTTCCTTTAGTTTATTTGGGTTTGACTAAAATAGTCATTTACCCAATGCCGATGAGCATTAGAAGCCCACCCTTCTGTGTATGTAGGTGGTGATCCTATTATATTCGTTAAATTTTTATATGTAACATAAATACATCCTTCAGTATAATTTGAAGCTGAATGTAATAAACGGATTTAAGCAAGCCTATGTTAATTGTATGCTTAAAAAGCACACATTGCAATTTAATCATCAACTATACTTTTTTGGCTTGAAATCTAGGTCAAATTAGAAGCTAGTAAGAAGGTTAGAAGTATGAGAATTTTTTTTAGAATATTCCAAATGTTTTTAATTTTCACAGGGCATTTAAACCTACTTCAACTGCCACAACTGGAAATTGTTTCCACAACCCATTCCTGGGATTTTGCCTATTTGTACCTGAACTGAAACCCATTATTGTTTCAGACCACTTTGGAAGTCGAGAGATTTACCAGTGCAGGCTGGACTAGCGTCCCTTTCTTACCGCTTGTTCCTAATGGCTGTAAAACTTACGTAAATACTTTCAGGCTCGGCATCCTACAATTTGCCCAACATACCAATATGACCCACATGGATCGTTGCCCATGGCCAAAGGTGAAAACTAATATAGTGAGGTATGCAATATTTTTATATTATAATTTTAGGGAAATTACGCGATCAATAAGTTTGTCGTTTCCACTTTCGGAAGATACAATTTGCCGTTCACCGGAAGGTTTCACATGAAACTAAAATTTATCGATATGATCACCAAAGCGAATGTTCTCTGTGTACAGCTAGAAGGTAACATGAAGAAGACTCCTGAATAGTTCGACAAGTAATGTAAAATGAATCAGTTTAAATCAGTATGGAATTTTAATTTATTCACATTACCCAGAGTTCTAAAATCTAATATAATTCAAAAAAAATTTCTTTTACCCATCCACGGTTTTCAAATATTTATATCACCTCAAAACCTAATAGATTAACGGCTTCATTGCGTGTACGTCTTTCTTTTCCTCGAAAGCGAAAACAAAGGGGACGGGAAATAGGGAGAGAGAGAGAGAGAAAGAAAGGCAGCAGTGAAAAAGATAATGGAATTTTAAATTATTCAAGAGGAAAGTAGGAAGAGTGCTTTGCCATACTCGTGGAAAAGCACACGCTTCCGGGAGAGTTCTCTCCTCGGGAAGGGTTCGACGCCACACGCATTTTGTTGTTACTCGACAAATTCTAAGGTTTTGCCGCAGTGTTACCCAAGCGGCTGTCAGATTCCTTAAATACGAGGAGAATTTAAAAACGAGAGTTCTGAAAAATCGAACAAGTTTGGTTAAAACACAGTTCACGTTTGAACTGTTAAAAAATAGGGGAAATGTGATTTTTACAGGCAGATTTATATTTGGTTCGTTTATTTAAAACCAGCCATACTTTTGAAATATATAACCTCTTGCATGAATAACAGAGATTGGTGAGTATTTCAGATATGAGTTCACAAATTAAATGCAGTTCATCACACTCATTCATCACATTGAAAAATCAAAATTGCCTTATAACCACGAAAAATAATATTTAGTCCTGAAATACGAAATACATTTTGTTCTTCCCTTATACATCAATTTTTGTCCTTTGACGTATTAATAATCAACTTAGTTGATTTAGCTTCCTATCGATATTATATGGTTATGGTATGTATCCTTTAGTCTACTCTGTTTTCTCGAATAAATTAATTACTGTTTTTGGAAATCGAATGCCCCTTTATCCTATTTGCATGTACAGGCCATGCATTCCTAGATTGACTCGATAGTTTGGACAATATTTCGTACATTTTTCTAGTTTCGTACAATACAAAGAAATTTCAGCTTTTATGTCTTAGAGAGATGTCCAGAAACAATACCCAAATATTTCTTAAGCTTTTCTTACCTAAGTTAAAATTTTCCTTAACTTCAAGGTGAACGATTTGTATTCAGATATATAACTAAGAAAAATCTTGACAGAGATATTTAAGGTAAAATTTTTCTAGTTAAGAAATATTTCAGAAAAAAAATTTCTGCAGATTTTCAAAAGCATAACCTACGATTTTCATTATTTATATTTTTCGTATTTCACAAATTTCGTTAGTATTTTATAAAAGTACTCCTCTCCTTAAATTAAAAATAAAGAGACTTCTATTAGGACTAAGAGATGGTTTCATAAGAAATATTTTACTGTTAAATTTATCATAACTCCATTTTAAGAATCAGGCAGGCAACAGGCACGGGAGATACTTATTACTTAAAGAAGAGTTGTATCCCCTAATAATAAAATTCACAGTAGTTATTAATATTATTTTTATCGAGCAGGTAGTTGGGAGCAATTAAAAGTTATGCTAAAAAGTGGTTATATAAATTCCTCAGTAAGTAAAGAATAATAATAATAATAATAATCCCACACTACTTCCTAAGCCTGCATCGCCTTTTAAACTCAAATTCGTTCAATTCTTATAACGGCGTGTCCTTAATATATCTTTATATACATATTGGACTATGGAATCTTCTGAAAAACCATAATATACCATAGCCATAATAACCATAATATTGATCAGTTCTGTGATATTCAGCAAAAGCGCCGTTCTTCTCAAAAAACTATACTCTCTGAGAGTATATGAACATGACCTCGATAATCTGATAAAAAATATTTAAGTGTGGTAAAGTGCTCTCTCAATTATTTCTTTAACAATTTTTAAATGTGGAAAAAAAAACTTTACAAGAGTAAGACTTTCCTTTAAGAGTAGTAGTATATTGGCCGCGTTATATCGTGGTTTCGCTCGCTTATGTATTTAATAAAATTATAACAGAAATATAAGACATATATGTTTCAATGATATTCCAAATGATATTCATATATCAGACTCATATTCCTCCTTTGTATTTTAACTTGATTTCCGGCTGATTTACCATTACTGCAGCCTTAAAAATAGATGAAATGAAAGATAGAGAATAGAAAATGACTTTTTACTTTTGACTATAACTGACTAAAACAGTGTCATTGCCTATGGACTTTAGTGGTCCAAAGTGTACGCTACTAAGATGGTGGTGCTGTAACAAATACGGAGGAGTAACAAAAGTGGCACTATTGGCCTATTCCCGTGCATGGGAAGGTGTGTAGGAAGTATTAGTACTTGAAAATGTATTTGATATGTTACCACATAATTTTAAAAATCCCAAACTCGCACTAAAAATCGGACATTTGAGGAGTAAAGTTTAAAAATTTGAAAAAAAATTATTTTTGAACACTTTTATCACTTGTATCTCTTGAGACAAATATAAGCAATCATAAAACATAATTTCATCCATTTTGAGATGGAATTTCAAATAATCCTGAAATATACAATATTGTTGTCCTTTGTATCGATACACCAGATACGAAAACTCATGAAAATATCAAAACTACTTAAAATTCATTACATTGGGGTTACTTTCCTAATGGATATTAGGAATGAGGTAGTTACGAGTATTTCCTCATGACGACTGGATGATATACATTCAGATTTGGTAGTGGAAACACTTGTACCGGACCTTTATTAAAAAGGTCAGCCTACAAGCCCTTTTGTTGAGGTGAAAAGTGCCGAACTGCACTAACCTATCTTCATAAACAATTCATTTCGATGATGCAAAACTAAAGCGATGTCCCATTTTACCCATGAAATATTTTTGACGATGTGAAAAGAACGGCAAAGAGGGAATTGTAACAGTGGCATACCCAACGGTGCGTGTCATAGAGATAACATTGGTAGGTTGAGGAAGCTGTATAGATAATACAAAAGCTGAAGGAGAACGGCAAGAACAGCAAAAACAGCAGTAAATCACGATAAAGCCACAATTATGATCGTGATGGAATAAATAACAGGCAGCACGTAAAACACGATACGATCAGCTATAAATTAATTCATTTAGTCTGTGTCACAACCAACGCAGATAGATGACATAACAAACGAGTACAAAGCTCTGCAATGACGAATATAACGTATTAAGTAACGATACTAAGTAAAGTAATTTCAAACGACAGTTTGCAGAAGAAAGCAAGCCAGTATAAATGATTTTCCATCATTTATCCTATCTTAAGTATTCGTTATGTAAGTCAGCAACGCGACGCTTGTTCCCTTGCTTTGATCGTCCATACCAAGCCACATGTTTATATTTAAAATATTTTCACCTCTCCATTGCTTGATTTATTATAAAAGCAATTGTCTCGTAAAAGAAACATTTGGAAGGTGATTACATGTCTACACTTCAGGGGAGTTAATTTTGAAAATATATGCTCATCAATAGAAAAATAACTTTCCATTGCTCACACCTTAACTAATTTTTTTGAGTATTACTTTGTAATAGTTATTAATGTCAGTTATTAGTTAGTATTATTAGTTAGTACATTAGTTGAAGAGACGAGCGGATGAATGTTTTATTCAAAGTAGGTTTGTCGTAATTGTGTTCAAATTAATAATATTACTAAAGTAGCAGATTTAGTATAGAGTGAAATTGAATGTCATTGTCCTTTAAAGTTTTGTACATACTACCATTATCTACTCGCTTTAATAACTGAAGTTAAACTGAAATGATGACGATGAACTAACTCGAAAGGGCTACTCCCATGACGCTCGCCGCATATGCCCACTACTCAAAGTTTTCAATCATACTGAATTATTCACATTCAAGGTCCTCGCTTTTACGGCCTATAGTGAAACTTCTCAGGAAAATGAATTTTTAGGGAGAAGGTAAACCTGGAACTGTCGATTTCGCTACTAATGAGTTTTTCCTAAAAATTCATCTTCTAATAACTAATAGACAGCAACTAACCCAACCAAAAACAACGAAAATGCTCCGGCACATCTAAAAACTCTATTTGACGCACCCAGTACAAATCGACTCGAAGACACCATGTACACACTGGCTTGCCAAGCAAGTAAGCTACATCTACCCCATGAACAAGGGAGGCAAGTTGGTAGGAAAGGGATTTTCGACAAAACCAAACAGCAGGCGGAATATATAGACTTTGGTCATAGCATGATGGAATAATTAATGCACTTTCTATGTATTCCGCGAATACGCCCGTGATAATGTATTCTTGGCTTCGTTGTTTGTAAAAGTTTATATAGGTACCTTAGAGCAATGAAAAAAATACATTATTAAAATTACTTTCTAACATAACGTCTCTTTGTATTGTTACGATTCTGATCGATTCCTCTTACACATCAGCTAGATTTATTAAATATGCATGAATACTTTCTTGTCCTTACTGTTACGTTCCCGGGGCATTTCTCAACGTCAAAAAAATTTTCCAAAACTTTTCCTGCTTACGTTTTCTCCCGTGTCTCTGTTTGGGCGACCCTACGGGGGTCTTGGGCGGTTTGCACAACAAAGACGTCTCGCTGTTGTTGCCGCTTTCCGAATTGGTGAAGCTCCTGGACCTCGGCCGTAGTCCGGACAGTTTGAAAGACGAAAACATGATCGTTATCTACACACTGCACGCACACGATTTCATTATTGGGTCCCGTGGAGGAGAAAATCGAAGTGAATGGACTAAATTTAGCGCACATAGGACAATTACCGTGGGCTTTCCGACGGGAGGACGCGGCATTAGGTATCGGGGGGAAGTTGGTTATTGTTTTTGTTGTTTTCGGCACCTAGCACTTATTTCGCGGTGTGTTAACTTCGCCTTGACCGTATCGGAGATCGTACGGTGAGCGAGCCTAGACGTGGTCTCTATGGTTGTTGGATGTTACCACTCATAGCGAAAAGTGTTTATTTTTAACTTTTCGGTTTTAGACGCTCATGCGTCGCAGCGCCTCCAGACGCTTCCCGAAGGTGTACTGCTCTAAGCACGAATATGAGTTTCGCTCTCCTTTTCTTTTTCCTTACACAAATTAGGCTCACCTGGTGCGTTGCATTTTAATTTCGAAAATGCAGCTAATTTTAACCCTTAATGATGTTAGGAACGAAAGTGGAGGAGTCGTTTGAAGACGACGAGACGAGATGAAATTATACTCCTCTTATTGTTAGTCCACGTCGGCCTATTGACTATGCACAGTTCCATGGACGCAAATGAAAAATTAATACAAGAAACGGGTCACTATCTAAAAAATAGCAAGTATGGGTCACTAAAATTTGTAGAACATTCTCTATTTTTAAGTCTACGTTTGTTTCATTTTGAGTGTATAGATCAACTAGAAAGCAAATACCATGATTTCAGGAATTGTTTAAACATAAGTTTACATCAAACAAAGTGACGACGTTCTGGGTGATTATGAGATAAACAGTGAGTAATTCTGAGTTTTCTCTAAAATGAAATGACCAGGTGTCCAAGTTAAAATCCTTAATTAACAAGCCGACGTTTCATCTCGGATCTGGGACATAATCATGGCTAGGATCAATTCACTAAAGAGAAATGTGGAGTACATTTAATAAGCAATAACTGACATTCTTTTAGTATTGGCCGTCAATTAGATTAACACAGGACTAATGATTACCTCGTAGTACAATGGGTAATTAAAGCAAATAATCACTCCATTGCTCACGCCATCACTCCAGTCACCCCAATCATGTGTTCTTATCTTCAGTTAATGTGGTAAAGAGGGGCATTATTATCGGTATAAAGAGAAATTATTTAAAATAAAAGAAGCCCAACTTCATACGGAGTGAACGGTAAGATGTTTTTAGTATTACTGAAGATTACATAAAGTTGTAATTAACATAACTTATCACACATTACTCCTCTTGTATAGCGTTAATTTTACTCGTATATTCAAAGATATAAAGAACTTATCAAGAACTTTAATCATTATCGTATGACCAAAAATAGAATAATTTTCCTACGTAGATTTTCCTACTTAAATAAATTTTATACGTCTTCACAGATACAACCAACATAATTCAATTGTTGATCGAAAATTTAAAGTATGAAAACATGAAATTAATGAATCTGAGAAGCGTCTAACGGCCTATTTGAGAAGAAATTTGCATTTGATTATTAAATTTAGTAATGTTTTAAACTACCTCCACTTAAATAACTTTCTTAACTTGAGAAACAAAAGACAGGATGTATTTTTCGTCGTATTAAAGCAAATGACATTAACAAGATTGACAAATTAATAAGAAAACAGTTAACATTGCACGTCAGATTCAAAAATAAGGTGGAGAACATTCTCAGGAGTCAGTTAGTCCTTGTTTCTTTCAGTACTTAACATGTTTCCGTTATTGGTAATTGTCGTTACATTCCGTTTCCCTAATGACCTTAATCTGTGTACGAGTTACGGATTTTTTGTGCTACAGCTTCATTAATCGGCACGGTAAATAATGAAATCACATCAAAATCGAATGACATTTTGGTCACTAAAGCCAGTTTATGAATCGTTAGCACCAATATCAATGGTTTTCTCGAAGACATCTCAAGACTATTCCAGCACTACATCACACCATATTCCCAATGGAGAGACGAATTCTATGAACAACATAATGGGAAGAACACTTAACCCAGTGGTAGCAAACTTTTCATTGAAAAATTCGAGCAGTATGCATTAAAAACTGCATGAAAAATCCCGGTATACTGGTTTTGGTACGAAGAAGACCCACTTGTAATATGGAGACACAAAGAACAGGAATTGGATTAAGTTTAAGTACACAGCAATATCAACAATACAATTCACTATGAAAATGGGAAATATGGGAGTCGCTTTCCTGGACGTACTGTTGTTAATGAAGAAGAATGACAAACTGGGACACAAAGGACCGGTACTAAAACCACAGCCTAAAAGGACACCTGATAACAGCTACGAAGAATCAATAAAGCCACACATCTCAGATTACAATCAGAACGGCCAAGAAAATATGCAAGGATAAAGTATATTTACCATACGTAAAGGGAGTGACGGACAGAATATAGAAGGTCATGAAGAGACACGGGGTTGAAACAATTCTTAAACTAACCAGAAAAACAACGGAAAGCCTAAGGTGAGGCAAGGACAAGAGGTGTCACCTGTGAACAGTGAGAGTATATAAGATTCTGTGTAGCTGTGACAAAGTATGCATTGCGAAATGAATCATTCGGACAATACTACAAAAAAAAAAAAAACAGGAAAAATCCGCAGTAGTCGAACGTACTTTGAGCAAAGGAAATCATAAATTATTATTTGAAGAAACACATGAAATCGACAAAACAATTCATAATTACACTCCGTTAAATAGGGTCGCCATGGAAAACCTGAATTACAGAAACAATTTCTACCTTCTATGATTCTAACGTATCACAACATGACCAACCATTTCAAAAATAATTCAACATTTATTGAGCCGTTCGGCTCATCTTCACCAACTCGTTCATGCGGTGCATTAATCATAAATCTTCAATTTAATCGGAACCGTCGGAACACTAAGAATGGTAGTACTAATTGACCACCAGCGTCCATTACAAAAGGACTGTCAAGGATTTTTCCACTCCTCTGCAGAGGTAAGCTTCCCAAATTTTCTTTGAATTTTAGTAGCTATAACTTTAGCAAACTTCTGGATAATGTCGACACCAGTTTCATAACAATTCCACATACAACTCTACATGTACTGTCATACCATTTCTTTCAGGCGTTTATGAATCGCAGAGAAAATATTCAACTTGACATTTTGTTGATGTTAACTTCACTTTATTTAAGGAACATTCATGAAGAGTGTAATGTCGAATTTTTTACTTTCACTCTAATAACCTTTTATTAGCCTCAATTATTAAAATTATGAAAAATCATTGAGCTTTAAGATCATTGAGCATTCAAACATTTATATTAATTTGATCGAATACAGCGAATAGTGTACATTTCGTTTTCGTTAAATAAATAATAAATAGCGTATATCCCAAGGGGCACAATTCCACTTTCAACTAAATCTGTATTTCATACGGATTGAATGGAAGATTTCCGTCCCACCGTGTTTATTTGAGATTTAAAAAAAAAACCAAAGTTTGTGCCCAGAGAAAAATGCTACCGGTTGTATTGACATTGTACGTCGAAATAACATAACGACTCCTCTTTGTTGATTGTATTCTCGTACAGCGGAAAAGTATTTACTATATATCTCGGCGTTGTTTCTCACTAATTAAAGCGAACCTCGTAATGATAAACACACGTCTATTCCCACAAGAAGGGAACTACATCGTGTATTTCTCGAGAAGATCCCCGGAATCGGTTAAAGAACATATGCGGGAACGAGTACAGTTAGTCATTAGAAATTTCATTTTCGGTTAGCAACAGGAGGAGATTTATACCTATGTTTTATTAAGTAATGGTCCAGAAAATTGCTCGTTAATTTTTTTGAGGATTTTCCATTCTTGGACTTTTCACATTGCTTTCGAGTCAGTCATGGTTTTGAAGTATCAGTTGGATAATTTTAATTCTATTCACCTGAATGTGGAGGTAATTATATTCTGGAGAAAGTATAAAAATTAGTGTTTTTTGTGTTTTCTTGCTACTAATTGCTTTTTACTTTCGTGTACTCTACCTTCATTAAAAACGTACATTGAAGCCCATTGTCGAAATACCATTCTGACTTAGTAACATTTTAATCGGATTAAGTTATTAAAATGGGAAAGAAACAATGCTAATGAAGCTTCTCAAATTATTAGAGGCGTATCTTTCACCATGCGTAAATTAGCTCAAGCAAAAAATTATAGCTTACTTTCCATTCCGGCGCCAATTTTCATCAAAAATAAGACTTTTAAATAAAAATACTTAAATTTTCTTCGCAATGTTGAGAATTATTCCAATATTTTACTCCTTCTCTTTGTCGGGTGATTGGAATTAAAATTAAATGTCATCTTTCCTCTCCCTCTTCATTCTAAGCTGTCTACTTTAAATCAACTTTTCTGACGGTTTAATGACTTTTGACTTAGTTAATAATTCCATTTGTCGAGAATCGGGTTTGTTCTTTGTTGTTTATAACTTTTCTCTTTAGAGAATGAGAGGGCTGGAACTGAATAAAATCGCAGTTGATTTGAGTACTTTCCATGAATTCGAAATGCTACCATCGTTTTGTGATTTCGGGACTCGTAAAATATTTGGTTTTCGAATTAAAAGTCGGCATATAATGGAACTGAATAAGCTGAAGAATTTTTAGGGATCGCCGTTATTAACGCAGTAATGGTGTTTGTCCTTCTTTTGTGTTAGGGAATAGGTGCTTTGTAGGAAAGAGTAATTACTAAAGCTCGCATGATATGCAAAATGTTTAGTTGTTGTGAAGAGGTATGTCAATAAATTTTTGATTTTTACCTACTTATAAGCTGTTCTGGATGCCATTGTCAAAATGGCAAATTTTGCAAATTCCTATAACGTCTAACATATTTTAGGGACTATAGGATTTATTTGAATACTAGAAAAAAAATAATTCGTGCCTTTAATACATATCCAGTCAATGGACTAAAAGTCCTCAAGGTTCTTGGCAGGTTCTTATATCCTTAAAAAAAACTTCCTTTTTCGTGAATTGTACAAAGGCAACTTATTAATCTTAGAGATATGTCTAAGAATATTAGAGATTTATCTTAGGTATGGACTACATTATCCTACTTAATTGATCCATACCAATGAATACGTTGTTATTCTGGGATAAATTTGAGACCCTATCCATATGAATGATATTCTTAGTGGTTATTTCAAACACCTAAAAATTCCGACCGGGTTAGATCGTTACAAAAGGACTCTTTTCGGTATTCTAATATTTTACACACCTAATCTAGCTCTTATCCTAGACGTTCAAGGCATTCCTATCCTCGAAAGTACTATTACCTTCTCAATAAATACCAAAATAAAAGTAAAGTCCTGTTTTAAATATTCAACTCAATTATACGTATAGAACTGCCCCTATAACAATGTTTGAAGCTACTGACATCTTAGCGCATTCTTCAATAAAAATAATATTTTAAACAAAAACGATGCCGAAAAAACTGATCAAACAGCTTGGTTCAATTAATTTGTTGTATGAAGTTTCGAGTCTTTCACAGTACTGCAATTTGATTACAACCCGCGGATATAGTCAATCTTATGTATACAAAATGCAAATACCCTGGAGGTGATCAGTAAATTGTTCTAAAGCTATTAAGTGCAGTTATAACAGTTACTTACCCATTTGCATACATGGCATTAAAACCAGTTACCTTGTAATAACTACCTACTTCACTACAAATTAAATTTACATATGCCATAAGATAGCACCTCTCGGATATCCGATACTTATCGAAATATTTTCCTGCAGTTTCTCATGGTTTAGTCGAGCCAATATATCTTAAAGCAAATTTGTCATGTCCCGTTTTCAGGAGAAGTAATCATTGAGTAAATCAAGCTCGAGTCATGGAGTTTTCAGTAGTGGAAACCAGCCCATTAACCTTCTTGATCATTTCTACAAAAAATAAAGTTAATGGCCTGCGTCGATTTGACAAAGAATTCTAAACGCCACAGATTTACAGGGACTGGAAACGCAATCTGAAAATATCGAACACTTGTAGGATAAAACGCGAACAACAGGAAGGCCGGGAATTAAACATCCCGCCATTCATTACAGTCGACGATACCTGTGAAACTGGCGACAAAGAGTGATCGCGTTTCAGTTCGAGAGTTTCCTTTTATGTCTTGTCGTAGTGTTTGGCATTAATTAAATGAAGTCCCGCTTGATTACTCGTCGAGGTAGTGACACCGAAACACGAGGGGCGTAAGGGCTGAGGACGGGGGGAAAGAATAACTTGAAATGTAAACGAAACCGAAGCGAACGGTAACTCGATTTGTTCGAGTCGTTTTGTTATATAATTTTCAGATTTGTGTGCAGGAAAAACAGATTCAATATTACAACTCGTGTCTTGGATGTCGAACAATACAGGAAAATTAAGAATAACTCATAACGACTATTGAAGTTGCAGTCTAATAAACACTAAACACACAAAGCAAGTTCACATTACAGGTATAGGTGTATTCGATGTGTCATTATTTCGCTTGTTAACAACAAATAAATACTAAGCTAGTTTTTGCTTAATTAATTGTTTTAAATTTGTTAAGGGATATCGGAAATATGTTGTTAATTAATCAATTTAATTAGAGATCCGATAAATATTTAATAATTTAATTAGTTGACACTTAATCACCATAACAAAGTAACATAGTTTTTAATTTCTCTTTAATTATTTAGATCTGTAGATCGTTTAATTTTTTAATAACACAATTAAACACAAACCACAAAATTAATTAGGTCAATGAATTGCAATTCATGTAATTCGGATAATCTATTTATCTATTTAATAGCTTCAGCGAACAACGCAAATTATGTTTTTAATAACTGCTTGTATTGAAATTCTATATAGCTCGACGTAACTTTCATCATTATTCAGCTAGATCGTGTTTTTGATTAACGTCCACTGAACCTTTAATGTGATGAGCAAACGGAATTACAATCACGTTCACAATGTACATAAATGTAATTTGTTTAATTAATCATCATTCTCAATACTGATAATAAATTTATGCCGATAAACTAAATTAGGTGTACTGAACTGAACTGTATGATCAGGTAGATACATAGGTAGGTTAATAAATCAGCAAAATTTATATATAAGCACACATGATTGTTGATTATTTCAATCAACGACGATTCCTATCAGTAAGCTCAAGAAATGGTAGTGCTATTCCTTCCATTCTCTGGTCAACACCTACAGCGAGTCATGATGCTCGCTGGAAGAATGTACATTTACACACCTTGATTAAGCAGCTATTTGATCTGCTGATTACATATCTACATCTGCTATATTAATATGTTGTAGCATATCTACGCTACAATCCTACTACAGCCACCGCAGTTTCTTTCACTACTAGCTGTCCCAAAATTCACCTCATTACGTTTCTAGATATTCAATGTACTTATAGGATCAAAGTTCGAAAGGATCATTTGTCCAAAGATTTTTTAAAAATTGTGCTTGATTTTTGAAATGTACTCTTATTGAATGTAGCATTGAGTTTCTACCATATCAGGAGTTTATTTTACTAACAGTAATCAAAAATTAGAACAAATTAAAATCCTTTAAGGACTCGAGTAGATATTATGATGCATTCTTACTTTGCAATGAAATCCATTTAAAAGTTGTAAATATTTCTATCCTTGAACTAACTACTTACCCAGAACTCAAATACAGCAAAGATATGCAACACTACAATGAGTTTCCTTTAAGTAATCTGTGATATTTGCAATAACATTTTATACAGCCATGTTGAGTAAAAATCTTATATATTTTTATAGTTACCTGTTCTCTCGTCTTTAGTGCACGGTATATTAGGTCAGCAATTAACAGTTTAAATGTAATTATGATTTTTTCTTTACTGCTGTAAGAATTGATATCGTAGTTTTATACAATAGGTGATTAACCAAGTAATGATTATATTCGTAGCGCTTGCCAATAAAAGTCTAAACGGAACCACTGTAACATCAATTGACTTCATCAAGTTGTCTTCGTGTAAGACCTAATTTTTTTTCGATTTACCGCTTTCTAAAGAGCTCGCACATATTTTACTAGTACTAAACATCCCTCGTCCAATTTAAATATTTCCATGTTACAATAAACATGTAATTCGTTTGCAGAACGTATCAGAACGCTACACGCGCTTCAATCAGGAAATTACAAAACTTTTCGGCAGTCAAGGCAGATGTTTCAATTTAGAGAAAATGAGAAAGTCTTATTTCATATGAATGTATAAGGTGTCAAATGAATTGTGCAGACTTAAGGTTCTAAAGCACTCCAAGAGAGTCAATATCGCTCGAAATAGAACCGTCATATTTCATACGAATTTGATGCTCTTGAAATCCAACGAAAAGTATTGCATTAAAAACGAGAACAATAAAAGGGAACACTTGAACATGTTCAAGTAATTTTAAATTGAAATGTTGAGATCGTTTGAGCAAATAGCGAGCCACAGTCGAGATATGTAATTAATTTTACTTAGTTGAAATTAATCCTGCAATTAATTTTACCGTTCTGCATCATTCTCAGTACATTTGAAATACGTTGTAACATTTCCCAAAAGAGAACTTATGTGAAGAAACGAATAGTTTAATTTCGAATGGTTCGGTGATTCGAAAATTCTGTAATATACATAAAGCGACGCAAAGAAAATAACAGATTTCATTTCCCACATGTTATTAATACTCCCCACTATACCTAATAGGAATTTTCTGAAACTCCTCCAGTGGGAAAATTAAAGATTGAAATGAGAAAATTTTCCCAAAGAAACAGAAAGTGGGAGAGCTAATCCCCGGAATATGAAGATCCGGGATTAGAATAATCCCCCATTGAAAATACTGCTTTCATTCGTCAGAAGGATGTCAAATCTAATGCCACGGGCGGCCGGGCGTGTTATTGTTGAAAATTTAAATCGAGAATAAATTAAAAATTTAAGCGAACACTTAAATGGGTTCGCGAGATATAAAAATCGGATTAGACGAGCTTATTTCTAACGGATAAAAAATCTAACTCGGGGAGAATAAACAATAATTTATCTTCGTGAGTTACAAGAAGCAAGCTAATTACTCCCTTGGGGAGATACATTACATTATCTATATTGGACATTAGCAATTTATCACCAACCTCAAATTTCCTCCAGACTAATTTCCCTCAGGTACCTCTCTTACAAACAGATAAATTTCTTTTAGCAAGATCTATTCAGTTATCGAAGAAAAGTTTAGATTACTACCTTTGAAACCTGGCAAAGAATATCTAGATTACCTACACTAGTATTCGGCATAAAAATATTTTTTAGTATGTATTAAATAATATTAGTTAATTACGTAAACTGATACCGAGATAAGGTATGGACAAAATTGGATAACTATCAGAATACTTCAAACGGATTCAGCATAAAAAAAACTATTTAATTATCCGCACCATTACATCTGACTTAATCAACAAACATTCTGGGACTTCGGACCTATCTCATTTCATTAAGACGTCTTACTTTTCTGCGATCAGAAGTTTTCCTTTTATGTTCGCAAATCCGGGGAAACACGTCACTAGGATATAAGCCGGACTCTGGGCGTAACTTTGTTCTCGCATACTTTATATTTCAACTTTTTGGGGAATGCTCCAGGAAATTATTCGGGGCTCTCGAGATTGGTAAAACGCAGATAGCCACTAGAAAGTTTAGGTCTAGAAAGTTGTACCAAGGAGTTTTCAGTATTTTTACATCTAGATTTGTATATTCTTAGAGCAGGTATAAATAAGAAGAAAAAAACAATAATAATGACGGTCAATATCAACTATCTCCGGAACGAATTTGTAACAAAGATGGTTACAACATGAATTAATAAGAAACCGTGTATATATATACAATAGTAATAATAGCATAAAACTAATAGTACAATAGTCCATGTATATCTGTGTGTACGAACATAGGTAATACAACTAAAATTCTAAATCCAGAGAAGGCGCGTTTTTGAACTATTTCAAATTAAACTCGGTTCAAAAATAATTTGGGCCTTAGTTAATTTAACGACCCAAATCGACCCAGTACAAATATAATGGCGGCGTCTCAAATTAAATAAAAATTCCAGTTTCATTGGTTTTCAATCTGTTATAAGGATATTTTCTAGATATAATATATATCTAGATATAAATCTTGTAACACTTTTTCATACAATTTACGCAAAAAAGTTATTGGCAAAAAATTAAAAATTCGTTATTACTTTTATACTATATTAAGTATATAAAATTAAAACGCTGTAGGTGCCATTGGGTCAATTTAGCATACCACTGAACATACAAATCTTGTGTTAACAGATATTTGTCCTAGTAATGATTCCTGCCTAGTTACAGGAGATTTAATATCTAACACTCGAAAATTACATTTAAAGAAGCAAATTAATTGTATGATTACAAAGGAAAAAGAAGAGTGAAGTGGACCGCGATTGCTGAACATCATTCAAGGAATGAGAAAGGGGATGAGCTCCTCACATGACGACTAGAGGACATGTGCCTCTTGCAGTGTTTCATTCATCCTTTATAAAATGTCTTTACCAATTAGTAAATGATATGTTGTTCTAAAGTTATTTAGTAACGCATAGGGGTGAAAAATAGGGGAGTGGATTTAAATTAGTTATTCTTTATATACGAAACACCGGTTGCCCTACCCTTTTCACTTTTGTTCCATTTGACCTACCTAATTACAATTATGAAATTAAATACATTTCTCAAATAAGAAAGTTTCTTTCAGTAGGTTTAAAATTTTCTCTCTCAATAATTATATGGTAATAAATTCTGTCATTAAATAACCCTAAAAAAAAGGAATTATGTACGTTCCCTTTGATTTTTTTCACCGACGGTTTTACCTACCACTTTCATTTTCCATTCGAACTGACGCGCCTCCAGAATTAATGTTTTGTTTGTCGGGGAGTTATTTTCTGTTTTCATTTTGTTTTTCACGGCGATACCCCGGCGTAATTTTTCTCTGAAAGAGGCGGAAAAATTCCAAATCCGACCAGCTGTTATCCCAGTTCGGACCTGGTGAAATATTGAAAGAAAGAAAAAATGGCATTTTCCCGCTCTCTGAGGGAAATTGAACTGTTTGCGAAGGGACGTGCATCATTTGGTAATCGAAAGAAATTTCTGAATTGTGCACACGGCAAAAGGGACGCTCCTTTGCCGGCGCGACCATTATATTGAACGGAGCCCCAGGCAGGGGGATAAGTTTTTCGTGTGAACGATTCGGATGTTTGCGATGCGACATTACAGCTTTGAGGTGTGAAAATGGGAAAAGTGGGAAACTCGTTTTCGATGATGAGATTAAAAATTGTATAACCTTTTTTGGATTGTAAATAGGTTTCCATTATCTTTTTCATTCCTCTATTTTAGTACTTAAGCTTGCTTATTCATCTCTCAACAAATTTCCCTCTACTCCTTAAACGATCTCATCAATTCCTGTCGCTATTATTTTATTAGAAGTACTTACATCAGCGCACTGTTTAACGAAAAATGCACAAAGAAAAAATATTTTACCTTCACCAAAATTCAAAACATATTTAAAACCGATTCAACAGTCACAGATCAAAATTTGAAATTATTAAAATTTGATTCATCTGATTGTAGCTTGTTACTATAAAAATAACCCTTATAACTGTACTAAACAATTTAAACAAGGGCAAACTTGGTCGACGAAACGATTAGCCTACAGTTCTAATTTAAGTGTGCTTGGTGAAACCAGCCTCTAAGTCAAATGTAACCAATCCACTTTCATTCCTCTCATGACAGATACATTTTTAAAATCAACGATCAAATACCCGCAAATCACTTCCAACGAATATCTCTAAGCGAAAAACTGTCCATATAGCACTATGTGGTCCCATGAAACATGCATGAGATTTGTTTAGTATTTGTAAAATCATTCGTGGAAAATCTGATATTTTACTCCGGATCGTTGTTGAGTAAACGACCATAAGCTGACATTAACTGAATCGTAAAATGTAAAATTACACGAAATAGATGAACACGTAACGGTCTGTTTCGTCAGAATGGATCGATAATATAGTTGAATTGTGTGCTTACTACTTCTCATATAAAACTTCGGATCGAATGCTGATTTTATTTACACTGCAACGTTACTGGCGCAATGGAATCAGCGTTACATCGTTCATACTATCCTAGCAACAGGAAACGAAAACATTTTCACATCTTAAATAATGCTTCGATCCGATTCAAATAATGTTTTAAATCAGAAGTACAGTATAATTGATAAGTTTAATTAGTACTTACATATTTCTAACTTTCCGTCGGCATACGCGCATCTTATCGACAAATTCTTTTGTAGGCTATCTTGTTTTTCTGGCAAATCTGTGAAAATTATAACATTGTTTACCACTAGTTTACTGTGTTTTTTTTTCAGTGTAGTACAAAATGTGCATTACTTAAATTGCTATTACCTTCGAAGATTGGTGTGTATTGTATAATGTATCATATTATGTCATAAAGTGTAATATATCACATTAGAGGTAATTGAATTAGAATGTAATCACGAGTTACTTCGAAATGTTTAGTGAATTGTCATTAGAATTTATCATCAATTTGTTCAACATAGTGTAAAGTCATTATCAATAATTCATTGATAAAATATTGAGGATATACTTAAACACTAAATTAACATATAAATAGTCATGAGCTCTAAAAAATATACATTTGTGTAAAAAGAGGAGAAAGTGGTCTAAGTTGCTTTCGTTATTTATTTAGGATCGAAGAGAAAACATTTGTGGAAAATAGTACATTTTTGTGGTATATTCTTTGTTTATGGTGTACCAGCGGTGATCCGTTGCGGCTTACGCTTCCTCAATTGTTTCAAAAAGTTACAACTTGAGTAAACATAACATATTCCACGCAATAGCGAATTGTTGCAAAATTTTTACAACATTCCACTTCATATGTTATCCACTGCTACCATTACAACACTGGAGTGCTGCGAATAAATTTTTCTATCATATTGTCCTTTCAATGTTAGACTCGTATCAGTGATATATGGGGTACCTTACTCTTGATTTTGAAAATTCTTGAAAAATTTTGATTTGATTTGATAAACTGTATTAACATCTTCATCCCTCTTGAATCTTGAAGTGCAATCAAGGAATTGATGGAATGCAAGGAGAGCTGTAGACGAGGACATGTACGAGTGTGATAACTGAATATAAGTGGGCTGAAGTGTTAGCGAACAGTACACTTAGTTATATAATCGGTATTAAATCTAGACGTTATATGCACAATTACGCCCGAATATATAGCAGTAAATGTTCTTACTAAATCCTCTCCGAAGTAGTTATCGAAAGGGAAACTTTTGTTCTCCATTGCCACACAAAATGGTGCATGCACCACATTTATTTTTAATTTTTGGCGCACACCAATAATACGGTTACAGACGCGATTTTTGCATTCGGTTCGAATTTTTAAATGATTAAGGACGAGGTAATTAATTAAAAAGAACCATATTTTTACCCTAAGAGATTTAAATCCACAAAGGGTACAGCATTCATAAGGTATTATAAAGGACCTCATGAACTACTATAAAATATACAGTGCGAGTCTCTAACTTGGAATAAATTCACTAAATCGAAGACAGTTTTTCTGTTGGACATATGCTCGGACAGGACGATTTGTATTTTGAATTGCTGCCTTTTTTATGTAAGAAAATGTTATACAGCGTGTACCAAATATGGAATATGACGTCATCGGCTTTATTTTCAAATAGCATACTAATTTTTTTATGACTATTCTTGAAGCGTATATCATATTACACATGCGTATCAAATATCAAATTTGTATTCCTTGTCCCTTAAAAGATAGAAATTTGGATCAGATATATTTTGTGTAAGTTTCATCGGGAGTAATTCAGGAATTAATTATATTAGTAATAACCAGATAACTGAGGCTCGAATTGACGAACATAATTCATAATATATTTATTGTCGTAAACAGTGACTATGTCGTAGATGCTTCGACAGCTTTTGAGAAACTAGATGACGATTTCTTATAAGTAAAACATATTTTAACGTATAAGCAGGAATGTGCTCAAATCTACAAATTGGGGAAATATGGAATCCTTAATTTTTATGGGAAGTTAGGAAAAATATATATTGTTATACATTTTTAACCGATTTTTCTCGTGAATTATATTTCAAATTTTTAATTTTCAAAATTTCAAACTAAATAAGATTAACCAACAATGATAAACGACCACAGTTATTTGCAGAGATATTTTTACTAAATACAGATTTTGTATCAAATAAATAGTTATGTAATTGTACAAGTATTCCATGAAGTTAGTATTTGTAGACATAAGCAAACGCACGTATATTTGTAATAAGCATTATGATGTTATGGTATACAGATATAGTAATGCTATATGTTATAAAAAGAAAGGATATATGCGTAAGTGTATGAATAATAATTCTTAGAATTAATTACTCCAAACTAGTCTATTAGTCCCCCTGAAACACATATTATACAACCACATTCATTTAATTCCAAATTAAGTAACTGTAAAATTTTACGGGTTAAAAATAATTTTGCCTCCCTTATTTCTTTGTTGAACAACCACCGAAAAACGAATGCCTCAAATATATATACTTGACGCTGAAACGTGTATAGAAAAATGTTAAAGTTATGGTGTATGTGAGCATGAACAAGGGATCATGAAATACTTAACGCGGAATGACGAATACTTCGACTAATAAAATGGCGAAACACCTTCAATTCGCCAAAAGTTCGAAAATAATACGTGCAGCCTACTTGCAGTCGCGGATGATTTATTTGTGCATTGATGGTGTTTCTGGCAGGGAACCTATCGAGTGATGCGTTATAAAGAGCATGAGAACGTGCGCAGATATTATTTTTAAATCATCTACACCACTTGATTTTATTGTTGATACATTTATTTCAATCAATTTATTATAAGTTTTATCCGAGAAATCTATAACCAGTGGTCGCGCCCCTCATCTTATTTATATTTGATTTTATCTGAGGTAATGACTAACTCAATTAATATCTTGCAGGAGCTTTATAGGAGTGAACCATTCTGTTCCCCTATTCCAGGGAAATTCAGAGATTGCCGAAATGGCCAGCACAGTTGCTGGCCATGGTTCGATGATTATGTAATTAATTAAATAGCTAACTAGTGATTCAAATACCGCCGATTCCTATAAATTCAATCCCATCTACCTGTTAACAGCTACAAAAATTTATCTGGATAAAAGTAGTAACCCTTATGGAGTTTGACGATATATTACATACAGTTATTTAGGGTGGTTAAATCATATTCATATTTAAGGACTAAAAAATCTTTTACCTCTTTAACTTCTTTAACGAGTGTTAGAGATGTTAACCCTCTGGAGAAAAATTCTGTTCCTGTCGGTAAATATTTATAACAATTTCATAAATTATTAGAAATATATTCAAATTTTTTATTTTTCTGCAAAAACTAAACCTATATCAACCGCTCGTCTTCATTTGAACTATTTATTACTCCTCCGATTAAAAAAATAACATAAAATAATCATATGCAATAGGAAAATATATTATGAACGCAAAGCACTCATATTTTTTAAAGTATTCACTATCCATTCAAAATATATTTATTCGACAGAATAGATCCCAACAGCCGTGCGACAATTAGACTAAATCATCGTCGGCAATTTTCGCACCAACAAAGATCAATTCTTCCGTGCGTGCTCGGCGTGTCCAACGAGAGAAATTTAACGGGGAATTCCATATTTTCCCTCTCTGGGATCCGCCTTGATGAATAACAAATGGAGTCTGGAACGTTCACCGCAAGTTAGGTTCCTCTAAGTAATGTCATTAACTAATCATCGAATACGTGCTAGATAGGCAGGTGGGAAAACGTGAAAGCGGTGAAGAAAGTTGGATCGGCGCCAGTAAATCTCGCTGATTCATAAAATAAAAGGAGCGGTCGTCCAACATTGAGCCGAGGAGTGTTCAAATTAGCAATTTAATTTTATAAAAAAACGGACGTCGAGGAAGATTTAATGCAGATTCATCTCATTAAATCTGATCAAACACAACGATTCTTTTACGATCGAAACATCCTTTAATTATTCATGGAGATAAGATATAAATGGCTTAGTGTGTTCGCGTAATTTCCCGCTTACGGTATTAAAGAGGAATGGAAATTTTAACTGATTACGAGATGAAGTAGTTAAGGTTATTCATTTCAACAGGACAATTTAAATTTACAAGTAGTCGAACGTTTTAATCCAAAAAAATCTCTTTGGAAAACAACTCTCCATGAAATGGAAATACCATCATATTTTCAAATACTCCTTATCAGCTCATAGATAACGTTCAAATCTATTATTTACGTATAGAGGCGTATAGCTACGTAGTTTCCAATTATTCTCGTACTGTCAATTACTCATAACGTATGCCGAAATTAACGGTAATGGTTTTGATTAGGAAAGTTAACGAATTTTCAACACTTGGTCTAATTAGTTTGGAGGAACTTTGAGTAATTAGCAAAGAGGAAACTACCGACTGACTTACTGCCTCAAGAGCAAACGTACTCCTTTTGAGGGGGTTATTGAAAGGGGAGCATTCGTCGAACACGGACAGAGAATCGCAATTCTGTAGTTGCTGTAATTGAATTGGGTTGGAAAGGGTAAATAGATGTCATTGAGACGTATGGTTGAACGGTAGGAAGGAATTGAAAGTAAATATTGTTCTCACAAAAAATTAAAACTCTCCGCGTTTGTAGCTTTCTAAGGAATCATCCGGTATTGCTGTACAAGAGATGAAGTACGATAATTACTTTAACAATTGTAGTAGTTTACTAGAATAATGTGTACTAATTACGTTAAAAATGTTCTATCATTATTACCACTTAGAATGTAGTAAATCCATTGAGCTTTTTCTGAAATCTAGCTTATATCAAATACTCGCTTCTAAATTCAATCGTCGCTATTCCACATATTTATTAACCTACTATGAGACCAAAAATCTTTTAGAATCTCAATGGTGACTATTTAAATGTTTATGCTTTAATTGAGGACAATATTGTGTTCTTTGTTTTAATGCATCTGTCGAAAATAGTAATTTAAGTAAAATGTGTGAATGTGTTTCACGTAAAAATTTTATAATCAGCAAGTAAAAATTTGGAGGTATTAAAGAGGTTTACACAGACATAACAAATCCAGTAAGTACTTAGATCTTAATGAAATCAATTTATATCATTTTATCATTACGTTGGAATACTAATTCGTTTAATCCTCAAAGTAATAATTATCTTAGTATTCTTTTCAATTTTATTAGTGAATTACAACATTACGCGTCAGCCTAATCACAATACCATCTGATGCAAGGGAAATTAAACGGCGCATTTAATTCTATAAATGAAATGAGGTGACAGTTTTATAACTTTATAACATAAAAATCCGTAAGTTGAGCATAAATTATCAAAGTATTAGCTTTTCACAATTTACAGTTTTTTGAGTGAAAGTTGATCGCGTACATCCTTTTACCATTTCAAAAACAATCGGACCAATCTATATCCCTACCTACTTCCTAGTTTTAGCTATTTAGTGACTACTGAATAAATTTCACTTTCTTTTTCATCCCTTCATTGTTTAAATTCGCGAATTTGAAACAATTTCAAGTCACAGTGGTCATAAGCAGGGGTACAAATAGGTGCCATCCCTGTTTTCCCCCTCGGGAAGGGAAATTCGGCTTCAAAGAATTTTCTTTAATAAACTTGGAGCCGGAACTATTAACGTGCCACTTATAAATTTATAGCTATTCTTGCAAAAGAAATTCATCGTCTTTCCGCCCCCTCGGAAATGTAAATGCGGGGTTTTTAACTTTTCTGGGTTACTTGGAAGCCTCAACTTCTTCAAAAAGAAAGATAAAATTAAAAGGCCCTGAAAGTTCTCTTAATGCTACGAATCAGACGATTTCAATGATTCCCCTCCCATATAGATTCAAGGCTAGATAATTATTTTTAAAATATGAGAGACTCTGTGGTGAAAACTTCAAGGATCTGTAAGAATCCTATAGGATTCAAGATTTATACATCCTTAGTAATATCTGAATCTTGAATACAGTAAAACTAAAAAATTCTATTCCTTTGAATCGTAGATTCAAAACTCAAAAATATTTAAAAGGAAGCAATGAGGAAAGTCCGATTTTAAAAATAACGAATGCTTTCCGAAGTCAACGCATCAGATGGATTTAAAATGTGGACGAGACTTCTGTGGACAGAAGTTTCAAGAACGACTAAGAATTGAGACGTTCAAAAAGAAACTGAAAATACTTGAAAAGTTTTTGGGGATTTTCCAAGCCTAAAATCTATGTTTCCTTTACCGATACAACAAAAAGGAAGCAGAGAGGCGTCGTCTCTTTATATTAAATATTCCTTTCAGTGAAACACGATCACTTTCACACTCATGAATCATGAATCATATATGCAGAAATTGCACTCGCATTTTATATAGTTAGTCTACAAATATGTTTATATTAAAAGGACTAGGTTTCAGTATAATTCCAACAATTATGGCCATAATATTCAAAAGCAAAAGATGCTATTGTGCTTTTGATGTCGAGAAGAATTAAATGGGGCTTTAATAGAGCTATTATTCCGCTAGAAATATGTATTCGCGACGTTTCAAATGTGCAACATACTCTGATATACATAAAAGGCTGATTACCTTGCCACATATTCTCATATACATAAAAAGCTGATTACCTTATGAATTTTCAAACTTCGTGTTTGGATAATTTAATTACTTAACAACGGTTCTAATTTGATCGTGCATTTAAAGAGTAGATTGGTTTATAAAAATCTCGAATGTGACTTTGGCATAGCAATGAGTCAAAATGAATTTGTTCTGCATCTTCATACTGAAATCCACAACGACGGAATTCAGAACTTTTAAAATTTACAAGAAATGACTAGTGACTTAATGACTTTAAATTTTGAAGTACTTTGTTCATGTGATCACTCAGTTAGGTTACTTCCATAGTTCAGTGGAATCTGTAAATGTTGGGTAATGATAAAATCTGTTTATGGATCTTCTCATTTTTATAAGCAATCGTGGAAACATTAAAACAATTAAAAATCGCATTGAAAGTTTATCTTTGAATTCTTACACTCCATCTATAGTTGGCGTTTCTAAGGAATACCGTAATTTTAAACAATTAAAATCTATATTGAATAAAACTTTTACTAATTTATTTAATTTAATTTTTAACCGACTCTTATCTTATACGAGGTAATATCCCTTATAAATTTCCCTTATCCCTCTACTTTCCAACTTTCATTACACACCGAACGCCGTTTTGTAATAACCCCCACATAAACCACTTACAGTGAATTACATAATATAAAGTCGCAAAGAAATCTGAAGTAGAACCTACCGCGGGTCTGATATTAAACAGAGCGTAATAAAATTTGCAGGAAGTTCCTGCCGTCGACATTTCCACACCTAATATTCCGACCGAGACATCAAAACTTCGAAGACGAGTAAGTTGCAAGGCTTTTTGCGAAACTTTTTCTCTCCTACACCGAAGTAGTTAAAAGTTTGTTTTTTCATCGCGATCGAACGCTTTAGCCGGAGTTTCTCTATACAGATTCCCGTACCGCTGCCGGCCTCGTTTTATTCTTCTGCCACGTCACTTTTCAATTTCACGAGTTCGTGTCAAGTTCGAGGCCCCGACTTCGGGCGCTTTTGTCAACTTCCTGATTAATTTTTACCACTGCTGATTGAGGGGAACAACGGATCGGTGTGGGGCATGTATTGTTTAATCTAATTTCGAATCTGTGAAAATTAGTGATTTATTTATATTATTTTCATAATGGATATTGATAATAATAACTGACAGTGAATTAATGTTATAATAAATCCTCATTTTTCTTCTTGTATCATTATGAAATTCGGTCAAAACATGGGCGTACCAGGGTTGTGAGGAGGTTGGGCAACTGCCACCTTTGGACCTAGACTACTACCTATGGGAAGGTTCCTTACAAGCTGTGCAATGGCGTGGAAAGCTACACAATTTAACAAGCAACTACACAGCTACACCCCAGTGATTTCGTCATATTGATATGCTTTTTTAAAAACTATGGGAAGAGGTACGCTGTTAGCAATGGAGAAAATGCTTATCAAAATATCTTTCATTCCTCTCTAAAGCATATTTTTGCCATGTTCTGACCAAATGGACAAACGTCCCATATGTTTACGCAATGTGGAAAAAGGTGTCCCCAATGACGACTTTGTAAAGCACCATTGTCTACTCTTATGAATGACTTATGAATCCAATCTAATCCTGCGATTCTGTGCTGTGACTGGATAAGAATAACATCCGCCAAATTTTGTTTCTGATATTGAGTTTTCTTTCTTGTGTGGTGTACTGGTGTTATATTTCGACAAGTTTTAAGTCTTGTCTTTGGTATATGGATAGTTAACTTATAAACTAAATATGTTCAGAAAAAACTGGAGATGATTCAACCACTGCTATAATACAATGAGTATCTTTTTCTCCAATGGACAAAATTCAAGCAGCGGGAGAAGAAACAAATAGGATTAAAGCATACTATAGGAAAGCATAGGAAATAAGGCATCTTTAAAGTCTCCAAAGACAACCAAATGACAGACTTTACCTAAAATTGGGCACACTGATAATTGGTCATTTGAGCTTGCCTATTCAGATGTGGAATCTTCTCTAGATCGGTTTCCTAATTTTACACAAAGGAACTTCATGGGTACTGTAAAAGACTGTCCTGACAAAATTTTGTTCAAAAGGTTACATCCTTTATTGCATCAGCCAGGTTTTCTCAAAAGAAATGATTCAATATGACATTAAATTTTTAAGATGTAAAAGTTCCACTAATACCTTTGTGTTTTTAATTGTGGATGGTATTTCAAGTCTAGAAAGAGGGAATATTTTTTCGGTTCTTTTTGCCACGTAAACCACTAGAACATTCTTTTAAATAAAATAAAGTTTCTGTTGTGCTAATATTTACTTAAATCTCCTGCGAAATTTAATAGGCTCTAGATTTTTTTGTCAATTTTTGCTAGTTTTCGCCAATTCTACTTTTATAACTATTTTTTAATGTCAACTTTCTGTGTATTCTAATAGGGAAATAACATATGAGGAAATATACTATACTACTGTATATAATGTACGTTGAAATAAATTATTTCCTTTTTTTCCGTCATGGTTGAAATCTCAAAAATAACATTTTTCCAAGCTGTTTAAAACTTTAATGAAATGTTTTTTTAGAAAATGTAATGAAATTGAAAATCGATATATTAAATCCAAAGCGCCCTTCTCCAACAATAATGTTTAATGTAATATGGTAATATTACATTATTAATATGGTATGGTGTAATGATCCTCATCATTCCATAACCTTATCAAATAATATATAATTTAAATTTTACAAAAAAAGATAAAAGGGATTAAAAGCAGGAGGACCTTCTATCTTCCGTTTTATTGGGTAGTGTATGAATTATTTTTGTTTGAAATACAGCAATATATAAATTCCTACAATTTGGCGAATTATTATTACCATCTAACTTAATGAATGTTATAAAGGGCAGAATCCTTATGTTACGATGTTACATACTGTTATCCGTCAAATTCGAGACCTCGAAGCAAGCAGAAATAAAAGGATACAAGTCTTTGAGATGTGTCTAAGTGTACGAAACAGAAATAAGGATAAAAACGGAATTTACACTGGTTTGAAGACATGGAGACGTGGAAACATTAAGGTAGACAGGTGAAATATTCAAAGACATATTTTCTGTTTAAGGAGTTCAAAATAATTGTTACGTAATCTCCATCCAATTATTTCGAACCGCTATCAATAAAGTTAGGATGGCTATAATGATTTCACACCATCGATAGGAGACGAATATAAGAGAAATAATATAAAATCTTCTCAAATTATACATTGCTGTTATGTAAACATGAATTAGTAAATACGTCTATGCATATACTTCTCTCTTTTAGTATTTTCAATGATAGGTATCTTCACATCAGTATTTAAACATATATATTTAGGGAACCGATATTTTACTTCATATATAGTCTGTGCTGATAACTAGCAAAGATTATTGGGGATATGTCTTGCATCGCAGTAAACTTTTTGTTTCATATTGGTAATAAATGATAATTCATTATTTTCTTTGTTCGTGTTTGCAGCACCTCATTAAAGCGTAATATATACCAATGTCTTGACCGATTTTTCTAGTAATTTCAAAAAAGCAATTAAAATTATATGGTACACAATTTCAAAGTAAGTAAACACTGTAACATGTAAAACATTTCGATAATTTTAAACAGCTTTATTGTTTGTACTATAGAACTTAATTATGAATCTCTATAAAGAGGTAAAATATTTGTCATGAAAACATTGGAGTCCGTTACGTTATGTTTTAAATATATTTACCCCGAATCGATATTTGCTAATCTGCGAAAAAATGAAATATGCTACGTTCGCCACTAAATATAATATATACAATCATAATTAAATCTTAATGAGTTTCACATTTCAAACAAAAATTTAGCCTGAAACGTAGGCTGGTGTGTTCTAACAACGGCAGACGGTAAGTAAAGTACTTTTAATTTAGGCTGCTTAAATAAAAATTAAACAAAGCATTTAGGGTCAAAGCAAGATAAAAAAATTCCGACTAAAGTTCTGTAATGTACAGGATCTTAATTTTATTTTTCCAGCACCGTAATCTCTCCTTATTCAAAATCAGCTATCTTGATATGCTAATTTAACGTGGGTGCGCATTAATCTTCGTTAACTTTTAGAATTGTTATCATATAATGCAGGCGAGAGGACGTCTTCTGTGGACACACGAACCGTTACTGATCTTGACAAGGGTCTTGATGTACGGGGTGCATAACGTCCACACTTATCTATTATTCACCTTTCCCTTAATTAATGAAATGCCGGTTTCTGCGGCTCCCCCACATTCTAAAGAGTTCGGTCTGCATGTACAAAAGTCGCGGACACAAAATTACCATAAAGGAATTCGTGGGACGGGTCCTGATTCTCGTACAGGAAATCTGTTCGTTAATTTATTATACGTTCATACATACAATTCTATTAAATGGTACAAAATATAATACGAAATATGCAGCGGCAACACAAATTTGATTAAAAAATAAATGGAACAATTATGAATTTGTACGTTTATATGTTGACTTCAGAAATTGACGAGAGTGAGATTTAAGTAAATTTTAGTTAGCAGTTTTTAACACGAATTAATGACACGAGAAGTCGAATTAGTGTGTTAAGGGAATTGGTACTCGGTTGTCTATTTCAAGTAACTGGAATTTAAAATTTCTAGCACTGGAATTACGTAAGAATCAGCAGGAAGGGATCACAGCAAAATTCCATTAAATATAATTTATATTTCTAAAACCACCCCAAACTCTAAGCGGCATGAACGTCCAATTAATTGCAGAATAAATTTTAGTACGAATCAGAAATTACGTCATCTTGGGAAAGATTACAGGTATCAACTATACATAGACTATTAAAATATGGTGTAGGAACAGTTGCGATAAATATATTTAAACAATTTAAATGAAGCAGACTTCAAGCTTCTATCTGTTGTCCAAGAAAATTAAACTAGCTACGAAATAGGGGAATCAAAACAATGGAAATAGCTTCAACATTGAGGTGAACGACCGAACAATACAAACGTATTTGTGATGCAATAGAATAAGGAGTTGATACAAAGTGGTTTTGGAAAATTACTGAAATATAGCGGTATACTGCTATAACTAAGAAATTGATTTATTCTATTTAAAAAGTAGTAAGATAATAATTTTGGTAGCGTCTTGCAGAGTTGGAACTGAAATTTGATTCAAGTTGTTATATTCAACTTTAACCATCACCGGAAACTTTAGTTCATTTTCCTTTTCCCCAGTTCGTTAATAAACCACGAGCGCTTTCCCGGAACTCTGCCGCCCGGTTGCGTAATCGAAACCAACTTTTCAATACCCGAAAAGCTTACTAGGGTTTTCAACGGAAAAATATATGGATACACATTTTTTCCTGCCAGGGACGTTACGCCTTCCAATAAAGTAGAAAGCACCGAAACATATTCCAACGTACATACATATATTGAATGCATATCCTAAATCCCAGTTTTGCACGATCGAATCCGTCCTGGTGATACTGAAATTTATGCGAGCAGTTGCAAAACAAAGTGCTTTGTAATCTCACGCAGATCCCTTTTCAATATGGACGCGTTCGTCCCTTTTGTCATGGAAATCTGGCGGCGAATGGAGGACCTGGTGAAAAATGTGCACAGTATCCAACAGGAACGCCTGAAGTACGAAAGAAACGACTAAACAACCCACTAATTAAGAAAATGACAGAAAAGGACTACCCATGAAACTCTCGTCCAATTTAGGTTGAAATATATACTCCGTTCTTTACTCCTTGATTATATAATCAATTTAGTGAGTTTCCCGCTAATCTTCTTCTCCTTGGGTGAAGTTTGACGGACTTCAGTGAGTCGAAATCACTCTACTCCCCCTTTCCCAGAGTTTTGTGAATAATTTCGTGAGGAATATGTACTTGAGGGAATTCGTTTCCTTGGAGAAATTTTGTGAACTCCCGTCGCTAAAGAAATGTTACTTATTGAACTCCAGCTGAAAACCAGAAGGCGCGCACGTCCGGGGAATTCTCGTTTCGATTCAATATCTCAAGGAACGGTTTACTGTTCTTATTAACGATGTAACAATATTTGCTCGAGCCGAACGAGACGCTTTACAAACGTTCAAAGTGAGTAAAGTTCGTCAATGTTACAGACGCAGCTTGTAAAACTAACCTATTATCACAACATGAAATAAACAACATTCATCTTTGATGTCTGGAAAGCGCGTCACTAAGACGTCATTCTACCTTATATCCGGTTAACACGTACAAAAACTCAGATGTGCTTTTAACGATCGCAAACAAAATAATTTCTAACTGAATTTATGGTAATGGGAGTCGGTTCTCTTATTTTTCTAAAACGTCGCGCCAGCTGTGGCACTAAATTAAATTAGTAAGTGTGGAGTAGAGATGCGGCTCTTAAAACGGCATATAAAATTCGCCAGGGGGCAGTTAGTGAAGATTTTCTGAAGGAAAAGTAGACACATTAAGTTTAAAAATAGTTTCTTTTCTCATCATGAAAAGTGTAGCAATCAATTATACTAGATAGTCTATAAATCTGATGCGTTTCTGAATAAAATATGCTAGAAAACAATTACAGATTTTTAAGCGAAAGGAAAAAGCTCTGATAAAATCGTTATATTAAATGCATTTTCTGTAATGGTAATGGGAGTCGGTTCTCTTATTTTTCTAAAACGTCGCGCCAGCTGTGGCACTAAATTAAATTAGTAAGTGTGGAGTAGAGATGCGGCTCTTAAAACGGCATATAAAATTCGCCAGGGGGCAGTTAGTGAAGATTTTCTGAAGGAAAAGTAGACACATTAAGTTTAAAAATAGTTTCTTTTCTCATCATGAAAAGTGTAGCAATCAATTATACTAGATAGTCTATAAATCTGATGCGTTTCTGAATAAAATATGCTAGAAAACAATTACAGATTTTTAAGCGAAAGGAAAAAGCTCTGATAAAATCGTTATATTAAATGCATTTTCTGTAACCAATTTAAATGCAGTCACTAACTATAATCATATGTTGGATGAATGGACAGTTTCAAAAAAATTAAATTTTCTACAAATTTCAAAACTATTAACTTTTAAGAATTTTTTTATTACAATAACTTATTGAAAAATAAAACCATCTATTGGGTCAATCACTTACTTGGGAAGAGCTTAATTTTGCTAGAACTCTCAACACGTTTTTGATTTATAAATACATTAACCGAATAACCCCGAATTGGCTCAATAGTGTAAAATAATATAATGCTATACGTATCGCAGAAATATGTCGAAAATATGAACATTTTATCAAGAAATTATGTTAAGTAATCACCTAATTTTTATTTCGTTATTCATTTTAATAAAGATAAATTTTTTGGGAACAGGAAAATTGCCTGAAGATATTGCGTGAGGGAAAATTCCCCGAATGCAATTGAGCGAAAGATAACTGCCCGAATGTGGAAAATTTCCTGAACAAATGATTGAACAAAAAATTACCAGAACATGTAAAATTTCCATGCTTCACGTATTATTATTCAAAAACATTCGCTGCAAAGAATATATACAAAGTATATGTATTACGATTTTGGGAAATTTTTTATTCGGTCTGTTGTTATGTGGAAAATTTTTCAATTGAGAATGTTTGGACATTTTCGGTCCATCGAATTCAAGGGATTTTTCTCCGTGCAGTTGTTTTCGTGATTTTTTTACATTTTTACAAATAAGAAATATTTTTTGTATCCTTGAGTCCTTGAGTGTTTATTTCAAGATCAACAGATCAATACCCAATGTCTTTCGTAGCTTGTAGTTTTAGAGTAGCAGCTTTTATAGGGAATGGTAGAATAGATCTAAATCCAAAGGTAGTGAATCTGTAGATCAGTTATAGAGTATATATAAGTTAAGCTGTAAATCTGAAAAGGGTTATAAACGGTAGGGTTGAGGGAATCAGATTAACAATACATTCGATAAGTGAGCATGCTAAATAAACTAATTTTTTTATCTCACAATTATCACGAATTAAAATCGCCTCTTCGGATAGATTATAATATAAACAAGCGTTAGAACAGTTAATGAACATTTTTAGGTGAAAAGGAAATCTCTAATAAAATAGATAGACTCTTACTTTACTTATTTGTCATAAACTGACATTAATCTAAATTATAAAGTGTAATCGTAATTAGATGAGGAAGTTCGAGGGGCGTAGAAAATTCGCCAATGGTAGTTAGTGAAGATAAAGAAGACAAATTCACTTTAAAAATAGTTTCTTTTCTTACCATGAAAACTTTAGCAATAGATTTAATTACACAAGAAAGTAAATAAATCAGCTGCGCCTTTTAGGAAATACACCGGAATAGTAGGATTAAAGATTTTCTGGAGGAAGGGAACACCTATGATAATGTAGATTCACTTAAAAATATTTACTTTCTCGGCATCAAAACGGGAACACTAAATCAAATTAGAAAGTATGAGGATGTGATGTATAACAACGTAGCGTACAAAATATATCAGGATGAAAACCTTTGAATGTATGATTAAATTAATTCTAAAAATTGGTTTCCTTTTCTCGACAAACTTGTGACAAAGGCTCAAATTAATATATGAACTGGCAGTGACGATTATTTACTTCGTATCCGCAATTCTAGGGTTCGTTTGGACCATTCTATAAAAATATCTTAGATGAAGTATAAATTTTCTGAACAAACACAAAAAAATCTGTATTATTTGCTCATCCACTTAAAACAAAAAATCTATGATATTTAAGTATAAAGCAAAAGTAATTCCAAATTTAATAATTTGCGTTCATAATATTTTGTTCCATGTTTTATTTTTGTTAAGTGAATTTTGACAAAACGACTTCATTGGGGACAAAAAATGACCAACGAAAGGTTTTCCATCATGTGATCTCCAAATTTGTTTCATATTTTCAATGCTAAATTTTGAACCCTTAAATTGAAACAGTTTCTGATCGATTTCTAGAAAGATAACAACATTCTGACACGTTACTACATACGTATGTTATTTTGCACCGTGAAAATGATTAAATTTGCTTCTATACATGATGCCATACTAATGTAATAAAATATACAAATTTTGTCAATATGTTGAATATAATGGAGTATCGATTATACGAACAAGGAAGATGTAAAACACCTAATCAATCACGTTCATACAAAAAAATCTCTGTTTACACAGTGAAAAAAATAACACAAAGGAAGGACAGACGTGTAGGTTGTATCACTTGCAAAAAACATCTAGTAGATGTATTCGTGAGGAAATAAAAACTTCGAAGAAAATGGTAGAAATATTACTAAACCTACTAGTAACTTGTGTAATGTAAGACACTAAAGAGTTTTAAAATCTGTGTAGACGTGCACCTAAAAAATGCCTAGGAACTAAATCTGTCGGGAGGCTGTCAGTCTGAACTCGAAATATAACCCCTAATAATATGATCAATAAATTCTAAAAACAATTTTTGATTTGTTTTCAAATCTATGCTATCAAATACGATAGGAATGTGTTTATATACGCCGGAGTGCACTTCACATCAGAATTAACAGCAGGGACGAAATATCTGGAATGAGAAATATGAAATAATTTTAAAAACCTCTTACTTGTTGTCAAAACGATCCCGAGGGATTCTCCGGGTTTCTTCTTGAGCTGCACCGTTGTTAAATATTGACCCTGGTGTGGATCCAGGAAGCTACTGGCAGGCTTCCCGGAGTCTTCAGAGAAAGTCGGAGAACGAGATTTAAATTCTGGAAAAATAAATTTGTTATAGTTTACAAAAATATTTTTTGAATAAAGAAAAGGTAACTCTAAAAATACGCCTATAGTAAATTATGGCAATTTAACTTTTTCAATTGTAAAGTTTGATTTTTTTCATCGTGAAAAACGCAAAATTGTTTTTCAAAAAGTATTGTGAAATATTCTTTAAGATTATATACGAAGTTAATCATTGGCAGGTTAAAAGTTGTAATTTCGAATATCACTTTTTCTTAACTGTAGCATTATTTTATCACATCATTCCCGGTAAGTCTGCAAATACAAGAAATATATTCATCCATATCAATGTATGTGTCAATATAAATATTTCTAGATTTTCCTAGCTTCCCCGAGGAAACACCTTCGCCCATATAATCCATCATTCTGGAAAAACTCTTTCCATTATATAACTTTTCGAAGTTTTTAGTTCGCCAAAGCAATTTGTCTGATCTTGAAGTGACAAGACACCAACTCGAAGTTAACTAATAGAGCTCTGGGATGGATCTTAAAAAAACGAATTTAATTAATGATTCAAGGCACACGCCCAATTCCCCACAGCCGTAATTCTACATAAATTTTTAATAGGCCCTACGTTTAATTTTATTTACTGACTCGTTTTAACGGTTATATTTTTCTGCATTGCCGCAATGACAACAAAACTCGTTTTATTTCGGAGTACCCAATCTGCAAATACAATTCTTTAAGAGCTTTATTGCGGAATAATCAAATGTGGGTCGGCTCAATTTTGTGCTTTCGTATATAAAAGCGGATTCAGAAGATAATTTAAATTAAGAGGAAATGGGCTCTGTATAGCTCCATTATGTTTTCACCCTTAGTTTCCGTCCCTTCGTTTAAATATTTAGCTTATAATATTTTCCATTTTCTAAAAGGGGTCTTCGGGGAATTTTAAGCCAGAATTTTGGCGAAAATAGTCATTCTAGGAATAGCCGAAGGGATTTCTGACCAATTTCCACACTTGGATATAAAATATTTTAAAACGTCGTGGTCGCACTCACGTAGAGGGGGCAAGGAAATGTTCTAAAACATTGGTGTCACGCTTGGGAATAACTAATTTACACATGAAAGCACCATTAGTTTCAATAAAGAAATTTAAGTTGGTAACAAGGAGTGGTGGAAATGGTGGAGTGAAAAGCGACTTAAAAATTATGTGTTATGCGGACCAACGCCAAAGCTTTTGCAAAGATATCCAATTTACAGTGAATATGTTACTGTTATCAATACTGTATGTGCATTACTATTGTAATGTATGACATGTACGTACACTTTAATGGGGCAGTTACTTAGTAAAGGATAAAAAACGCCGACAATAATAATTTAGTAACGTTCTGAATCTAATGGCAAAATTTAAGAATACACTAAAAAAATCTTTTGTTGAAAAGCTACAATATTTTTAGTAACCAAAAGTTCTTTTAATGAAGTTCTTAAACTCGCTTGAAAGCGATGTTTTAGATGTGCCACATACATGAGTTTTCAAAATCTTGTTTTCAGTACATAACTGCAAAATTTAATCAAAAATGTCTCAAGAGGATTTTGGAAAATTAATATAAAACGAAAAAACGGCCACCAGCAAACATGAAGACTGTTTAATTGCTTCAACCAATTTTTTAAAATTGTTGATGTTAATTTCTGATCAATTAAAATAAATGAAATTATTTTTCTGTGTTTAAGAGGATATCATTTGATAAATTATAAGACGATATTAACTATGTGAATATTTTTTATTGAAAAGTCACGGTGTAGGATAAGATATGTTTAAATTTTTTTATGATTCATCTAACATAACTTATTAACATTTCTATGGACCTGTGATATATTTGCTTTGGTATTTTCTGCTGAATGCAAACAATTTAGGTATATCTAAAATTTCAAAAGTTAAGCATTCGAAATGATAAAAATTCGCAAAATGCGGCTTCCCGTTTTCGACAATTAATTTGCCGAAATTGCCCCTAATAAAAGTTAAAATCTGGGGTAAGGAATGTAAGAATTGGTGTCTAATAAATTTGCAAAGAAACTAATAGCGAAGGAAGAACAAAAATGTATATTTAACCTCAAAGAGCGATTCAATAACGAGCTTAGATATCTGAAGCTGAACACTGACCAACTAAGCCAAAGACAAAAAATAGACACAAATGACGAAATACAGCAAAAAGGGACATAAGTAAGGTTTTTCGTTCGTTGCGAAAGTGATATCAGACGTAGGCCCTGCTCACCCTACTTAGCAAACCCGACCTACGTACAAACGAAAACTGAACGCAGAGGAAACTCTCTCGACGTAAAGAATAAACCTTAATTGGATCCGCATCTTGCCAACACACTGACATGTGCCTCCAGAAGAGCTTATCGGGCGCCTTCCAATCGTTCTAAGAGAGTCCTCACGTGCAAGCCGGATAAGAAGTGGATCTCAGAATGAGTCTTGTCCCTTCGTTTTTTTCCTTTTTTTTTTTGATGAGATAAACAGATTGATATGCTTTTAAAATTCTATTTTTTCCTTGTGGGAGTAACATTTAAGCTATCACCTTTCAAAAAGGCAAGAGAACGACACTTTATCGGAGGGTTCAAATGCTTCAAAGCCATTAAAAAAACACAGATAAAACACAGTTGTTGAAAGCAGAGATCTTTCCACAAATATTTTAACAAGTCGTATTGAAGTGAAAGTGGCGGTCATCATTTTTACGTTAACACGACGATAAACTTACCGAAACAATTTTTTTCGATTTTATACCCCTTTGTAAGGTATCTTACTTAGGAGCGAATAATATCAAACAACGGGGAATATTTACCCAATTAGGCGTGGAACGTCGTAACTACAAGTACTAAATTCATGTTAATCTTAAAATAACACGCTAACGAAGCAACGCATATGTAAATCACTCTGAAATTTTGATAGTGGAAAATTGTTTAGGATACTTGGTAGTTTAATTAATTACAGCGTCCTCCTCGAAATTTGTCGTCTGAAGTTTTCACAGGTCCCTAGTTTCAAAAGATAACACACGAAATAACTTTGATGTCGGTAGGAAAATGCAGAATTTTTGTATTAACAGAACTTAAAAGAAGGGAAAACTTGAAACGACACCTACGAACTTTTTTCAGTCTATGACAAGTTTCATGCCACAAGTTGGAAGTTTGTTCCATTTTCATTCAAAAAATATTTTGTATGAATTTTGGAGACGCCGTCAAAAATATTTTATGGTATAGAAAATAGGTATGTGATACAAAACGCCCAACATAATCGGAGAAGCCTCTTTGAGAAGATCTATGATAACCGACTATATCGTGTTAAACTTGCTATATATATGTACATATATAGTAAATATGAATAGAATAATATAATATCCTTATACAAGGAATACAATAAACAACGGAAGAATTAAAAAGTGGCATTAAGAGTACTGTTAAAATAAATTAAATAAATTAAAATATATACTTAAATTAAAATAATACTGATAATATTTAATAATGAAATAAATGAGAACATATGTAAACGTTGAACTAACGCTAAAATTTAAATAAACCTTTAAAAAAACATAAAAATGTCATTTGGAGCATACTTAGTAGACCTGTAGATATGTTACTGTTCTACTGATAGAACTGTATTTGAGTTACTCATTATATTCATCTGGTTTACATGATAGTCAAGATGACGAGAAAAGAGCAGAATTCATGGAGATATAAAATAACTCACGTCGATATAAACAATGAAGAAATATTTTTTTTTTGATAAGTATATTCGACTTTTTTTAGTTTAACTTTGTCGTGTTAAATGTGGCACTTAAATTTATTATAGAAGGCTGTGTGACGCAGAGACCACGAACATCTGAATTATTAAGTGCTTTAAAATTCCCTTGCGATGTATAAATTAAGGAGCTGTCCGTATTAGCTCAAGTTGTTTGATGAGTGACTAGTTTTGAATTGACGCCATAGTTTAAACTTTGGTTATACGTTGTCGCATTTTTGAAAATACAAGTGAAAATTCAGTTTCATTACCACCTGCGGTATACATACTGTACGTATTAACAATTCATCTGACCTCATTCGTTACACTAAACCTCTTCATCGAGTGAAAACTTAACAATCTCGTCGACTTTTCCATGAATACCGAATGTCGCCCCACGTCATCTTATGCTAAATTCTATCGTAATGGCGGAATTCCACCTTCCCGGAAAAAGGCATCTTATTTAGTTTTTTTGCCGCGCGTCGTTTCCAGGCGCCGAGTAGAACCTCTCTTTCTATTTATGTGGGGATGCGTCCCAGGAGCCTCGTACCGGCAGGAAACTATTCCTGTGTACGGCGAAGGTAACTGACATTTTGTTTTTTAGCGGGAAGATTTAAATGGATTACGAGCTAAAAATTGCCGTAACTCGGAAAGAGGAACGACGTAGGTAATGCTTAAGCGAATTGAGTTCGAGATTGGAAAGGTGGTGAATTATCGTACGGCAGGAATTTCGGAGGAGCTCTTTTTTATTTTTAGGTAAGTAGAATTACATAAATCTGTATAGGAATTGGAGACAAATCGGAATTTTGATACGAGGGAACGTGGATCAGTCTCTCTCTGGGAATCAATTTATTACTGTTCAATTGTAAGCGAGCGTAGAAAAAGTTGAATTTTGCCGCATAGAGTTCTTTTCAGTTAGGCCCACGTTACTTGGCGAAATAATGGCGAGTTACTTAGTTGAATGTGAAGTTATGAATAAAGCAAGTATTTACTTAAGGCAAACGTAAGAGTTAAGCTGAGTTCTATCAGATTAATATGAATGGTTAAATGTTCGATAGTTCATTGCTTAAGAGCCTTGATAACATTATGTGGACAAGAATTTTCCATGGGAAGGTGCTGGAAAGGTAAATTTTGGTAAATATGTTAGATTCCACCTATCAGAAGATTATGCAAGTAGAGTCGAAATTTCCGAATTTTTGGATTTTTATTCGACTGTTCAGGAACCCCAAGTTACTCTTACGGTACGCTGAAAAATAAGAGACGTGTATTACTTTGCCTGAGGAAAAATATTTCTAAGGGGTAAAATCCATCTATACCCCCCAAAATAGTTCTGTCAAATATTTCAAAGATGAGTAGAAATAGTTTAATTAAACCAAAAACAAAATTTTTGTTTAATACTTGTGTCAAGTATTAACATGGAAAATTTACTATTTAAGCGATTTTTAATTGCAGAAATTACAAATGTTTCGAACTTACTTAAAACTTTCTGTGTTCAAGTCTATATAAAAAAATGACATTAACAATATTGACAGAATATTTTTATATTTGATCAAATAGAGCAACTACCCTAATTAAAATTTTGAGTCATTTAAATAACATGATTCAATAAATACAGTAAGAACAATTTCTACACATAAACAAATTGGCTTCCGGAGAATTCAACGACAAACGACATATTTGACTAAACCACCAATAAATAAAAATCAAACAAATAGGACGAAGAAGGTCTTAAGCTAAGGCGCCTCATATTTGAGATACGATCACTTTATTTTACATATATTTTAAACGATAACAGATTAAAAAATATCTTTGAATTGTTTAGGTATTTGCACTTGTTCGCATTTACGTGGACTTAACCCTTCATTGTTCATATTCAGTTTAGAAAATAAGCAAAACTGTTGTCTGACCATCACAAGAGACTGTAAGAGTCGTTGCTCAAATATAAGTGACTCTTTGGCCATTGTTAAGGCGAGGTCTTTTCTCTGGTCGAGCCTTTTTGTCTTCAAAAGATTCAGTCCCTGACATCGAACATTTTTTCATCTCTAAATAAGATCTATTTTTCAGTTTTATACAATAAAATTTCATATCTACCAATAGGTTCTTTATTTTCTATTAGAATCCTAGTATTTCGTGTTGATTCCTTGTTAGCCTTTTATCAAAATGGGTGGAGAAATGCGCAAGGAGCACTCTTTAGAAATTTATTACTCGATTATAAAAAAAAAGCATTCCAACTAATTTTAGCACTTAAATATTTATCAGATATCAAAATTCACAAGGTCTAAAGATTTTGTTTATATTTGTAGGCGATTTTCTAATTTTTTATTTCCATATTTCGATAAAGTCCGTAGCTTTCACGCAGAGAAATTTTTTACTTAAACCAGAAGGAGGATCCAAGTCGTGCTACCATAACTGCCTCAATTAAATGAGACAGTTATCATCAACACTTTTAACGTCTGCTAAGTAAAAATACAGTATGTAATAGAAATATAAAGAAAAAAATGTGTGTATTTAAAACGAATCAAATTGCAATTCACATTTATTATCGTAATACAAATGTTCCTGTGTAAAAGTTAGTATAGTTAGAAGGTATAGTTGACGCATGTTATGCCAACTATAGTCAACATTTGTACGTTTTTTTAAAAAGAATTTTCTTAAATGGTCCCTTCCTCGCAGTTATCTCTAGAAAGTATGTGGCCTAATGAGATTCAACCCTCAAGATTTAATTTATGGTAGTAAAAGAGAAACTTTGAACCCTCTAAAAGAGTTTGTCGTAAACGTACCCTCGACGTTCTTTAATATATAATATGTTTACTGGTTGTACATTTTAACGATGTCAAGCAACAAATTCATCTGGCGTTACTGAAATGAGCGAAATTTGAAATATGTGACAAAGTACAGCTAATAGTCAATTATTGGAATGAAAATAAACTTTAAAATATGTCTTGTTACAAGGAATTATACGGTTTTTAGAGACATTAGAGACATTAGAGACTTTTAACACACGATTGCAATAAACTATTGACTCCAAGGGCAGTTACCCTTACCTGCCATAAATTACATTGTTGGTGTCAACATCTCAATCGATTAATATGTAACGTTGCTATCGATAAGTTTAAATAAAAATTGTGCTTCTTGAAATTAATACTGATTTTATATTCCTGAATTTCGCTTCCAGATAAGATTCTACTCTGAAAGAGTGTAAGAGTACAGACGTGTTTATGTCACCGTAAACGAATTAAATAATTATTTTTTTAATGAAAGTTTTAAAAAACGAATTAGTCCTACGCCGCCTATACATACATAGATTACAATTGATGGACGAGTAATGTTCAGACTGATGGAATATTCTGAATAATTTAGTGGCGACGTAGGCAATGCAAACACGGAAGAGGTAAACCGTAGGCGTGATTTATTAAAAGAATAACAGGACACGATAGGATTGAGATGGCCGACATTAATGGAAATAACCAAGGAAGGTCTACGTGCATCTACGACGTAACGAACTGCGTCATTAAGTAACTCAACGGAGTTTACATCGAAGAGAAGTCATGTAATTAAGTTCTAACATATATTTATACTCTTCTCCCCGTGGGATCATGAAAAAGTTTGGAAGTTGCATCTCCGCTCCTGAGCAACTTTTAAATAGAGTAAGTTGAATGTAACGGATATAAAGCTTAGAGTTTAAAAAAATTAGGAAACGGTAAAGTTTGTTACAAAGAAGAACATTCAGTTCGGAAATAAATAAAAGACGGTCAGGACTAGGAATTAAACGTACGGTGTGGAATTTGATATTAGGATTACTGGTTTTGGGTAAAATTTGATATACCTACATGTGGCAACAAAACAGAGCTTCTACTTAACCGTCTATTGTAGGTTTATAATCAACGATTAGTTCGCTCAATATCAATTGGATCAATATATCACCGAAATTTGGTACTGCGATTAACAAAATTCCAACGTTTTACAATAATTTAGATAACAATAAAGTACTCGTGAAAGTTATTCAATTTGTTAGCTGTACCCATATGTACATTTAAAGGGCGTTTCAATCCACAATTTTTTAAAAGTATGGAACTTGGATAGTGTAGGAACAAAACTAACGTGTAACTAACTTATAAAATTGATGCCATGAAATATTGAAAAGTGTAAAAAAGAAATGTTTCACTTCCATCACATATTTTGTGAAAGAATACGAAGTTAGCGTCTTGTTGTAAATTTGTGGAAATTTATATAAAGTATTTTCCATGTGAAAAAGATTTTATAAAGAAAATTTGTACCTTTTCCATTTTCAAAAAGTTCCTGGAATGATCGATGCGGTTCCTGTATATGATGTAGTTATTTCAAATTGATTACATTCCAAAAAGGACCAAGCAGATTTTCTTCTCATATTTAATTTTGCGATGAAGACACATTTACACAGCACAGTAAAATAAAAAGTGACAAAACACTGACTTATCTTTAAAGTCTGAAGAAATAATAGTCTGAAGAAAAAATTAATCAGATTCTGGGGCTTATGGAACTACTTAACAGTTTAACGGTATAGAATTGCCTAAATTTATTGAAAAATGTTCTCAATATTCAATAGGCCATGTTTACCCGATGATAAAAGAAAATTTATGATTTTTACATCATGGGTGGCTCAGCTTATTTTATTGGAAACGTTCGCCGCTTTGTTGATAGTTCTAACGTATCTCAATGGATTAAAAAAGCCGGTCGAATAAGCTAACCTGCCAGATTCTTGGATACAAAGCCATGTGATTTTTGGATTCGGGGTTACTTAAAGTCTTAGGATTATGCTCTTGGTAGGAATTGAAGCTGTTTCTAATGTAACTAAAATCAGTTATTTAATTTTAAAAATAATTAGATGATTAAAGGATTAAAGCACTAGCTTTACGGTTTTACTTTCGTTTGATTTATTGTTTTTTTTTGTGAAATGTAAAATTTGTTCCATATGATTTTTTCATGTAATATGTTCCGAAAATAAAATGTAATCGATATATTCCCTCATAAGTCATTGCTGTCATTAGAAACCTTATTGCCCACTTGAAACTATTAATGTCGATACTTACAAATATCACATTTTGCAGATATTTTTAAACTCAACTAAATTTTTAATGCGTAATAGAAAACGGTACCTTATACCAATATTATACCAAGAGTACATTATTATACCATTATACCAAGGGTACATTATTTTTAGAAAGCACAGCCTACTTTACATAGATAATGTTGAAAATCTGAAGGTAAATAGTACAATCAAATATATGATTACAACAGAAAACAAAATTTACAGTAGGTTACTGTCCATCAGAAGTTTAGTCAGCGTGACAAGTCTACATTTTTGAAGTTACTGCAGAAATAACTGATTTGATGGCACCAACTATAGGAGCTATGAAGCCCTTATGTAGCTTTTTCGAATTATAAAGCATTTTAAATAAGAGTGAGTCTGAACTCAAGTCTAATATCTTGGTTTCGGTTTGGCCAGGAAGGTTCTGGGACCCTGTATAGTGACATAAACTAGAAATCAGTTTATTTAGCGACAATTAATGACATTTCCGTTAACAAGAATACTTAAAACACATCCATACTCACATACTAAGATATAAATTTATCTGACGACCAAAATATTAGCGAAATAATAGAGAAGGGCGTCCTTCTAACAAAAAAATGATAAAATGATTAAAAGTTTTGGCGAACGGCATTTTCCGTAAAGTGTAACCAGTAAAAAGCCTCCCGAAAAGTTATATAAACTTAGAAATTTAGCTCGATCAATTACAATCTCTATACAGTGAATGGGTACTGAACTAATTTAAACCTGCTCAACTACATATAAATGGGAAACTGCTCTTAGGAAACCACTATAGGAACAAAAATTTTATTTGGACCGTGTAACTAATGGTAGAAATTGTTGTATTTTTGATAAAAATTATTCCATTTAAACATTACAATGCTTTGATGCTTATAGCAAGACAGTTATCTAGAAAAAAGTATTGAAATAAACCACCTCCGGATATGTTCTCCATGTTACTTTAATTCTCCCGCCCAAATTGCCAGTCCTTTGTTTTTAACAATGTTTATTTTCGTGTTTCTCTTGTTTAACGATGTCTTCAAGGTGTACGAATTTAGTTGTATTTTCTTTGTGTCCTTTTCGTAAATCATCAAGTCATAAACAAAAGAACATTTTATTTTTTAATTTCGACCTTCAGCATGTTTTTATTCCAAGCTTTTTTTAAACCTAAATTGTGTTACAGAAACTACAATTAAGTTTTATTTAAAAAGAGGAATTATATCTTTTTTAAAATTACTTTTGGTTTATATTACTCTTATTTTCCATGGTTGCGGGTATACCATCTAACGCCTACAATATGCTGTGCTTCATTAGTTAAATAGTCAACTAAATAAACACTGGTCGGAAATAAATTCTGTTCCCCTATTTGAAATGAGGCTTGAGTACAGGGGAGTTTTCCTCAAGTTACTGTAAATGTTTTGTTCTCGATATCGTAGCCCACATTTTCATAAGGGCGTATTGCTTTGTAATTGAATCTTACAAAAGTAATGCAGTCTGTGCTAATGGCATTCGTATTTTCCAGAAAAATATCATTTCAAACGTTCCTCTTACTTTTTAACAATGCTCACTTCATCAGTTCACCAAATCTCATTACAGTTTTTTAAACTTGCCGTTGGATTAAACATAATGCAAGCCGTCGTTCTTTCTACACATTTTTGCATTAATCCAACATTTCCAGGTGTACTTTAATGATCCCGAATTTCTACATATACCACATCCTCTTTACTAAAAAGCTCCACTCTTTCCAACGGGTCCGTCGGTATGCACTCATCTCGCAATCAGATAATCCGAAATCTCTACCTTTCTGCTCGATGTGAACGCAGACATCTGATACTTCGCAGTATGGCGACACGACTCGTTTCCCTCCTTCATCCTTTTACTCACAAGTTCGCCGCCATATGGCCAGACTGCACGCTACATAATCATACATTTTTTATCAGCTTATTTTTCTCTCTTTACTCGCCCCTCTTCGCCTCTTTCTTTTTTCGCTTCGGAATTTTCCGAAGCTTTTACGGCATCGTAAGTGTCATATTACTCCGTTCTGGAAAGGTAAACTGAAGGCTAGACGACTGGATCCCGTTGATGGGTTTATATGGTCCCGTGGATATATGCCGCAGGCGGAAATCTAAATTTGGACGTTGAGTGGGGTTGTTGGACAGATGTGGAAATGTGAAGTCAATGGGAGTATGTGCATAATTGCTAGAATCGTTAGAGTTACGCGCCGCTGTTCGCCACGTTATTTCACCCGTATGGATTCTGGTTTGAAACGAACTGTAATTCAGTTTAAAATTGAATCAACTGTACTATACGAAATCAGTTTACAACTTTCTTCATCGTCTGACATCGTCGTATTACAGGTTTTCTTTATGGTTGTAGTTGATTTTTATAATAATGAATACAATGGCATACGTACCAAATATTCTCTTACATTTCATACAAAGAATGATACAAAATCGTCAAAATTTTTTTTTTGTTTTTAATATCCGGAAAACTATGCACTATGCAATTACTTTCAACGGTAAATTTGTAGCAAATTAATCCGACTTCAATATGAAATTTAATTTTTCAAACTGCAAGCTGATTCTCTATCAAGATCAATTAAAATTTTTACAGTCGGTCCAGCATTTTCCGAGCAAATTGTAAAGAATCAGTTTTCTTGCCAAAACATAAACATTCATCACTTTTTTCACAATGAATAAATGTTATACATTATATATGACATATATAATTTACTACGAAATAAGTTACACATTGTTGATAAAATTCTCTCGTTCTTTTGAAAAATAAGACCAAAAACAAATAATTTATTAAAATATATATCTTATGTCCATAAATAAAAGGTAAAACAATATACCTTTCAGGTTTTCGGACAAACAAATCGAAATATCTTAGCAAGAAATTAGTCAGTCTAAAGTAACAAGAACTCGAGTTTAAATAAAAAATAAAAATTCTTTTTAAAGCAGTGATGATAAAATGGAATTACTTTTGCATCGGTTATTAACTTTAAAACGAAACACCCATTGGTGAAAATTTTTTGTAATTTTACGAAAACTCAAAACCCTAGTTAAACTTACCACGTCTGAAACTATGTTTTATTAATACCTTCATTTGTCGCCTGTCATTTGTTAACGCAAAAAGTTAACGAAACTGGAAAAAAGGGATAAAGCCTCATACTCTAAATAATGCAGACAGTTTTATACCCGGGACTCTGAGACTGCTTTGAAACTTTCAGAGTTGGCTATAGGCTGTTAAATAAAAAACGTGCTAATTACGTTTCGGAAATTCAAATTTCTGACTACTGAGAATATTTACACACCAATTTATGTAAAATTATTACTAAAACATATCCTAAATATAGTTTAATAAATACATACAGTAATTTGCAAGTTGTATTGATATGATCAACGTTAACAATCCTGTTTCAGTGGCGATCTGTATTGTGAATTTCACTAAAATGCCTAATTGTAGGTTTGCATCATAGATATGTTTTTTTTTTTAATGAAATCACAATAAACAAAAGTGAGCTCGTTCTTTTTTTAGGACTTTTTGACAACTGGTCTGAAATATGGGGATGTTGATTTGATAACGGCTCAAATACATCGAGATTGGACTGTATACTTAGAAGTTCCATTGCATTTTATAAGGATTTTGATGTAGAAAACTGCAAGGTATCGGATACAAATTATGAGATATTTAGATATAGTATTAGAACAGATTATGAAAACGGAAAACGCTTAAAATGAAGATTTTCTGAGGGAATTGGCATTTTGCACCACTTGAGTGTTTTTCGGCAATCAACAATACTTTTCTATCGAAAAGCTGAGGCCATTCTGCGAAATGTTGGCAGGCATTCAAATGTCTGCCAACAATAGAGGAAATACATTAAGAAACGCTTTCATTGCAAAACATTTCAGGAGCTGATAACCAAAAATTTGGTGTTATCCCTTTTTAATTTGAATTATAACTAAATGTTTAAATAAATAAAATTTTCTTATTTCGCCATCCTTATTTCGAATTTTGGCTAGATGGTTGCGCTTCTGGTATAGTTCGTATACTGCATGGGGTGCTCTTATTCACACAAGTAATTTTACTGTCTGTCTGCAATAAAATTCATCTAATATAATCCTTTACCTTGGTTTGTTGTCCTTTGGGCGTCGAAGAAATCCTTGGTTGCAAAGACAGTGTATTTTCTGCAGTAAAACCACAGTCGCTATAGATTGTATCTTCTAATTCGATGTCGACGCTAGGTGGCTCTTTGGAGGTGGTATATAAGACCTACCTGCTGTGGCAGAAACAATACCTTGCGTTCCTTAGCAGGAATATATTTCTTTGATGCCATTCTAATCTCCATTTTAATAAACAATTTCAAGCCACGACGACACGTAACAATCATTAAAGACAGTAGGAATACAACAAGTATTCTAGACATACAACAAGTATGGATCACAAAACATTGTAGTAACGTTGTAGTGTCGGAGGATTATGTAGGTCCAGGAACGTTTATAAGTTTATCCCCTAAACAAAGAAATTTTTCTTTGCGATTTTGAGAAAACCGACCACAAGAACGCAACTATTGAATATTTTCTACCTCATTTGCATTACCATTTAAGGATTCTATTGTGACAAACATCACCTTGGCGATCAGTTTGGCAATGATTGCATGAGGAAAATTCTTAAATGTTAGTAAATAGAAGGTGAAGAATATTGAATAGCGTTCTTACGGCCATCGTGCTTAAAATCATCGGTATATGAGGAACAGCTAGAAACGGTGCGACACGTGGAAAAACTGTGATATATAATAATTTGCCAAAATTGCAAAAATGTAGATAAAAAAATTTCGCCAATTGCGTTTGATTCTTCTACCTCTGCGATATATGTACGCTACATTTCAAGTATTAACTAAACTTTGAACATTTTTGGAAAAACTTGAATATTTCAAAAGCAGTACGATAAACAAAACTTAAAGAACAAAGATAAAGAACAAAATACTTTGCATTTCTCATTTTTAACTTTGTGGTGAATATTCTACCCATACTTTTCTAAATTTTTACCACCTTTTTCACTGACAACTTAAAATTGACATATTTTAATGTTTTCCCGATGTTGCAGCTTTATTATTCCAATTTTCTAATCAGGCCATTGTTATTTTGTTTTTAGTTATTTTCATTATGAACGAAATCGTAACAGATCGTTAGAAATTACTCCGAGGTGTTATTGAAAGAAAATGCTACAGCTAGGTATTCTTCGAATTAAACTGTTAGATCATCACATAAAGTGTGATGTAGAGATATATATTTACCAGTTTATTTGTGTTCCTATTCAGTATATGTCAGTTTTAATTTGAAGCTTGTCTATGTTATACTTTTGTGTCTTTATCCGATTTCAACATATTTAGGTTAGGCAGCTTGATCAGTAATAACACATCTGCGTTATATTTAGGTTGATAAATAAAATAAGATCCAATAAAAATGAACAGAAAAATATATTCCGAAGAGATTAGTTCAGTTAGAACTTAGGGAAATTTTAGTGAAAATCGAAATAAAGTTATGAAAATTAAGGTATGTAATTTAATCTATTTCGCTTATTCTAATGTATCTAAATTAAATCAATTTAAATCATTAAAGATTGGAATCTATCCCGGTTGTAATTTTAGTTATATATTTTCTTTCAGAAAATACAAGTTATAAGTAGTACAGTAAACATAACGTAAAAGCAAATAAATCCAGAAAATGAAAACTTCGAACCTAACAAGTTTCATCAAAGCCAAAGTCCTTTTTTATATCCAACGGAGATTTGGCTTCGAGTTTATATATCCTCGGTTTTATTTGTACGACGGTAACATTTCCCTGCATCTGCATAATTTGCGTTGTATAAAATATAATAAGGTATTTCCACCGTATCGATTCGAAAGCCTTCGGAGTCTCGAGTGTTCTCTCTGGAACTCTCCTGGTTTATTATTAAATACGGCTGGATAGTAAATATCGGAATATTCATCAAAAATACATTCGATTCGATAGCGATGCGGAAACTCCATCAAAATTCGTTTTCTTTCGGTATCGTTAATACCGAAAATTCCTCGGATATCGAAAACTTACGGGCTCGGCGAACTTCCTCACCTCCCAACCCAGCCTTCCATCACTCAATAATCCCGCAAGTTTCAATCAGCAGGAGCATCTCCACTGAAAATTCTCCAAAACCCGAGAGTTGCCGTGTCTGCAATTTAGCCTGATAAATAATGGAACACCCCCTCAGCCATAAAAGTTGTTGACACTTTCAAAGGAGCCATTAAACAATACCAATATAGAGGTGGCTGGGTTAAAAGAACACGGCCTACTTTGTGAAGGAAATGAGACACGAACTAAAAGAGTTTCTTTTTGCATCAGTCGAATTAACTTTTCGGGAAAGTTGCTTTCTTCCTTCGCCCCCCATTTTCGTTTACGGCTTCCACTCGATCGCATGTAAAAGAACATTACGGGAACTTCGAAATTTTTTAAACGACTCGATGAAATATTAAATAATTTCGAATCAAATTATAAAGAACGAGAAACACTTCGCCAGATTGTGTAGTTAAAACCCCTGTGAATACAATTAATTGAATCGGGTACGTATTGCCGAAGGGTTTAGATGTTTAGAATATCGTAATTTATTCACGGACACGCGGTTGACCGAATGAATCCTGTATGCCTGTCGGGGAAGTCCTTTTAACAAATCGCCCACTATATTAAGCAGCTTTTTGTCGGTCACGGTTACCGAATGATTTATTTCCGCCCCTGGACCGCCGCACTTCTCCCAGACTTATTAATTACAATTAAAAACGCATTTTGTAATCAATCAACCCTCCCATTTATCGCGGTTGTCCTTTTAATGTGTACAAGAAAAACCCGAACTCGTCGACGGTTGAAGTGTTCAAACGCACAAAAAACGAATGCTTGGCATAACACCCACGATGTGGGGCTTGTTACATTTTTTCTGGTTGGATATTGGGGTTGCTAAATGCGACCACACATGTGGACCACGAAGCGTTAATATTTTACGTGAGGAGATGAACGGGTATTTTTTCTTTCGCGTTGTTAACTTACCACACACATGTGGAATATAACTAGTTTAGTAAAATATTGCACCCACGTAACATTAAAAATAGGAAATTTCCCGCCATGAAATCTTGAAAAGCGCGTCTTTGATTTCGTCAAATTACTCGCCGCAAGCCCCCTGTAATAATATTTCTCTACGTTTAAGGTTTCTCTGGTTGTATTTACAGTATTTACTTAAGGAAATTTCTCTTCGCTTTTTTCCTCACAAGATAAACGACGACAGAGATTGAAATAACTGGAAAAACAATGGATTTCCTCGTCGCCCAATAAATTTCCCGATAGCATTTCTCGTGCAAATTATCCAATTTAAAGCAGACAGTTTGTGGGAACGAGCGTGAAAGATTAAAAACCTTAGAAGGGGCACTAAGAGAATTTGGAAAGATGCGTAAGTGATTCGAATGTGAAATGAAAGCGAAAGGCGGAGCAAAACGCGGGCCATTCTATATTATTTAATGGTTACGCGTTTTTAGGTATTTCAATTATGATTCGACAAAAGGCGGTAGTCCTACTTCCGCAATTACACATCTAAATGCAAAGTAATTCATTTATTATAATTTTAAGTAGGTTTATCAGTTAGTGTAAATCAAGCAATTTAGGTGCAAAGATGTTAGTTGCCACGGATTCTTATACGACCGTATGTATCTGCAAAATATTTCTGTCAGATAAAATTCCTCCAACGTAACGCCACCATTTCTACCTCTATTAGCACAAAAACTCAAGGGTAATATTACTGTTCTCAAGAATTCCTCTTTATTTTCTCTTTCTTCCTCTCTAAAAAATTTAGCAACTCTGACGAATTGAAATTCATAATATTTCCATTTCACGAATACTTCGACAAAATATTTGGTGTTAGATATATAGAACAATGTAAATTTATAATTAACCTGTCTGCTAAAACATTGGACAGCGACTTGATTAAAATCCCATTTTCTTACTGTAGATTTTAGCTTTCAAGAAATGGAGATTCCCCCTATGGAGAAATGGAGATCACTACTAGAGTAGTGATAGTAAATATCAATACGGTTCTTTAACGTTATCGAAATGATACTAAACGAAACTACTATGGCGAAAATCTTTTACAATTCCCTGCTTATGCCACAACAGTGAAAAATCAAAAGGCTATCCTATAAAGTCCCATAAATCAAACCCTGTTAATAACTCTCGACCTAAAAGATTCACCAAATTCCTCACTGTTTTTAACCACACTGAATACGAATATTATTACGTGGAAAACGGTTTTCAAAAGAAATATTTTTAGATAAATATAAAATTAAAATTCCTTTTAAAAAATATGACAAGATCACTTTAACAGGATTAAAATCAACATCCCTGAAAAACTTCTTAATGACAATTATTAACTTATTAATGAAACTTTCCCACGATATTCCATAGATATCATGACAAACTACCAATTTATCAACAGGATAAGTGGTAAATTAAAAAAGAAAATTGTTGTAGAATATCCCAAGTTAAACGAGAAATCAATAGATAATAAATATCCTCTTCGCAACATAAATCATATTTTTGATAAACCAGGCCGTTGTAATCATTTTACAACTCTAGATTTAGCTTGTGGGTTCCGTCAAATAAAACCCTATGCAAACTCCATTTCCAAATCCGCATTTAATGAAGAAAATGAACGTTAGGGGTTTGTAAGAATGACTCAGGAAAATATTATAGGTGATATATTAAGGAAATTAGTTGAGAAAATATATATATTATACATGGAGGACGTAATCAAAATCTGTATGTAAATCAGTAGAATTTTTAGGAGACGTAGTAACACCGGAAGATATTAAACCGAAAAAATTGGCTATTCAAAGGTGTACATTACCAAAACGAAATTATATTCATTTCAGGATCAAGCGGTTATTGTAGACAATTTATGAAGAAATTTGCTCATCTAACAAAACTATTATCGTAATGTATAAAGAAGATTTCACATATCAAACATACCTTCGAATTTATAAAGAGTTGAAACATGTAAAAACATATTAACTAATCACCCAATATTGTAATCTCCTTTTTTACAAACGCTTAGAACTTTGCAATGGGCAAGCCTGTAGCAAGGAACCAACAAATATGACCTTCCAACAGCAAATGCGTGTTGAACCCACAATGCAGCAGAGATAAATTGCATCACTATAGTTAAAAAGATTTTGCTTTAGTTTGGGCTGTTAAATATTTCGGAACACACCTGTGCGTGTTCAGCACAAAAATCAACACAATAACGACCATAAACTTCTTGACTGGCTGAGGCACTTAAAATGATAAAATTAGAAATTAATTCGATGGACATTAATGGATGGAAGACTAAATGGATGAGTAACAAATGATTTATAAAAAAGGCCAATGTTGGCTAACGCAGATGCGTTTCATAAATCCTGTATAGCCAATGTGGATATCCGTAAGATATATTCTAATTAGCTAAAGTAATTGATAACATGTTCAATCGGTAATGGAAGAAATCATTTCACCTTAAATAGGAAGTAGGAAGGCATTCAACTTGAGTTTCTAAAAAGACATACGAATAAACGAAATTCAAACGAACCCAATACGTCCACTCTTATGTTGAAAGCCCCTATTTAGATATTCTATATATGGAAAGATCTCTTAAAATTCATTATATTCGACTTATTATTGGCAAGTGGCCTTACAAAGAAATACAAATACATTTAGAAAAGCTATTTAACAGAAAAATAAAAAATTCTTTTGGGTCTTTCATGAATCGCTACTAACGATTTCATAGGAATTTCCCATAATGAGTAAACAGATATTTACACCCTAACCAACTTTATTATATTTTCAATCAACTTCAAGCTTTAGAAGCACTTTTCATTTAATATGTGCAAAAGTATTTTCAGTATTGAATATTTAGCTCATTAATAACTGGAAATTTATTAGAAGATATTTCTGAAAATAACGAATAGATATAAAAAATTAAGTTATACCATCAGATAAAAACGTGTCATTAGGGAACACAAGAAAATGTCTGCAATTAAGAAATAATTTTTGGAAATTTATTGCCAATTTGGAAAATGCAATGAGAGATTCATGTGAGACGAGTCAAACATGAAAATATGTATGATATCCTCCACAAACTAATATTTTGAAGCCACACCATTTTGTATTGAACCTCTCGAACATATATACATAGACTTAAAATTTCAAATCAATACTTTAATACAATATCCTGGACCATTTTCGAAAATTTTAACAAACTTTCCTAACAACTTCTATGAACGCACTTGCGATAGCTAGTAAATTAATAGGATATTTTCCATACATCGAAACTGTAGGAAAATCAATTGTGACGATGATATTGAATTCAAAACACTGTTGCCCGAAATTTATGTGAAACCTAAAACATAGAAATTCAGTATTTAACCACGTATATACTTAAAAATAACAGCCCGGTAAAATAATTCCATTTCACTATTATCTAATCAATTAGAACCCTACGAGAGAGAAAACCATACCAAAATATTACATATTTAATGAACTATGTGTTTATATGTAATAATAGTATCCATTCAACTAGAGAATACCGCACTTTTCAAATCGGAAAAGGGCAATTCAACTTAAAAACTGCTTCGAGGCTACGACAAACGAATACACTACTAATTACATTGAAGGACATATATGACTTATGGATTTATTTATAAAAAATTATCGGAAAAACTTGTCCAAAGGCAAAAGTTAGAGAGTGAAGGCAGATACACAACGAAAACTTTTAAAAAATTTAAATTAATCATTATTTTTAGTGGTATAAATACAAAAGAAACCAAAAATCTATAAACCACTTGTCCTAAACATTTCGTTGTGCTGAACCACCTCAACTCCTCCCCCTTATCGCCCTAGATTCCGTTTTATCACACGTAACGAATATAGCTGCGAATAATCGCCAGAATTGGCTTTAGTCGGAGAAGTCGACGACATGAGAATATTTCATTGTTAGTTATCTATTCCGTCCCGAGATTTGTGTGTCACTGACAGGTCTCCTCGACGACTGTATCTGATTTGGATTCATCCAGAGCATAGGTGGCTTATTTCGTTTGAGAAAAATTCGGAGGATCGAGGTAACAGTTAAAGGTGGAAAAGTTGTCGCAAACGACGAGATCCTCGAAGCGCATGAAATAAAATACAATAAGATCCGACTATTTTCAAAGGGTCTTCGATTTGGGTTGGGAAAAAAAATCACGTTTTAGCGCGGGCCCGCTTAAGTCCTAATTGTTTCTCCGCCGCTTTTAAAGTAGATCTTGTTATACCTCCCGAGGGGGCCGTAGGAATCCGAGTTCCCGATTTAATTCCGGATGTCCCATAAATTACTTTACGTCCGAGGCGATAAAAAAATGTATTTCTGTATTCCTTACCTCGTTCGGCTAGAGAAAAAACTCTCGGTGCTACATCATTGCCTTAAAGTTTCCAACTTCGATATCGCCACTCTATTACTCTGCATGCGACATGTTTATTTGAATTTATTCCGCATGGAGGAGTCGAGTCAAACGAAAATTTACTCGAGCCCGAGTAACGTATATCTGGTCTCCATATTGGTTATACGAAGTTTGGCAGTTTGTAAGGGAGAAGGAACGGGCTTACGTGTGACAGACAAGGTGGAAACTCCGTTTCCCGTACTTTTATGTCACCTTTTTATATTGCGAGCTTAAGTGAAAAGGAAACTTGGTGCCACGTATGGATGTTGTCTTGTTACGGAAGTTACTTTCGAGGTTCGCCCGGCAACTTTTAGATTAAGTTTTATTAACTAAAGTTCGGATTACATGCAAAATGCATATTTGTTGTGAAGAGGTATATTACTACAATTTAGATTTTGTGGGTGATATTGAACCAAATAAGCTATATTTTATACGAGTCGTGACCCAGTCTATACTGGATCACGACATATTCTGCAAAAATAATTGATATTTCGTATGCCGTATACTAACTAGAAGTTACATTACAAATTCAATTTAACCAAGACTTATTTTCCGATTTATGGTTGCCTCACAATCATAATTACTAGGTGCAGCGCATGGTTAAATGTAGCAGTTTTCTATTCAAAAAGCAATCATAATTAAAAAAATTTGCTTCTGAATTATCTGTTGATTTACATGTAACACTAGAAGTAAAGGGTTGTTTAAAATAATTTAATATTAAATAAGTTAGAATTTGTTGAGCACTGAGCATTAATATCAGAAGTACCTGCAAATGAGTTAATATTTAAACTATATTTCAAATATTTTATCCCTGATATATTAATAATGGCACTTATTGGACATGATTAGGTAGGTGTTAGTAGCTAGCAAATTAAATAATAGTAACCAGTTAATGACAACATAATAGTACAAGAATCTATAAAAAATTTATTAAATTCAAAAAATATTGTTACATTTATATTTTTAAGTGCCCATAATTTGAGTTTTACTTACGACTTTACGTCACACATTACCAGTTACGTTAGCATTGCTGCCATGAATAAATTTAATAAATTGTTTTTCAAGGAATACTTTACCTGAACTTTAGTAATTGAAGAAAATTGAAATGTTATAAAATAAATATAGTGTGATTATTAATTAATGATTAAAATTAGTTTGCCAATGCTTTAAAACATTTGCGACTTTACACCCAATTAACACTCACTAGTAGGTGTACCCTTGCATGGAAATGGCAATGGTTTGTATAGTTTAAAAGAAAAATTGAGTTATCGTTCAATATTAACTGATCAAAAAATGAGATTTTAACTTCAACATCCATGTCAGCTTTACTGGACTTCTCATGCATATTGTACATGTGCATGCGTCCCTTCGCCACTTTAACAAGTCACTGACATGTCAAGCAGTTAAACGCTTTGAAGTTGTTTATGAACAAAGATACATGTCACGTTCTCGCGAAATAAAACTTGTAAAGCGGAGAAAGCGCGTCTCTCGAAGGCAAAACGTCGAGGAATACAAATGATCATGCTCGATTTTCTACTCCACCTTTAACAATACGCAGTGGAAGAACTTGGAAAACAAAACAATTTGTATTGGTGTTTTGTATTGTTGAGTTCAGCCTTTAGATATTATCCAACCACTCACTTTTGTACTTAGTTCAGGCAAATATCGAATTGTAACACATCGTTATATTGTAAAAAATATATATTATATTCGCCTGATTATGATATTGAGCATCTTCGTTGACCCTAATGATGATAGAAAATTAAGTGCGTGACTAATTACGGGAAAACAAAAGCATCGTCGATTACGAAAAAATAACTCATTAGGTAACCATTACGACCGCCCATTAGTAATGGCAGATTGTTCTATGACTCGGTATCAGCTTTCTAATTAATTTATTCCTTAATTGGCTGCTCCATTTTGTATGACCAAAATGTAGGTAATTGGTGTGATATTTTCCAATCAAAAATTTTATTCCATGGTTATTATGAAATAGGCCGGATAGAGATATTACACATTTATATACTGTGTGTAGTGTGAGTATATTCAAATACTAATATGTAAATTTTGCTTAAACTACTTATTTTTTTTCAATTATCTTGTATTTTAGAATTTATTATGAATAGTACGTTAACAAAATTGGAAAGTATGAGTCAATATGCAGTTATACAGCGATTATATTAAAGAATACAGGATGTGTCAAATACATAATTTTCATTAACTTTTTGTAACGTTACAATGTTTTGAAAATTCTTGAATCACTAAACAATGTATGTTTTATGAAATGTATATTTCATATAATACCTGATCATTACTCATAAAATAATCTGAAATAACAATTTTCCAACGGTCATATCATATGTAACATACGTCGAATGTCAATATTTCGGTACATATACACATACATTTGGTGGTGGGACTTTGAGCTTTTCCCCAAGGATTAAATAATATTTTGATAAAAAATTGACATTTTTGTTGAAACAAAAAAAGCTTAGTTCAAAATTTTGTTTTTTATGGGTGATCCATTAATTGCAATAAATAAATTGTTAGTATGATTTGATAACTCTGATGTTATTTAGAATTTGACTACATTTTACGCAAGTACGCCTTTAATATAAAATTTGAGCCTTACTAATCACGATTGTTCGCAAAATGTATACTAAGTGTATGTCAAAAGATGAAAGTAATATGAATCATAAGCATTGAGAAATATGCACGAACATATATAATTATTTACGCACTTTTTTCAAGTAATATTGCTTGTATGAAATAATAGCTGTTAAGTTAGTATTATTAAGTGTTATCTCGACTTGTTACATATAGATGATCTGTATAAAAACAACACTAAGGCTCCCTCTAGTTAAAATAGTCCAACTAAGAATAAATCTAAGATGAATTATAAGTGAAAAGCAAGATCCACTAGATAGTTTCCTATTCAATGAATACGTGAGAAATCCACCATGTGGAGTTGATACACACACAAAAAAAACGAATCTAATCTGCAGAGTATCTTAAGAGAAACTATATATAATATATATATATTCACTTTTCCAAAATTTTGTTCTTTCGGACCGGATAAAAAACATACGTACCTACAATAATATGAGCATATACACTATGGGTACCTATACTATGAGTACATGAGAAAGTAAAAATAGGTACCTCGAAAAATAATAACGCTGAATTGGGTTATAAAATGAAGTATGCATAGTAAAGGTAAAATGTGAAGGAAATAATTACGGGTTGAAAAGGAAAAGGTAGAATACAAACAAATATAAATACCAATTGTGCTTGTAGGGAGAGAAAAGTATTTAGTAAATCAAAATAGGAACTTTATATGTCCATGGGAGACGAATTAATCACTCAGGGGTAGAGTATCCAACGAATATCGTGGACAACGTTTCTCGGAAACAAAAGCATCCTCTTTCCACTGCATCTTAACCTATAGCCGAATTTACTTAGGAAAGTGGTTTTTTACATTCAATTAAATTTCGAGGTGAATTACCAAAGCAATCATGATTAAAAGAAATAAGCATTCTAACAATTTTCCCTAATTGCCGACTAGTAATAATTTGGTAGAAATGGCTCTAAATAAAGAATTATGAACTTAAAGCAACATTTCTAGCAATTAAGCTAAGTCATTGCGCGAAATAAGATTAATTTAACCCGGAAAATTTTTACGCCTTGAACATTTACTAATCTCATTAAAATTATGTACTTCATAATTCAAAGTTCTTCTTCAGAGTTTTATCCGTATATTTTACAAGCTGGCAGATTTGAAGTCCTCAAGATAATCAATTAGGATTCCTCCGAGATGAAAGTGAACTAGAATATACTCTCCAAAGGAACTGATCCCCAAAAATTCTGATTAATTTATGAGAACACTCGAGGTTAATGTCGCTTTGTGCCTTGTAAAGCTAATGTGATTTAATATTTCTACCTGCCAGGAGCGATGCCTCTACCCTATTCAAAGAATTTCCGTCTCAATTATCCAGAAACATTTTTTGCTCTCTTTTTTTGGGGATCTTTTTGAGAGAGTTTTTTACCAATTTCAATACTGATTTGGGATAACATTAAAGACCCTACCCTACGATTTGTTCGTTATGTATTCGTCAGATGATAATTAAAAGCATTTCATACGATTTTGAACGGTGCATGGAATACCTATCGGAAATATCAATTCACCCTATGAACCTCGTTAATCTGATGAAATGCATTGTGATCCTAGTGTTCCACCGCTTTCAAATTCAATATTTTCGGGTCATGTGATATTGATCTCGATACTTTTGTTTCGTACGGAGTTTTGCTTTTCTATTTACGATACAAGTTAGTTAGGGAGGGTAAACGACGCAGGAGAGATATATAGATCTATGTATGTAAATGTAAAAGTAAATGTAGTAATTTAATTTAACAAATTATATGGAGAAGTTAAAACGAAGAAACCGAAAATGAAAGAGATGACTCGAACTCTTCTTGCTTCTACGTTCTGCTTTATGGACCAGTAATTTCGGAAAAAATGTAATTTATGCGTTTAACCAAGTGAAGTCGTTGAATTATTTTTAGCGACAATTTAAAATGCAAAATGCCTGGACATACAACGCTTGAAAAAATTTCGTTCTAATTAAGGAATTCCTAAAGGACACATTATTTTCCGTGAAAAACCCTACAGTGTCTACGTTATACGATTCCTATCGCACGACCGCTCAATAAATCTAACCAATTTTCCTTTCCGATATTTTATTGAAAATAATACAACAAAGGATTTACTAGAGCGCCCCGGCGTTATAAAATATGTGGCCACATTATCGCTGCCGTTATCCGAAATCCTTTATTAGTGTGTCCCAAAACATGGCTAATCCCACCGAAATTAGATAAAATCCTGCTGTTGAAATGTGCCCGTGCGCCTGCTTTGTTATTGGTGTAACGTCCGAGAACTAATTCACGTAGAATGAGGCGTTTAATCACGACGCGAAAATCATGCAGTTATAACGAGGGAAGCGTCGATATTCAAGAAAGTAGTCAGTAATTTCCGCCACTACAATTCATAAGAAACGCATAGTGAAGTTTTCTTACAGGAGGCAGTTTATAATTTACATAATCTATAGGAAGTTTTTGATTTTGAGCATTAATTTGGTTAAGTGTTTTAAGATAGGGTATTATAAACGTCCAGACAAGGGCTCAAGCGTTAACGTTATTCTTTATATTTATTGTATTTATAATTTACTTGTACACATACACATGCTTAACATCTAAAAAATTAGATAAAATTGTCGACGTTTTCATCGAAAATATCTGGTGCATTAACTTAATTTTTGTAGATTAAAAAAATAGTAATATGATTCCCGAATTCCAAATGGGAATCCCATAAAAAACCTGTGCATTAATTATTTTGATGAACGCATAAAATGTACACAAATCTGCACATTATGTTTTCTCATTTATCAAAATGTGTCATATTACAAAAGTTACAGGCTATAAAAATAAAGCATGAGATTTTTTACCGTGGCACATAATTATAAATTATAACCCCAAAAGTAAACTGGAAAATCAAGTAACCCTTTTTTTTGGTTGTAGTAAAACTTTGATAATGTAATTTTAGTCTAGCGTGTCAGTAGAACCCTGAGCGTAAACTTTTGTAAAGAAGCGACGAAATTATTTAAATAGACCGGTATATACTTTAAACTCACTTCCAAGCTACAAGAATTTCTACTCACGAGAACCACTAAGCTTATAATCTCTTATCCAAACTGTCTTTTTCATGATCCTTGTAGCCGCATCTATGCTGGGTGACTCGACGGAGCTTCACAATATGAGCTACTAGGATTACAAGGTATAAGAAATTCTACTCAGTAGAACTTATAAGCCTACATCTTCTTTACCAATCACCCATTCGTTCAATTTCAATATGCCAAAAACAATTTATTTTAGACCTGAATGAATCTTTTTCCTCTTAGTTTCAAAAAGGTGTTTAATAATAACGAAACAATAAAAACGTGTTTTATTGTTCTACAAGGTATTTCAGATTTTTGCGCCTCAATTTAAGTGTAATGCTGAGCAATGTTAAGTAAAAATTTTGACGAAATCTAAAGGATGAATATTCCACGTTTGGAGCAATAGTTTATGGTAGCCAATAAGGCGGATCGATTTGTAGTGAAACTGATTATATCTGCAATTGTCTTTACTTTGTTTCTAAGTATTTGTTTACATTCAAAAAGTGTTATTTTGTAATGTGTCCTTAGTTCAGAAGCTTAAACTTCAAAGGTTGCCTATATTTATCTATTCGAATCCAATTAAATTGATTAAGTACTTTTTACTACCATTCGTAGGTGTAGCACCCATTCTATTAGGGTTGGGGAGAATTAATTTAGATTAATTTTGTAGACCCATATTTTTAAATTTTGAAAAGTTCACATTAAATACATTGTTTAAATTTGGAAAGTGTGGGTGGTTATTATTTTAGGGAATATACGTTTAAATAGTCAAATTAAACCCCGTTTAAATTAACCCTTCATTCAGACCGTAAATTATAATGCCATAAATATTTGCAAATGAAGATTGCCAAATCTATTGCACCCTTCCCAGTTAAAAAGTGTAGATGAGTTTTTTCCTGAAATGAAATGAAAAATGAAAAAATGGAAAATTGGTACAGTCTTTCTAACTTTAAATCGATTTATCTATCAACACCCAATTTAATACCGAAAGACCATGAACAACCTGTAAACTTATCTGGGGAGGAGCATAAACTACGAGTAATCCCAATAATGTTGTTAATTAGAAAAAGCAAGGGACATTACCTACGAGCAGGGATGGAATTGTTTTTTTTCCTCCGCCATAGAAATAAAGCACCAATTAATGGAAAACTTAATGTCCCTTATCGCCATCTTTCGTTGTAGTTGGAAGAAAGAAAAATAAACAACATTTTTTACCGAGTTTAATTAACTGACATGCCCAGAAGCACAAAGAACTGAAAACGGCTGAAAAGTGAATTACTGCAATCAGATTCTCGCGAGCTAAGTTGCACTCTAATATAATGAAGGAAAAGCCACTTGGCAAAGCTGGAGACGAGACGTTGAACAAAACAATACACGAGTTCAAACATCCCTTTATTTAGTTTATTTTTTTTTCGTTACTATGTTGTTTAAACAAAGCATATGTCTTTCACATGCATCACAATATCATTTTACGTAAATCACTACCCTCTGAAATTTTTCATTTAAACCCTCGCGTTCTTTACTAGAACTTTTGATTTAGCAGAAAGTACCGAAGAATTATGCCGGAGGTATATCACGAAAAATAATGGAATATGTCGCAATATAGCTCGGCAAATTGTTATTAAATTCCTGCGAAATTTATGACGAAACTTGTTTAGTATTATTTTGTTTGAATTGCAAATTTTAGCGGTTTCATTGTCGGAAAATGAGGAACGTCTCTGAAACAACGAATTAAGTGTACTTTGGGGATGAAAATTAGGAAAGGAAATTAGGCAAGAAAATAAAGGGAGATCAAGTAGAGATAACGTTGTCAATTCATTAATTCATTTCCTTCGTTATGTTCGCACTCATTAGGTATATATTTGTTTCGAATTGGGTCAGGAGGGTTTAATTTCGTGAAATAATAGAATTTTCTTAAATCTCAGATCGTCTTATATTAAGTTAAATGTATAATATCTACACTCCTAATATTCTCGATGTTTACATAACTCGCTAATCAGTTACCTAATTAAATTAGCATCGCATTGGATTTCCTGTCTTGATAGCTTGTTACATGTTTAACATTCTCGTCCTTTGTTGTTGTCAGGATTACATCAACGTTATAGATGCTTCCTACTATGTCGTTTCACATGTTAGAGGAATACAGAATTCTCCCCTTTGTCTTTAGATTAACACTGAATGATGTTTAGATGCATGAGGAGCGTCGTAAAGGCATTGAGGTATTGATAGAGAATGAAGGTTCACTTAATTAAAAAGGGCATTGAAGGTAATTTATACCTTAAGTACCTTATTTGTGAAACTTTTTATTGAATCGATTGCATTAACAAACTGAAAGTTTAGTGAACTTCACTGAAAATTTCGAAACTAATATGTAGATATTTATAACAAGTTGAAGAGACATAGTATATATAAGCATCAAAGTATAGAAATCAATTTTCAGTATTTTCGATAATCTTTAATACTATAGAAATGTCTGGAATCCATATATAACATTTATCCTACCCTTTAAAATTTAAGTGAAAATTCTGTAGGTTCAATCTTAAAGCCATTTTAGCCTTCTGTAAGTCTAGAGAAACCTCTAGAGTTTTTTCCAACACGATTCACACTTTCTAGTACTTGAAATCCAAACTCTTTTAGATTCTATTTGGGGCGATTTAAGAAAGGGTGGATGTTTTCTGTGGTTCTCGTAGAATAGCCTGATTTTCTTAAACTTCCTAAATTATATGTCAAGGCACTACTGATTGTGTTTCGTTTTAGGGGAACCAGAAATTTTTAATTCCTTTCAAATCTTATAAAATTATATCTAGGTTAATTTTTAACTTTGATTCTTTGTGGCGTTTAAAATTAGAATTAAATTATTTGAAAGTCTGTAATTGGTCTAGATTTCATTGTGAAGCAAATTTTGTGGTTTGAGTTTCTAGGGGAACTTCTAGGATTTCATTTTATATATTTTATGGTTTCGAGTTTACACTTAAAATGGAAGGGTTTAGATAATCCAAGAACTTTCTTCTAAAATCAAACGCCACTCTGACCTTTAAAAATTGTAAAGAAACTTGGCGTACCTATAGAATTGCCGAACCCGAAGAGAGATAAATAGCGCGCAAGTTAATATTTTATTGGATTTGAGGCAGGGCAAAATATTCGAACGCCGGCCTGTTCCTCTCATTTTAGAACATCTTATTTGAGACCTCGTTCATATAATCTTCAGGTATAATATGTTTAAGTTGTTTCAGTTTTTATATAAAAGTACAACTCGTTTAGTTAAATACTGAAATAATTCCGAATCAATTAGAGACCGGTAATGTAGGCAAACACCCCTTGAGAGGAAATTGGAACGCAACGCGTCTTAATGTCGCCCTCCTCCAGCTGTTTCCCCAATAAATCCCCAATAAGTTCAATAACTAATTCAAAATCCAAACTTCGGGAAGTGAAGCAGTAAACAATGTCGATTAAAAACAAACACACAGACCACAAGGACAGAGGGTTAAAGCAAATGTCGTAAGGGCCCATAGGAAATCTTCGTTCTCTCACTTTCTCATCCTCTCTCACTCCCTTAGCTCCGTATAAATCAACTCGCAACAAAACAAAAACAAATTATGTGCAAGTCGTATTTACATTATTTACATGTTGAAACCAGGTATCGATTCTCTGTCAGGACAATACTAAAGCTGTAAGGTTTAGGTTGCCTCTCTTTTGTGATCTGAACCAGGATCAGTTAAAAGTTCTTACGCCTACAAGAGGATATCTTGAAACCTTTTAAACTTTATTAACGTAGTTAGTAAAGCCCAAATAAACACTTGTTGTGTTTTAGTAGTTGTATCATACAATTTCGTAATAGATCATATATGCCTATGTTACCTGAAATCTGTCACTTTCTTGGCAAATATGATAAAACGAGCTATGGTTTTCTATCTATAGTCGAGTTCAAAGAATAAATGTACTGTCTTACGTTCGAGCGTCTTTACATGAAACTATTTACCTTTTGACATCACGAAGGCTACATGAATCGTTCATGTATGTTAATAAATAGACGAGTAACTGGTTTCAAAATAATTTCCGGTTCTAATGGATGTTTCGCAAAAAATACAAGGTAATCATATCTGATATCAGAATTAGATCGATTTCTGGAATAATTCAATTTGTTTACGGGTGAAGACTCGTTATTTAACGCCTTTTTTCAGTAATTAAATCGCAATGTGGTTCCTCCACGTACTAATGCGTCAGAGAAGCATTCATGTATGGTATTGAGACAACTGTAGCCTGGCTCAACACTGTAGAAATCCACCTTAAACATGCGTTAACCTGGGATAAACAATTGCAATATTTCATAAACTAACACTCTAATCAGGCTGAAATTTTGCTTAGATATTGAGGTCCAAAAGGGACCTATTTTTATGGATTTTTTAAGGCCTACGACTCTCTCTTTGCAATGATTATTAACCAATGAATAGAACAGCTGATATTAAAGGATTTTAAACCTAATGTACGTTTCCTTAGGCGTGGCAGAGAAAAATCTAAACAAATATTTGAGGTTGTAAAGAGAGTTATGGCGTAGTATTTGGATCTCTAAAATTCTCCTTTTACTATAACTACGAGTTAGTAATGTTTTCAACCTTTGAGAAACAATTTAACAGACATGGCTTGACGTGATATAGGTAAAAATAAGGAGGCAATGAGTAAATAGGACTGGCATGATATTCAATACATGTATGGTTTTAAATTTACCCCAAATTTTCGGTAATCGTGCGGTTCTCAATTATAAAAAAAAGGATTTTACCCTTCCACCAGCCGTACTGGAAAACCGGCACAAAGTAAAATAAAATTACTTCACTTCGCGTTTCGTAATCATTAAACCCTGCGGCACGTTGGCACGTTTTTATAAGAGGGAGAAAAAATTATTCAGCGCCACATAGGAGTTAATTCAACGTAAAACCTTCTCAGTACCCATTTTCAAACATTTGATATTTACTCACAATTAGGGATAAAATCTGAGGTGGCGTATGGAACGGGTAGTATTTATTTTTTGCGGCTTACGCATCTATACGAACGTGTTCTGAATAATAAATTACAACTTACTGTTGTAATGCCCGAATATAACGGCGTAAAAAAGAATAAGCAAAACATCAAATCAACAATATAATAAACAAGTTTGCTGCGTGAACGAGGAAAGAAACGATTTAAAATAACTTCATTCAACAGTTTCATATGATCGACGATGTGACCTTAAATTTTGTATTTGCAACCATATGAAACATATTTTAACTGAGAATATTTTTAATAGCAATGCAATAAAGGCGTGAATACAACATAGAAGAGTAACGAGTTACGTGTCATAAAAACTTTTTCTTATATTTAGAGTAAGTTATTACGTCATTGATTAGGTTGCTAGCGGCACCCTCTTGCGCTCAGTAGACGCATAGATGGTAAATGCTGTCACTCATGATTATACCAAGTCGACATTTATTCCTGTACATAAGTTTTCTCTCTTTTCTTGTCTTTTCGAATTTTCCTTATCGTAACGGCTGCCAAACGTAGGGCGACGCCACAATTGGCCATGATAGTGACGTCCATTCCTTGTCGAAAAAAGCGGGAACGTTTTCGTACTTTTGGCATAATTTTCTATAGTATCTATTAATATGACCAGAGTTGTTTATATGTTCAAAACAAAAAGCCTATGCTGAAGATGAACAATTAAAATTGGATACAAAATATTTGACTAAAAAAAGTGAATAGTTAACAAACTGTTCAGTTAAAGTTGTTGGAAACTTAAATCTTGAACCCAAAACTGACCATATCAAGAGAAAACTATAAACTTAAATCTGAAGATGGTTGAATATTAGAATAATTTGTTACAACTGACTAAATAAAATTCGTATTGTAAAGTAATTTAAGTAATTTAGAAGTAAAATTGTAATTGTAAAAATAATAAAAATAAAGTAATATATATATTAATAGGAAAATATTAATATACATCGATGGGATTTAGTCATAAGGATTCATTTTCCGAATTTCTGAAATCCAAACAGTCGACAAATCCGCACGAATTTCGCCTCGAAATTTCCCATAACAAAAACAAAAAGAGCCCCTTTACAACGAGCCCGAAGTTGGCACGGCGAGATTGTTTTGAAAATTCCTTTCAGCGATAGCATCTTCAAGATAATATCGCCCTTATATTCTCCACAATAAACTTTACATACTGAAGGTGTTCTATCTGAAAATGGTTCGTGTTACCTGGCGCAAAGGCATTGTTATAGTATACTTATTTACGGGGTATGATAGTTTAGAGAACTCGAATTCCGACCTGGAGATGATTAAAGGGATTGATTTTCGTTTTCCTTGCTTGTCATATCCAGATGGGTGTCTGATGTGAAGGTGTCTCCTGTCAAGCAGGCCGGAGTAAATGGGATAGTTCGTGTTTGGATCACATATCAAACGGAGAAATTTTCGTAAAACTATAATAGACGTCTTAGAAATGTCAAAGAAAATGCTTGTTACTCTATTATAAACAAGATCAGTTAAGTAACAAAAATAAATTGTTATGTCTAGAAAAGAGGCAAATAATCGTACTACTGCCTAGATAATTGTATGGTTAAATTATAATAAATATATATTCAATTAACGTAACAATAGTCCACGATTGATAGTATAATAAAAATCCTACCATATTCAATCCCATTTCTTATGTGAACCAGATTAGCTTTGTTCATATTTCATCGACAAACCAATAAATCAGGAGTCTATCCAGCCAAAAACCGATCAATTAAAAACTCAATTAATTAAGAGCATTAATCATTAACCTCCTTTCAGACACTCCAGCTCAATTATACTTAATAAGTGGAATTAAAAAGTTGTCATGAAGGAAATTCGAAAAATTACACGGTGTGTCAAAATTGAAATATAGAACCTTATTGAATTAATTTTAAAAGACTGAACAATTTTAAAAACAAAAGAACCTGTTATCGAGGAATAAATTTGTCGCCGTTTCATAATGAAGCAACTAAGTTAAAGATTAATATTTATTTTACTACAGGGCACGGTGATAAATATAACTTAGAAAGCCCTTGCGTGTTTGGTGAAAATTCACATGGTGTTGTAAACGGTCCCTCTCGTAAAATAAATTTTATGACATGCTAGTCTCCTTAACGCAATAATTACCAGAATATCAGCGTAATATTTTGACAGTTGGCACACGACCCAGCAATGGACCGTAATTAATATTTTGGGCAAGAAAACTCGTACAGTGCTCACTATGAGGGGCAAAGACTCCTTAATAGATCGGAGAGAATCTTGTCTAGTCACAATCGACAAATTAGCACGACTGATTTCCGATTGCCTGCAGTAATATTTAAAATATGCAATATTTTTGACTTATCTTTTGGTCGCAGTAAGTTCGTTGAAAACAAATTTAACAGACTTTCAGGTCGGACATATTTACTATTTAAATTACTTACTACAACTACTTAAAGGTTGTTAGCCTAGACGGGTAATCGTTTCTCGTTTTATCACGTTATTACTATGACCGTTGTCAAAGCCATTACAATGCTTTCCACCAGCATAAAATCGACAAGTATAGTGACTGCTTTATATGAGGAGCTACCACTACCATTGTTACCCCAAACCACTAAAGCGTCGATTTTGATTGAGCCTTATATATCAGACACAGTGGAAGGAGAAGAGAGAAGCAAAAAGGAGACAAAACCGGGGATGAATTGGCTCTAATTTCATTTCCAATTAATAATATTGGGCGCTGCATGGCTACCTGCCTAACTGTTGGACTGTTCAAAAATGTTATTTATTGTTACTGATAAATAAGAATATATATAATTTTTTATAACAGCATATTATCTTCTTTATCACTTAGACGCAATGATCTGCGTACATAATTAAATTTAAACCTAACATTCATTAAAATAATTTGGGCTGCACAGATTGACAAAATTCTTCTAAGTGCTTTAATGTCCATAATAGTTGTTTAAAAATTCGCCTATATTCATGTAGTGGTGAGCTTATAATATTAATATAATAGTTTGTGTAATAACTATATTCAATACACGATTCAAAAACTGATTCAAAACGAATCAGTTTTTAAACTTTATCTTTTTTTAATCGTTAAATCAGTATCGCAAAACATCTGACATTTAATAATTGTTATTAAGACCTTTTCATTATTAATTTAACGTAGTTATGATTCATGAATTGTCATGAATAATATATATTTTGAAACATCCGCAGAAAATTCAAACCATCAATTTAGCTTGAAAACGGTACGTCCTGTCGACAATAAACAAGTAAACCGTATTATTAGGGAAATTCTACAGTGAAGGCTTTCACGGCCGGAGTCTTCAGAGGTGTTGTACTCGTCTAAATTTTCGATGCTGATGACTATCCTTAACCGTCCTCCGTTATGATCGAAACCTAAGGACTAAACCCACGCAGATCACGGCCTTATAGCCAGGAAGAAATACCTCTACATTAGGGAAATTGTCAAAGTTGAAAAAAATTCAAAAATATTATTTTTGTTGTCCAAAAATCGGTGGGTGTCCAGAATCAAAAACATTGCAGTCGTCTTATAAAAATCACATTTTCAATGAAAGATTCGTCATTCAAACATTATTAAATGTGTCGAGATTCAAAAATCTATCAATGTATCATTTAGAAGATATTAAAAAAAAATAATAGAGAGCACCCCACCTTCAAAGGATGTTGCCTCCCTTAGGAAGCATTTTTGTACATTATACAGGAATTTTCCGTTTTATTTTAATAACAATGATACGATTTTCGACTGTCTACACCGTAGCATAAAGTGGCTTTATACCACTGGAAAAAAAATATTTATTTATTTCCAGTATTTTTTATCAATAACGTTATATCTATTAATAAGAGTTACTTTTAATTTTCTTACATTCATGACAAACCCAATTATATCAAATACTCGTTTCGTCTCCTCCTTCAATTGGCTGCGGACGCTTTGAACGCTTTCCCCCAGAACATCTTCATTAACCCTGAATTAATGAAACTTTTGTTAAATTAATTATAGTTTTCTGTCACTCAACTTCCCTAGTTTCCCTTCAGCAAATACATCTCATTTCAATTATCTGAGCCAGACACGTAGTTCTCGAAATTTATTTGTACCCGTCACAAACAAGGCACTTATAGAGTTTAATTTATCTCGTTTAATTAAAGGCATTAATACTTCTTTCGATACACAATTCGAAGTTTGAGATAAAAACGAGGTCGCGATCTCACGATATCGAGATAATTAATTAATTCACGAGAGGCGAAAAAAATCGTTAGCAATTAATTGAGTGTTTCATTTAATTTCAATTTGGATTCATTTTGCGGATAACGCCGCCTCGAGATTTACGAGTCCCTGAAAGAATTATTATCAGATGGTGAGTGAGGCGTTGCTAACGAAGAGAATGAGGAAGGGCGCAGATGTAGGTTGGGATTATAAAGGGCGTTTTTGTCGTGTTTGTTTTTGCGATAATTCAGTGGCAGTATTTCCCAAGCAGTATTTTAAAGATAACCGTATAAGATTCCTTACAATTAGTTGTTGGGAGAAATCTTCCTCAAACGTCAAGAGGGTTCACAAATGTTCATGATCCTCTTTAATATGCAGAGCTTTAGACGTAAAGTGAGCAAAATAAAAATAAATCAGATCTCTATCTCCTTCAGTTGGTGTTTGGAATGGAAAGCCCCTCATATACTTCATAAATATGCTTGCCATGAAATACAAACATCGTTTAAATAACTTGTCGCGTCTTTCGAACGAACATCCCGAACGAATTCGGGGAATAGTCCAGAAAAACCTCACAAATAGAAAGATGTTATCTGTTCATTCCATTAGTCTGAAGTGGCGTTCCTTAAGACTAACCGAGGAATGAGAGAGACATCAAGATTATGGATTAAGCCCATGTGTCTGTTACTTTAATCGAATTGCGACGATCCATTTACATGGCGATGGAGTCGCGGAACAATAATTAGTGGAATGGTAATTAGTGAAGAAACAAGTGGGGACCTCATGTAAATTAATAAAAAATGTTGAAAGAAAACTCGTAGTGATACATATTGATTCGTTGACACGATTTACATATTTCATAGGATAAATTAATTCGAACCACCAAGCCTAATTAATTCTGTCAATTAACACTCCCATTAGTCCAGCATATTGTGGGCCAATTAATTTTCTTTAATTAGGAATCAATCAAAAATCAACAAAGCTCAACTAACGCTGTTAGTGCTGCTAGTTAACGGCCCAACGAATACATGCAGAGTGTTCCAATGCATTTGTTCCATCGATCGAGCAGTAATACGACACAAACATTTGGTGGTTATTCAAACACAAGCAGTAAAATGTATCCATTACGATATTTCGAATAACGCGAATGCTTCTGTAAAAATGTCCAGTTTATTTCCTGATTCAGATTCCAGTATGCATACGCACTCAATACGGGTATGTATGTGTATTATAGGACGCCGAAAAGTACAAAACGACGTTCTGGAATTTGAAGCTTTCGAACGCATTAGGATTTGTTGGTATCGATATTCGGACGGTTGGAAAATACAATTTAAATTTTCGAAAAAGCCAAGGAGAAAACTAAAAAATCTAATTTGCTTCATTGTTTCCAGGCAGTGAAAAACAACAGAGCAAACACTACAGTGTGTTTGTTCACCTATCTGCTTAAATTTGAAGAATAGTAGAGTACACTTAGGAAAAGAATTATACAGTAATTGATTTTAGAAGAATGGAAACCATTATTTTACAAGTGAAAAAGTGTAGGAAGAACACATAAGATAATATAAAAGTTTCCATCATTAATTAAGTATCGGTTTTATTGTAAATTTATGTAAGGTTGTGATAACATAGAAATATGATGTTACTAAATCATTGCATTCAAACTGACCCACTATCCTTTCAACTGTGTATGAGTATGTATTAATTAATTATTTTATTATTTCAACACCAGTTCTTTTGTCTTAAAATATGTCTTATCTATTGACAAATGTCCACTTAATTAAATGTAAGAACGTTAGAAATCATTTGTGTGGTAGAATGACTTCGAGTACACTTCCCTTGAGTATGATTTTTAATTTAAAATGGTAAGTTATATATCCACATTAGCTCATGTATATGGTCTACCTCGGGATCGACTTAGTCACTTCTATCTTCCGTCTCTTGGAAAAGTGAAATTTGTGATTGTCGGATTTTTCTCTCTATTATTTCTCATTTTTCCCAATTAATGGGGGAAAGAAAAGGTGACCTACATTTCGTCGGTATGGCATTTATTTTGCAAGTTATTAATTATTGCAAATCTGTTTTTCGTCATTTTTCTTGTCTTTAATTTTTGTTTTGTGGTGTAACACAAAATAATATACTTATATTAATAAATATTATTAATATATATTATAATAATATTTGAATGAAGGTCCATGCCAGTCCATAAAGTCAGTCCATGAAGGAAAAGTGAAAAAAGTAAGGAGAGACTGTAGGAAATTTAAAGTCAATATTTTTCCATCACACTCGAATCACATGTGTCCGAAATATGATGGATAAACATTTATTTACACAATTAGTCAGTCATATATTCATGCAATAATTATTGCCACATGACAATCAATCATTTTATATTTATACAGACTGATCAGTCGTACTTTTATCCCGTCTAATATTATAATGGTAGCGTTGGATACTTAGAAATTTATTGCACTGTAAAAAATGAGAAATATTGAATTGAACTGAGAAATATTTAAATAGGATGGTATACCTAACTACTTCAATTTAGAAATATATAGAGTTTCTCAAATTCTACAAAGTCTATAAATTAGAACATGCATAAATTAGAACAATGATTTGCTTTTAATTTAACTTCTTCATCAACTAAAACCACCATATTTCGATTTAAAATTTTGTTGAAATTTAAATTTTTATTTACAAATTATAAATTACGATAAATAATGAATGATAATGAAAGCACTGTAGGAAAAGTAATTAATGAAGAAAAATTTATGTTTTCTTTTTCAAAGAAACACAAAGTAGTGATGAACCCAATTTTAAATTTAACAGTTGATCGAGGTTCAAAGAATTTTATACCTTTTCAATATATATCTGATCTCGATAGAATTTTATTATAGTTGTAAAGAATATCATAAAAGTAACCTCTGAATTTGAAGAGGAATACAATGGTATCTAAATGCTTGTTGTTATTACGATTCCACGGTTTTGCTACAAAGTTGTACTCATATATATTTATTAAATTTGATACCTTTATTGATGATCCCCGTTACTGACAAAACGTTTACTGCGTGTGTTTTTATTTCAAATCACTGTTATAATTTATCATTATTTCTCAGTTTTATCAAGTTTATGAGAAAATCACACTGTACTCTTTGAGCAATTAGGATATACAGGAACAAATATTAGGATGCCGTAGTAGTTCTATGAATGTTTCATCAGAGAAAGACATTGATTGAAAAATATGGTATTAATATAAAGGTAAATTGCTAACGTGAGTAAATTGGATTGTTAAAATTGAACTGTTAATTAACGTCCAGCATAAAAGTTTCATTTATGAAAATAAGGATAATTATTTTTTCATTCACAAATATAGGAGTTTCGGCTTCAATAAACTACTCAATACTAGAAGAAGATCAATGTGTACAGTAGAATTCATTGAGCACTTTATTAAACTGAAAAACACATTTAAAATAATTATAAAATATTCCAAACTTTCTCGTCACTTTTGGTGAATTCGCCATAGTGGAAGTTCAAACCAAATTGAATGGCAGTCTTTAACGTATTTTGAACGTACAGATAATTGTTATAACACCGGATATCTATGAAGTGCTGCGGAGTTGAGTTAAGGACAATTTTTAAAGCAAGCCTACTTATCTGACAAATTACGAGGGATGACAGGACATTTACGATAGTTAACTGCTATAGATTACTATAGCACTATTGTAAACTGCAATTGTCGTGAATAAAGTTTGTCTTAAATTTGCAAAACACACCCCTTTGTTTCTAAATGCCTCATATACACTTTTTTTATTTGATTACTAATCTAGTTTTCTTACATTTAGATAATCCTCGGATAAACTTAATGATTAAGATAGGAACAAAGTGATAGTAATTTACTTGTTCATATTAACAATGTATTTACGTAAGATTCATGTGTGTGATTTGTAAACGGATTGACCATTAGAATTTTATGTTGTGCTTGCCCCAATTAAACATTCCATCCGCCCCTAACGAGACCAGATTAGACTTAAATATTTACTGAAAGGCCAGTATCCCTGTTACTTCTACAAAGAACAGAGAACAGAGAAAAACCGTCAGCTTGCAGAGGATCGGTCCTGAGAGTTTGCATGGCGTTTTTTATTTCTTGTCGCGATGATTCCGACCCTGCACGTCTGCACGTCCGCGTTAATTCGTCTCCTCCTCGCGCAAAACAATTACTTATGGAGCAATTAAAACCGGGGCGGCCCTTTGAAGTTAAACGTCCACACGATCCTTTCTCAAATTTGTTTCTAAGAGAACATTAGGGGCGGATACAGGCCGCGGATTTATTGCGCGGCCTACCGAGATGTATTAAATTAATAGTACGATTATGGTGGAATTCTGGTAACTTGTCAGATTTATGCCAGCCATTACGATAGTGTATTATTGTGGAATGGAATGCTGAAGCCGGGAATGCTCGCACTCGACCTACTTTTAACTCTTTTTAATTACGTTTACCCCGAGGGTTCCTCGAATCTTTATTTATCATCGCGTCGATGAAGGGCTTTTTTTAAATAATTGCTGGAGTTGCGGGAACGCGTGTGGACTGACGGGAGTTAGACGCCGAAACGACTGATTACGTTCGTTTTTATTTTTGTAATTATTCCCCGTTTTAAATTCGTTCGATCCGCATTTACCCGTCCGGATAATTTCAAATCCAAGTGTTATTGTGTCGGGGGAGATTCGATTCGGAAACGCTTCCAGGAAAAAATTGGAAAAATATTTTTGGATCCGAATGTTTTTCCTCTTTCGATCGATTAATTTCGTTTAAACGGTAATACAAAAGCTGAAGGAACGACTCTTGTTTGTTCAAACTGTTAGGGCTGTTGTGGTTTTATTTAGAGATTTGGAGAGCATTCAAATTTTAAACGCCGTTAAAATAGGATTACATTCTAATTAATTGCTAGTACGGGTTTTTACATTGTTACTTATGGTATTTACTTACTTTTATAAACTTAAATAATAAAGTGTCCACCAGATTCTATAGGAATCTTCTATTGGTTTTTGTAACCAAATAAATAACCTCGTTACGCTGACGATGGTAGAGAAAAAATAGAAAGTTTTAATTATGATTCTTAAATATCTGCTATACAATATAACTCATTAACCTTCTGAATTTCGCGAAGTACCATATTCATTCCAAATGGAATGTACATGAGGCAATATTTATGTTTCCATTATGAAGATATGTGTGTGTTTTTTTTTAAGTTTTCCACTTGGCTCTTATTTGAACCGTTATATTTACTCAATGAATTTGTTCTGCCAGATTCAGTGAAAATTGTTCCATTAATTTGAAATTGCTAATTGCCCCCTCAATTGTAACCTACAATATAAAATGTGGTACCAATGAAGCCGATTATTATTATTATTATTATTATTATTGTCGTCAATCTACTATAGTGGTATATATTATGCTATATGTATATGATTTCTGTCATAAAATCTTAATATCTTTACGACAGCTAATAATTTTCACTGTTTTAATAAATCAAAACGGATTGGTGTATTTAACAAATAAACTCTCATGAATTCCTTTTAGGGAGCTTCTACAGATATCTTAAAACAAAAGAACTTAATTTTTATTTAGATTTACACATTTAGTCTGAAACTAAAAAGGCAAAACCATTTACAATCAAAAATTTTCTTAATTGTGTTTTATTTGTGTAAAAGAATATATTTTTCAAGGCGTTTGATCACTTTGAAGTGCGTGCAAAGTTCATGCAGTTTAAAAATATTAACATTAATAAGACAGTTCTGATTATTAAAGTGATTAATGATATGTTAACTTATTGATAGAATACTCGCCCATTATCGTGTTTGGTCTAAGTATGTATATATATCTATCTATCTACCTACGTTCTAACTAAACTTAAATAAGAAATTGAATTTTTCATCAACAGAACATGTCGAGCTCTATAATGAAGACTACTCCTAATTAAAGGCTACTTTAAATGCGTCTCGGAATAGGTATTTGTTGTAAAGAATAAAGCAACTCATTACGTATTCTTAACCCAGTGTATGTTTGGAGAAGTGTATCCAACTATAAACTTTGTATATCGAACTTTAAATTGAATGTGTGCCTAGGGTTGCATGGATTTCAAAATATTCTTGGAAACTAACAAAAATGTGACAAGTTATGCTTTTTACATTACGGTGCTGGAGTTTCTCTGGATGGTATATTCTACATTTCACATTGTTTGATATATAAAATCTTTAGATGTTGTTGAAAGTGACCTAATACCTAATGCCAGCAAACATTATTTTGTACCTGAGGGCTATTTTTATCGAAGCCAATCAGTTGCTTTTAAAATGTAATAACATGCGCAGAATGTAACCAAAACTTCTAAAGACAGCTCGTGATCGAGTAATTTTAGAATAAGATATAAAATAGGCGTAATTAAAGAGCCAGTTTTACAGAGTATACATATTCAGAATATTCAGTAAGTACAGAGAAAATTAATCGAAAGTGAGACCTGTATACACAAAAAAGTCGGTATCTTAATTAAAACTATATGGAATAGAAGTGAAAAAAAAACTAAAAACAAACTCCTTTATCTATGAAGCATTTTACTTGCCGGTTCTAATTTCTAAATAAGAAAATCAACTTCTGAATATTTTATCAAATAATACCTTTTGTCATTGGATGTATTTACCTTATATTACAAACGAATTATAATTGTAAATATGTATTTATTGTTCTGAATTATTTTCATGCAACTATATAAATACTTCTACATACTTCTAGACCTTCAATCTCTGACATGTCTTCCAGCATTATGTGACAATTTAAAACTAATAGCTGTACCTTCCTATGTCGAAACAATTAGCCCAGGCAAATGAGATTAGAAAGTACCAAACAGTGGAAAATGAGTGTTAATTTATTTTTCTGCTTTATTGACACAAGTTAGGGTGTAATAAAAACTGACAGATGACATGCATATATTGGTAATTAGATACGTTTAATAAAAGTGGATGTAGAGCTGAGAGAAAAGAGAATTAAAATTGAAAATTTTACCCGAACTGTTAGGATATCGAGGGTAGTGCGATTGTAAATTTCATCATTCTGTGATTTAGGATGGTAACCATTTTAGGGGGCGGGTGTAGAAACAACGACAGTGCTACGGTGACCCAAGGCGAGTAAATCTTCTTGCGAACGCTAATTGAACTGTCCTCCTTTTGTTTTGGTTAACCGTAAAATTATATTGTTAACAATTCCGATCGTGTGTCTACTGATTACCTGTACGGCGGAAGGGTAATGAAAGGAAAAATGTAACCGTAATTAATTTTCGTTCGTGTTGTAAAAATGTAAGCGAGGTATGTTTATGGTAGGTCCTCTTAGAACCCTGTACAACTTGTTATGTTTCAATTTAAATTAGATCGCGTTGGTCAGTTGTGATATTATATCGACAGAAATTTGCCAAATAATAATAAAACAATGCAGCAGTACCAAACTACGGTCAACACTGCGGGAACGTTAAATATATGGTGAAACCAAGTGGCTAATTTTCAGCTTGAAATCTCATGGGAACTACAAAAATTTTAAGAACGGTAAACAATATCTGCCACTACATTTTGGTCATTTGGCCACTACATTGGCTAATTTTCAGCTTGAAATCTCTTGGGAACTACAAAAATTTTAAGAAAGGTAAACAATATCTGCCACTACATTATTTACACCATTTTCTACTTTAAAGCATAGCAGATGGCATCCACAATTAAATTAATTTAGTATACGAAACCTATACTAAATATAGTAATATACGAAATCCACAGTACATGAAACCTCTTCTTGTTTCTACCAATACGGTGTTAACTGTGAAAATAATATTTTGCTTCATCATAAGTTATAAATTTTTATGTCATATTCTTGACACTTTCTTAGAAAAAGAAATATTAAAATCTTAGGCAGACAAAAATGAGCTGACAGGAGTTAAGATTTAGATGGTACATTTCCGAAAATAACTAAGCAAAGCCATTAAGGAGTAAAGGACCACTTTACTCGAGTAGATTTATAACCGCTGTGTTGTTAACAAGGGCCCTTTCTTTATGTACCTAATAAAATCGGCACTTAAGTGAATTGTCACGAATTTGAAAGAACGTGAGCTCAACCCTTATTGTGCAATTAAACAAGGAAATGTCCTTATAGCCAGACCCTGACTTTTCCATACTTCAGATGAGAACAGTACCTTTCCTTGGTAGAACACTACCTACCAAGCGAGCCAATTGGAAGTTCTATCCTTTCATTCAAAAACTTTGAGTGGAAAATTTAGGGAAATGGACTAGGGTAATAGAAGTCAAATATCCAATTGACTTTAGTCCTGTCTCGAATCCATATTTACATCCATTAAATCGTGAAACGTGAGGCAAACCTACTCATCTTATTTACAGGAGGACCTAGTTGTCTAACTTAAAGCGATTAAATAAAACACACATTTGGATCAGTAACTGCAAGAGAGCGGGGCAAACATTAAAAGAGATGCAGCTAAATCTCAAGATATTTACAAAGTATAAAAGCTGTCTATAGGGTTGCTTGAAAATGGTGAGAATTTATTAGTAGTATGTGATAGACAAGTTATTGAGGTCAAATGAGCATGGTGCGGTCTGAAAATGCGCGATTTGAAATTTCGGAGGTCGGAAAATTCGTGGACTTTCCAGTGGCACTTGGAATCCCTTAAGTAAACTACCACGAGTACGACGCGGTTGGAAAATGCGCGAATTGAAACCGGGAAGATCGGGAAATTCGTAAATTTTCCGGTGACCATTGTAATTGGTCAATCACAGTAGCTTTCTATAGCGCATTTTCCACGCATTCTACGCGGTTCCACGCATTTTTACGCGTGCGCTGCGCACGCGCAGCAGGGAAAATCCAGTTTGTCATAATTTTCAATTCAAAAAATTGAAAACCGAAAGGAATTAGGATGGGAAACTTCCTATTGGTAAGTCAAACAGTTGCTCTAATAAAATATAGGTGTGAGTTGTGTTTCCTAATAATTTAAAAGGAAATAATTCAAAAACCGCTTGGGGCAATTAACCTTATACAACAAAATCTTCTGTTGTATTCCACCAACCAAACATAATCGATCTCTCCGCCGTGTGGTCGGCAACAAAGAACAAAACGAAGTTATTAAAAATCCGGATCACAGAAAGCATCCTGGTAATGGGAGGCATAAAGCGTTGGGATCAAGACCCCGATTAGGAAGGACGAAAAAGTAGTAAAGGGCGCGTTTTTCCATGAAAAAAATACAACTTTCCAGCTCGAGCGATTTCCCGAATCTCCGGTAATTTCGCTAAATGCTCATCTAATGCAATTTATGTTATTGCAGGGATTTAGAGGAATAATGTGAGAATGGGAAGGTATCAGGACGAATACAAAAGTTAGATGACAACGTTAGGAAGATTTTTTTCGATTTAGTGAACGAGATGGGAACGTGGATCGTTAGGAGCCCTTTCTGATTAAGTATATGATTTTTGAAGAATGATGTGCTATCAAGACTTTTCGAAAATTACTGATAAGTGAGGACATTTACATGTCAATTGGCTACACACATTTTCAGAAAATTCACAAATTGATACATTCTAATAGTCGTATATAGAAACGTACACGTAACCAACAATCACTTAATGAACCGAGCTAACGTAGACCCGACGATGATAAACGACGCACGTCCCCCACAATACCAATTTCCCTTAGAAGTTATTAATGCATACATAATTCGGGAACCTGTTGTCAATTGTACTTTACTTAAGTCTGTGTTACCCCTAAATTGTTATTAATTATTCAACGAGTGAAAGATACAAAGATAGAATGAGAAAGAGAGATTACGTTGAGCGTGTTTGGTGGGGATAAGCCTTCCTGCCCGTTCCCACTTCACAACAACAAAACGACGTGTTCTATGATTAATTCCATCAAAGGAGCGCGTTCCCCCTAATCCGCCATTATGACAATGACTGGCCATTGTATGATGTGGAGCCTAATCTTATCGGAAATGATGCCGAATGTCGAGCCCGAGAGTGGTAATCTTTGGAATTTATGGCTGGTGATGGAGGTGTTTGGCTTGTGAATTCTTCTGTGGTTCCATAAAGATGACGGATGCGAAGATAAACACATACGAAATCGCCATTATTAATGGACCGTCGCCACAGAAAGTCAGAGGAAAAATACAGCAGGATTTTTTATTAGTCACGAATGGATAAGAACGTAACGTTTAAAAATTTTACATGCAACGCGATGAAAACTATAATACTGCCATCTGCAATTAATGATCAGCGTTCTGGTAAATAGAAGTAAAGTAAAATTCTATTCGATAATAAAAATTGGGCCTGTTAGTAGCACTAAAGCACGACTTTTGTGTAAGTAATGAACAGATACTTATACATATACTTCTACCATCGATATAAAATTTTTACAACTATCAAACTTGACGATATTTAGATAACGATTTGCCCTAAAGTGATGAGTTCGGTGTACTGTTGTGACTTTAATCAAGAAATTAATTTAAATAAAAGTCATCAATGATTTGTAATTTTAACCGAAGCGTTTAAGTAATTTTAACCAAAAATTTGATTTTTTTGTGTAAGACATGTGTTTTAAGATCTAGTGCCGTAGAGTGTAAAGCACCTAATACTTTTCATAGAATCCACATCATAGATGAAAAGGCCAAAAAACGTTGACGTGAGAATACCCTCGTACCACCACATTTTCAATCTGAGAAAAGTCGTTCAGGCTACATTGAAAAAAGAATTAGATACTGGGAAAATTGAGTTAACCGTGTTTTAGAATAGGAAAATGAATATAGGTTTTTATGGCAAGATACTCGTTATAATATGTTAAGTTTGAATGATAGTAGTTTTTCTTCGGTATGATATTTGTTTTACTACTACAATGGAAAGGCTGCCGTGGCCATTGTATGGGCCAACAGGGCACGTCTTATTACAAGCAGGAAATCTTTGGATCAATTTTTTGCAAGAAGTTAAACTTTATTGCCTCCATTTTGTTGGGTTCTCGGTATGTAATACTTTCAGGAAAAATAGACACGTGTAGTACATTTTCACAAAATTCATAGTAATCAGGCGTCCGCTATTGTAACACAACCACGTGTAAAATTTTCGAACCGTTAGCGAATTGTTACAGATTCCCCATTTTATTACTCAACTGCTACGTGAGTCCGTCCTACTGCATAGGGCGTGGCAGTTTTAAATGGTGTGTTATAAATTGTAATAAAACTTTTGCCTCGATTCGTTCCAAATTATTTTTACTTAATACTTCAAACGTATCGTCCATATATTGAGGTTAGTTGATTCCTAGCAAAATTCACTCTCCTACCACAATACGTAAGGCACTTATAAATATTTTCAGAATACCGTGGTGCATAATGTGGTTATTAAACGCTAATGCAGCTCCTTTGTTTTCATCTTATACTCTATTTACCCAAACGCCTATTTGCAAATTGTCTAATGTATTCGTTTGTTAGTGAAAGTCATTAAAAATTTTAGGACACCAAGAGTTTCTATTGATAATCATTGAATCCTCTAATGAAAGACAGTACTGTAATATATCTCTTCTTTTTTTGAAATAATTTTTCACGACGAATTATATTGAAAAATATGGTCTCATATCCTCTATATTGCTGAATGGATATGTATGTACCTGTCTGTACGAATACCTAGATGATCACTAATATTTATCATACCATCTTTTCTGTTTCAATCCTGTATCTCCTAAGATGAATGTTTTTTAATTTAATTCATTACGTGCATCGATTGTGGTAATATTCATAGACAGATTTGAGAGGAGCTTGGGTCTCAACAACTTCCTGGCAAGTCGAAGCTTATTACCTTTGAATTTTGAAATATTTGCGTGCATAGTTCTCTGGAGGTCGTCACAGAGACGTGACATAATATTAAACTGAGTAATTCATCAATCATTACTTACTCACAAAAATCTAACGAATATTTTCTTAATGCAGTGAGTTATTAAAATAAAAATTTACATTTGAATAAAAATGATCTTGCTTCCGATTTCGAGGCATGTTCAGATCTGCCGAGTACACAATGCTGAAGTAAATAGAATTTTGTGTTCACACATAAGTTCCGTGAAGTAATAGCGTTTGTCGAGCCACTCTGAAAACCCAAAAAGAGCAAGACCCGGACGCTTTCAAACCCCGTCGCACTTTAATACGGCTTTTGTGCTTTTCCGCATATGCACTTGTTTCCATACTTTTTTTCTTTAAATATTCCTTTTTTCCTTCCGACCGATAAGATTGTCAGCATCGACCAGTGATGCATCGTCGGGCGTGAAACTCGTCGACACTAAATTAAACTTATCTGTTTAATCTAACGATTTATGCGATGTACGGTTAATGCATCCGCCACTTGGGTATGCAAGTCGGCTTTCGGGGAAGCACCCACCCGGCATGAATGATTAGGTGTTCCGGATCTGTTCTCTTCCTTTTTGCATTAGAGGACTCAGAAAAATGTCTACTTTCGTCGTCTTCGAGAGATAAATCCGAGAGGCACCCTGACGAGTCCTGAGCGCTTATAGAGAGGGCAAAGGAAAAGAAAAATAATGGACGTAGTATATAGCCAATGCACGCGCTGCCAGATCAAAAAGGATGTAGGGAAGCTCGTGAAAGGATGCATGTATCAGAATAAGTAATTAGGTTAGATGGTAAGGAATAAAATCAGGTAAACAGGTAGACATGTCCTATTAGAAAATACGTATTAGCTTCAGGTGTCTTCAGAGGATGTGGTAGTTACGTGATGCGTGTTTGTGTAACAGGACAATTCTTTTGTTCAGTGTTATCGGATTAAAGTAGTAACTTCTTAATGAACATACAAGATCGCGAAGGAGGATGAGTTCAGAATTTAATTAAAAACGTTATATTTGCAGTTGGTTGATTTCTGTTATTAAAAAGAAATTAAGTAATTAATTATAATGTCATCGAAGCTACGATAAGAGTAAGGCAAAAATTTCTGGCTAAAAATCGACGCCAAATTTGTAAAAATGAAAATTAGTGATTGATTGAATATTGTTAATTACAACTTAGTTAATAAGTTTATGTCATTTCGAATAATTTTATCAATCTAAAAATTAAAGGCAATGGACAAAGATTATTTCACAAGAAAAACCAGCTTCGATCTCGCATTACATTACGTCAATTTCTGTATTACAAAAGCCAATTAGTTTTTAAAAAACACAAAATATAAATGCAGTCTAGAAAAACGTTACTGCTATAACTACAACAAGGATAACAAAGCCACTAGTTAAGAATTCTGCCTCTATTTATTCTGTATAGTAATCTATTCTATACTCTATACGACCTATTCTATAGGCTAAAATATGACAAAAACGTGCCAGTAGTCTCAAAAGTAAACCGTTTGATCTTAGCGCGTAACTAAATTTTCTCTTCAACAAGATTTACTGAAAAAGAATTTTGAACATATAAATCTAGTTAAAATTTTCTCATTTTTCGATAAGGACATTGCTGATTCCCGAAAAAGATCACGACCAAGTAAAATTGTTGCAAATGTATTCAGAAACCATTGGATTTCGGTGTATTCCGCTTAATTTATTTGTGTATCTAATATTTTGATTCGATTTCTTACAGTATTTTACATCAAAATATGTTTCAAAATAATGGGACTCTTTAGGGATGCACATCATATTGGTGAAACTTTTATGAAGTTATGGTGTAATACATACATAGTAGATAACACCAATGAAAACATATACACTCGATTTTTATCAATCTTTTAATAATTCTACATATAATTCTTGTTAAAAATAATAAATTTGTTACTGATTTTTCGTGATGCGCCTCCGAGGAGTGGCAGCGATGGAGTCACATTGTTATTTAAATGAATTTGCAGGGAATCGAAAGAAAATATCACATTTGGAAAAAAATGCGGAGAAAATGCTAAATCTAATGAATTTCTGGAATAATTGCATTTATATAAAAAATGCTTTTGCCGTTTGGAGCCTTTTTCCGGAACCAGCCATGTTTTTATCAAAAGGTTTAGAAAATTTTACTTTGAAGGATACCTCGAGAGGGTTCTCTCGTAAATTTGAAGCTCGCGGTTTGAGGTAACGTTAACAAGACAATCATCGTTTAACCGCTGGGAATGGCATAATTTTCGAACGTTTCGCTCTACCTATTGTTCGACTCGTAGGGGAGTAACAAATATCGCAGATCAAACTGCATGTGAAACGGTTAAAAAACCGCCTGAAAGAGCAAATTAAGTGGGCGAACGGCGCAATATCCTCCTCTATTATCCTTTTTCGGCGTTTCCTCATTCATATTGCACAATTGTTTTCGCCCTAACCGCATCCGAATGGTGCTCGCCGCAACAACGCGAACTGCCCCGTGTATTTCTCTCGAATAAAACGTTTCGAGTTGGTTGCTTTGCCGGAACGGCCGCGTACTTTCCAAATTGCTTCGTGAGACTGAACAATTGTATCGCTCGCCGGTCCTTTCGTGCCGGACAAAACGCGAATAACTCCTCCAGAACGCTGCATGCCGTTGAATGTGTGGGCATGTACGTTTGCATTTCGAGTGCAGAGTTGATTGGATGTTGGGACGTTATTGTTTGTTTAATTCGCGTTTTATTGGTGGTGGAGACAAGTTCTCTTTGACACACACAAACCCAAACTCTTCGTACTTTCATACTGGAGGCCACGGTCATAGAAAGTATTGTGGATTGTTTATCTAAGTAAATCAGTTATAAAATCCTCAGATAAGTTGCCAAGACTTTGTAAACTTTACTTGATCCAGGGCCATCCTCACCCAACTTACTTAACTGCCATTCTTTAACTTAATAATTTATTTATTAACTCTTCAAAGCCAGATGCGATGCCAAAACTTTATACTTCGGTATTGGACATTAGCGTCATAGAAAACTTCCTTATATATTGGTTTCCTTAACTCGCTAACTTCATCAAATACACTTCTGTCTCTGTTGCATCTCCATAATTGTTTAGTTTGTAATAATGTAATAATAATGTTTATTTCATTTATTAGGAAGCAAAGGTACACATCAATAAGAATATTAGTCCATCAACAAGCTATTAAAAACCAAACAAAGCTTGAAATCCTACCGAATTCTTGTTCAAGAAATCTGTTGATTTTTCCAAATTCAAAGTAATTAGATCCAAATAGGCCTGATTTACATTTTATTTTTCCACACTCCCTGACCACTTTTAACTGAGCTCCATTAATTATGTTGACTGAAAATAAATGAGAAATAATCATTTACTTACATCAACAGAGCGTAACTGTGCAATGTATTTTAACTTTGATTTAAACAATATCTCATCGCCGTTTCCCCCGCCCCTCGACTCATTATAATTCTATGTCTAAACTTATATAAAGTATCACTTGTCATATCGTTGCTCTCTCCCGGCACACTTCAAAACTCTAACGATATTCCTAAAGAGAAAAAGATCCCGTCTCATCTCGATAAGGCGTTTGTAGAGGAAATAAATTAGATTTAGCAGCACTCTATCTGTGAGATAAAGCGTTACCGATATAAGGGAGTAACAACACGGGAATTGAATTTAATGCAAACATAAGGAACAGTACGGCGGTGGCATTCCTCTGAGGTTCAAAGGAAGCGGCGAGGAAATTTGGAGCAATGTAGTTTATGGAGTTGAATGTTTTTCTAAAACGATATAGTTTGTATATTTTCGTAGAGACTTCGGAAAAATTTGCCGACTGCAGTCGGGGTTTGGAAGGAAAATGCGCTGAGAGTGTTCAATTTGTGGATGCTAGGATCCCAAAAAGTAGTCTGTTTGAAAATGTATGTAATTATATTATACATTTTTGAAAATAATATATATGTTGTTTGAAATTAAAGTATTTATATAAACAGTACAACTTACGTATGATATCCGAGTGTACGGTCTCTGTTAAAGATTTTGCACCAAATATGTCATACGCTAAATGAATAAATTTAGAAAATAGGAAGTGATTTTGAAATAAGAACCATACTTACAATATAAAAGACTTTAATAGTCTAGTATTCACTTTCCAGACCTTATAGTTAATGAGCTAATCAGGTAATAAAATCTTTAATAGTCACTTAAAGCTGCCGCCAGATGGATCTACAAGTGTATCCGTGTTTTTTTGTTTAGCTATCGAAAATTATTCGCCGAATAACTTCTCTGAAAGCATTATCGACGATCGGCACGTTTTGTTTTACTTAATAATCAACAACAATGTGTTCAATAACCCGATTATTTTCGTGATAGTATAGTTAATTCAGATATTCTTATTACAATAGCAGTTAATGAATTTTGTGGTAACTCTACTTTTAAAGAGAGGGTGAGAAAAGAATACAGAGAGAGAGGGAGAGAGAGAGAGAAAGAATATTGAGCGCCACATGATTAGGCATGAGTTCTTGAAGGACGGATCGTAGGATTTTGATGAGTTTAGTTAATTTGGATTTGTTATTAACTTTTCTTGTTGTAGGAGAGATTCCTATGCACAAGAAAAAATAGTTCGCGTTTTATAATAAGGAAAGATTAATAACAATTTAACAATAAGAAAAAATTTACGCGTAATGTTGACTGAACGCGATTTACTTTTGTAACCAATAACGCGAATATCCAAGTACTACTGTCGTCTATTTATCACAAACCTGACACGTTGCAATTGCAAAGCTCTATTTAAAATAATGCCAATTTTCAAGGGAAATATTTCGAAACACAAGTTTCTTTTCAAATAATATCAAAGTTTGTAATTAGGTGAAAGGTTTAGTATATTCTAAAAGTAGTATTTGCTTTGCAACTTTGTACTAACTGCTTAGTAACAGTTAAGAGGAAACTTCCCCTTTTGAAAGAGGAAGTTCCAACTTTTTATTTATTGTTTATTATTTATTTATTTATTTATTAAGAAGAACCAATATTGGGCGCAAAGGGCGCAGTAAATATTTACAAACGGTAGACGATGGTACACATTTCCCCAAATCTTTGTATTACGCGTACCATTCGGATATTATTATATTTTGGGCTTGGTATTCGCATTGCTAAAAGTCTTCTAAATTGTTTAACCCATGAACAAGTACACGGGTACAAAGTTTGAACTTTTGTGTTCAAAAAGGTGTTGATTTTATTGAGAAACTTGAATTTTTCCTCTAGTGAAATAAAATAATTTATGCATGCCTAAAGAGCGTACCCAAGCCTTTTATTCTAATATTTTAATTCGGCACTGCACTGGCGCAAAATTTATTGGATTCCATTTGAATGCGTAATCCCTTTATCACGGCCGCACCACCAATGCCGCCCTATTTAATTCTGTAAAAATTTTTTTCCAGCGCGCTCCCGGATCAAACCCCTCAGAGGATAATCCCCTAAACACAAAATAAATAAAGTCAAACCGAATTCGGCGATCCATTTCCCGTTCGAAGGAGGTCATTTACAGTGATTGCGACCACAAGATGGAGTATTTGCGGCGGAAGGGCGAAAGGGTAGAGCGCCCAGAAGGTCCGGGGAAACCGGCGTAACCGCCATAATTTGGTGCCCGGCCATTTTTAAAGTCAGGGACAGAGAGAGAGAGAGCGAAAGAGAAAGAGGGGAAGAGATAGGTCTCAGAAGGGGGCCGCCCTCACGGGACAAATTCGAATGTATTAGCCCATCTGTGATGGGTACGCGCCACCTCCGGAAGACGAATCGACCGATAACGTAGTTATAGTTGGGTTCTAGCGGCCTCGACTTTCTACATCACAAGGAACAAATCAGGAATGTAAATTGCCAAGGTGAAAAGTACCTACGAGTTAATGGTAAGTAAAAGTGCTAATGGATCACTGTAATGCTGAAATGTATCCCACTAAGCATGTAAGAAATCGTAAAAATGTGCTTAACTATCGAAACAACATATTGCACAAAGTATTGCGTTGCCTAGCAAGTTCAGCTAGCATTAAATAAAGTGTAGTTATCTTCTGATCTACAAGTACCATGATAAAATTCTTGCTTTCCGATTACTTCCCGAAAGTTAGAAAATGTATCGTGTCCCATAAAATTTCCAAGGGTAAAATATGATTAAAATAGATTATCCTAAATTCAGATCATTATACATCATATCGTGGACAATGTGATAAAAATGAATTGAACCAATATCGTCCCTTAATAAATGCGTTATCGATAGAGTAATATAAAATTTAGACGATACAATAACACTCGTGAAACTGTAATATAACTTACATTAGTTCAAATATCACATAGCGCATGTGTAAGTGCCGGAGGGTCTGAGTTGGGCGATGAATTTAATCCCCTATAATCTTATGTCTAAGTTGGGCGATGAGCCCGAATCCGAGGATTAAAGTAATTCAGGAAATAGGTTGGGATTCTTAATTATTGCCAAATATTTGAGATTTCTGCACTTTATAATTATATACATCCTACGTTTTATTGGGGAACCGAAAATGTTGAAAAAATTAGACTTAAGGCGTATGTTTAAAGAGTATTTCGGCAAATGCCTTAATGTTTTACATGCTATCACGTAAGTACTTAAATAATTGACTTTTATGTTAATCCCTAATGCGTATCCAGATATAATTTTAATTTAGATAAGCAATTTTTGCAAGTAAAAATTTAAAAAAAAAATTTTCTAAATGTGTATGTTGACACTACTATGTGCAATAAATGCAAATAGTTAATACCCCGTTCATTGTTTAGTTTATTTGCTCGGTGCAATTTTTAACCTACTTTAGCCACATTACATAGAAATATCATATAGATATATGTTACATAACTGTAAAAATGATCAAATAAATGTCACACTTACAATTTTCGTACGATAAAAATTAAACAGTTTGAGAAAATTTGATAATTTACTTTCCTGCTAGAAGTCTTTGAACATTTATTGAAAATTTTATTTTAACACCCAAATATATAAGATATAAACGGTAGTTTAAGGAATACTTGGAATAAAGGGATGCAGGTCCAAAGACTTTTCAGCTATCAATGTTTTTTCAAATAAAAATGGTCCAAGTATACGGCTTTCAGATTCCTACCCAGATAAGTATAGCCCAACACGCAGAGCAAAGTTTACGTGGCTTATGGGCGGGTTCATAATCAACTATATGTTATCAGTGTGAATGGAGTAAAAGAAATAAAATATTTAATGATGTCTCTAGAAAAGCATCAAAGAATGTTAGAAAGGCGCCTCTGAAATTTCGCTGTCATTCTACACCCCACTTCATGCCCCACTTAGATTAGATTAGAACCACGGATATAATTTTAAAATGACAATTTACTCTGTATAAGTAAATAGTAACTAATGTCTATTCCTTATTTTGTTTAGTTAGATATTTTTGTTTCAGTACAAAATCACAATATCAAATAGCAACAGAATTTAAAAATAAAAATATACAACGTGATCCATTTAAGAAAACCCACCTGTCTGCTACTGCAATTACATAAATCACTGTTTTGTAAAATAATTATTTAACTGACGCACCTTCCACATTAGAAATTGACGTGTCCGATTATTTACGTACAGAAAAAATTTACAATACAAATATTAGAACTAATACCCCTACATAAAACTTCAATAATATAAAATAGCAGTTTCCCTGCAAAAAATGAAACAAAGAATATTATGATTAATAACTAAGTGGAAATGGGGAAATTACCCCTAGAAATAATAATGTCGAATAAAATGCAACGCACTAAGAAAGAAGCATGACGACAATTACATTACGTATGACGAAAATCTCAACTATACAGTCTTACAGTTCAAAATAGAAAATTCAATAAGAAGAACATACGAAAGAGGAAAATTGCTGGTTGTAAAACTGTACTAGTTTAGGAGAATTACACAATGTTTTTGCCCACCAAAACAAACGTTCCATTTTTTAAAGCTGTACAACTCCTGAGATATAACCTTCAAAAATTTAATAGACACATATTTTTAAATGAAAACGACAATTACGTGATCTCCTACAGATTCCCTCGCACAAAACTATTAGTCTTCGGAAACTATAAACTACCGGAATCGAATAACCATTTTGTAAAAAGCGCGACGTCCCGTTTATCTCGGTAACTTATGCGAGGGCGGATATTCCAGTCGACTCTGTAAAACATATTGGAAATAGCGGAGGAGATTCCCCCTCGCATCGGCCATCCCGTGCCGTGCAACAAAAATGCGATAAATCCCCCTGAATAATATTTTCAACGAACGCGAACTCTTGGCCGCCATGTTTCGGACGTCCCATGAATAAGGTTCTACTTTCCAGTTCGACTCGATCGTTTTGTTTTGCCACGCTCATTAGGAGCTACCATTGTTTCCAACGTTTCAAAAATATGTACCATCAGATGTTACACAATGGCCATTTTTACATACAAATGAATTTTTTACGTATTGCGAGAGTATGGACGGAGAAAAAATTTGGGTTGAGACACATTTATGGAGTGAATATCAGATATTATCCGATTCCAGTTCTCCGGAAAATTTACAACCATATAATCCATTTAATCCACTTTTAATGATACCTATTAATAAGTATTTCATCTGATTGAAAAGAGTATTACCGCCAAACCCTTGAGAAAATGCCATTTTCACCTGAGAGAATTACTACAGTCCCCTTCGACTCGCGGTCGAAAAGTGGTGTTATTAGTTATTTTATTTTGGTAGATTTTCAAATAGGCACACCTATTGTTGAAATAATTGTACTTTAACGAATGCCTAGGTTCCATACAGGGTTTAACAACATATACATTTTTGTTTATGTGAAAAACAGTTGATGTGAATGCCAATTTCGACATTGGTGGAATAAAATCTCTGTCTGTGTTACTCAGTGCAAAACTGCTACAGTACTTATAAACAACCTTAGGAACAATGGACCGCAAAACCAATAATTCTTATTGGGTCAAAATGCATATTGGTTCTGGTTTCAAGAAAACGATTGTTGCTGTTAATGAAAGTGCAATAGTAATATACTTCCCTTCCTGACAATCCCCTAAGGAGACATTTCCCAAAGACCACCAAAATTTTATTAATAAAATGTTCTGGCAATGGTGTTACTTGCAGAATTTTTAGACAGTTCTATTCCTGCAGTTGTTTGTTTCCTAAAAGCATGTTCTACTAATGGTCCTGCTTCTAACACATTGATGCCACCATAAAAGGTGCGCGCGAATTTCCAGTACTTCATGTACCAGTTCTTTGCTGATTCTCTGCTGCAGTTGGTACATATACATGATGACACCAGATCAAGTGTGAGTATCTTTGTTTTACTTCTACTGCATATTATCACTAGAGAAAATAGATATATGATTTTTTTCCATTTTGACAAATAATCGAATAAATAATAACTCTCTTGATACGTGAGGGAGTATAATGCCTCAAGGAAAGACGAACGTTTCTAAACTTTGACACTCTAAGTAACGTTTAAAAATAGGGTGAAACCTTGTTTTTAGATAACAGTAGATCTGCTAACTTCAGGGAAGGAATATTTTCTTATTTGTTAATGGTTATAATTCAACTAACATGAACCACAAAAATATTATATGTACGTGATGCTTCAGCAGTTTCATTGCTTTAAATTGGAGTAAAGTAAATGCACACGTCCTAACACGTTTTAAATTCCATTAAAGCATATTCATTAGCCCATTTTTCATCACATTCTATTATAATTGAATATTGTAGCGAATGCCCCGTATAGGTCGTTGTTAGGGAAAAACAAGTAGTTGTTTATGTAATTGTGAAATGTAAATACTGACGTCAGTGTAGTACAAAATCTCTGTGTGTAAAGGCTGTTGTAATTTCGGAAGAACTAAATCTGTTTGTACGTAGAAACGCTACAAATTTGGGGGCTCGTCCGGGATTTGGTAAACCGAAGTAGCGGAAAAATTTTGGTGGACCTGGGATGGCGTACAGAAGTGATGGCGATGGCACGCGGCGGAGAGGCGAGGAGTGCAGTCTGTGCGGCGTTATGGAGTTGTTGAGCGGCTGGCGCGACTCGAGATTCCACAGGACTTACAGCTAAGTTAGATTTAGGATAACACTCGAATGGATTGACTGCGTGCGGCTGGCGCGCGTGGCCCGTTTGAGTGCTACACCCACATTTGTATCTCATATTGGGAGACGGGCGCTGTTCATCTTTAGTACAAGAATTGGTGATGGTTGACCACTGGGTTGTGCGTCTGGAACCATGAAGCAGTTGCTGGGGATTTCAGTAACTGCAGGAGCAGCGAAGGATTTCAAGAGACAGGTCCCTCTTCTACCTGGAACATTGGATGGGATTGGTCATCCCTGGTGTCTCTGATGGTCAGAAGTAGGATTGGCCTGCTTGGAGGATTTCAAGAGACAGGTCCCTCTTCTACCTGGAGCATTGGATGGGATTGGTCATCCCTGGTGTCTTTCATGGTCAGAAAGAGGATTGGCCTGCTTGATTTCGATTTGCTGCTGATTAATTTTTGTACAAGATTTGCAGTCTAACCCGCTCAATGGAGTTAATCAAATGGATTTGGCAAGGATCAGGCGGAATCTCTGAAGAAGGGGAGAAGCCGTAGCAGTAGCCGTAGCTGTAGCAGTAGCAGTAACCGCAACCGTAGCATTAACAGTAGCAGTAGCCGTAGCCGGAGCAGGAGCAGTAGCAGTTGCAGTAGCAGTAGCTGTAGCAGTAGCCGTAGCAGTAGCAGTAGTAGTTGCAGTAGCAGTAGCCGTAACCGTAGCAGTAGCCGTAGCCGTAGCAGGAACAGTAGCAGTTGCAGTAGCAGTTGCAGTAGCAGTAGCTGTAGCAGTACCCGTAGCAGTAGCAGTTCGCTGATATGGACTGCTGTGGAAGTAGATCGTCCGAGGGTCGAGGGCGACCCTGAATACGGGGAGGGATAGTGTAGCGAATGCCCCGTATAGGTCGTTGTTAGGGAAAAACAAGTAGTTGTTTATGTAATTGTGAAATGTAAATACTGACGTCAGTGTAGTACAAAATCTCTGTGTGTAAAGGCTGTTGTAATTTCGGAAGAACTAAATCTGTTTGTACGTAGAAACGCTACAATATTGTGATGTTACCGCATGTTAAAGTCTCATTTTGCTTCATATTTACTATGAGTCAAGTACAACATTTTCCTATAATATTCAAAGTGCAGCTCCAAATAAGCTAACACGTCAACAAAAAAGTACAATTTTGTCAGTGAAAAATTCCTCCAGTAATGAATTTTAGTTAACCTATAAGGTTTTTCTCCCTCCGAGCGTCGACAACAAAAAGCAATAAAAAACTCCCAGGCCAACTTCTGTTCCGTCTCATCTTTTCCTTTTGATTTAAAACCTGTGTTAGTTACAATCATCCGATGCTGATTTATTCCAGTGGTAATAACGTTTTTTCGAGATTTACGGCCGAGTCTCAGGACTGTTCATGAGGACAAATTATCGGACGGAAGAGAATGGATATGACAGGTTTAAAATTTATACTTTGTGGGTTAACGTATTATTACGTTTACAGGGGATAAAAAAACAATTCCACCCACAGGAAATTTATTTCGGTTTTGATACCGTTCGACGCGACGCCAATAAAAATATACCCGATGCGGGCGCTTTGATTCGAACCCACAAACGAAATTTGTTCCCTTATCATTCCATCTACCACTTTAAAGGACGCCACGGCTTCCGCCGCGAGGCCCGAGAACACTTTTTTCCTTTTCCCCTGCGTTATCCAAGCAAAGAGTAATTCGGTTCATTAACGTCATAGCGAGGCACAAGGAAAAGAGGAAATTCCGAGGAAACGTCCATTTATCTAAAGATAACGTGTGATGCCTTAGTTTTAACTACCCGGAAACTGAAGGGATCGAGTAATTTCAAGGTAACGACTTGAGGGAGCGAAGGGCACCATTTCAAGCAGGAATTTTTTATAAGAGAAAGAACTTTTCCGGATCCATCAACGAAATCCTGCACCCGCGGTATCCAGAAAAGCGGTTGGATGGTTTTTCTAGAGTTACTTGTAATAATTTCAGTCTTTGTTCTGACGTTGAGCTGCGAGATGGTGTTTTGATGTATTGTTTTTAGATTTGGAACAAAAAGTACAACTAGAATGAACTTAGCTCATACTTATTGCATAAAAATTGCACCATGTTTTATTGTCATTGTAACGGTAACTTCACAATATAATTCGGTATGTTCCTAAATATTCAGTCACATTACATCTTTTTGAGAGCCAGTAAAACTCTTATTAAATGCGACTCCATAAAAGTTAAACGGGTGGGCAGTGTTGAGGAAGGATGTCATGTATTACATTATGTAGTTAATTAAAATAAAATATATGTCATTTATATTATTAGGAACATTTTCACCACATTCAAATCGCCATTTTCGGGAAAAATTTCGTAATTCCAAATTCCAAAATTCTGTGCTTAATTAACTAGTGTATGACTATAAAAATGGGGTTTGTACCTGTGATTTCTTTCTGACACTACGGATTTTCCTGAAATGTTGTAATTTAGCTTATCTAACCCTCTGCCTAAAAAGCAATAAGATCCCGATGTGTGTCTTTTATTTATTGGGTGTGCAATCACCCAAATATGCTTAAATATACTAAATAGTGGTAATTTATACGAAGCAATTCAAAAATAGGACCGATACTGAAACAAGATGCATTTGCAATTGTTTAAAGTATGCTATCACTCTAGCTAATTTTTAAATTGATATTTCGATTCTAATAACTTGCCATTACATCTCATTAAAATGAAGGAGGTATCGCATGAGTTTTTAAGTATTCAGCTAGTTAACTTGGAAAATGATGATGTGTAGAATTACGTTTTTCTGATTATCAACAATATTAAAATGGATTATAGTGCCTAATTAAAATGGGATATATTCAATTTTCGTATAGAGTAATAAAGAGAACTATATTATTATCCCTATTTACATAAAATTATCTAATCCAATTTTACATTTGTGCATACAGAAAATATAAGTAGGCCTGTTTAAAAATGCAGAACCATTTGCAATATGTCATTAAAAAATCAAACAACCTTTTATTCAGCGCATCCTGTACACGAAATTTTTAAAGCACTTTTATCTACTCAAATGAATATAACAATTATTATATAGAACACTTTTTGTGTTTATAACGATAAGCGAGATACATACTAATCAAATTATGATGGAAAATCGGGTAGATTCATTGATACACTTGTGGCAAGGTCACAAGTGTCACTTGAAGCCAGGTGAGAGAATTGACATATAACTTAAATGGCCTTAAATATACGCTCGTTTACAAAGAAATTTTAACTTGACCGTTTCATTTAGTTTAAAACGCCATGGTACAGTTCACTTATTCACCATAATTAAAAAGTTAAGCGTATATGACTCATTAAAATTGTCAAAAGCGTTCTATTGGATCAAATGCCGGAAAACTAGGTAAAATATAAAATGTCTATGAACAGTCATAAAAGGTGGTGCAAGGATGATTATTAACAATTGAATTTGTTTAAATTGATTTGAACTGAATTGAACAAATTTTTGTAGTTAACTTCATTTAGTTTGATGAAGAAACTTTAAATTCTAATGTGAAAAATACACGACTTTTGTAGCAAATTTAAACAAGCCTCTGAATTTTCTCGATAAGAAACATTTTTAAAAATTCCCTCTAGTTTGTTGCCTAATTTTTCCTTTGACCTGAATAGTCAAAGTGTCCTGAACCGACGGTCAGCTTTCTTTATTTATCTGTTTTCCGACTCGATTTAACGATCATTCCCGACGGTATTTCATCACACATTTATTACACAAAGCTAGTTTCTCTCTCGTCTTCGCCCCATTGTACGCCTTGAATTCGGCGTCGTTCATATCGACTTCACATTCGTTCCTGATACTGGCATGAATTATTCGCCAAGAATGCTTTGAACGTTCGGTGCATTACACTTATCTGACGGACGTGGAGCACGAAGGTCTACTACGTTATAAACGGCGGTAAATAATTCCACCGCAGGAATTCGCAGTTTCCCCACATTTTCACTGTTGTAACACAAAAGTATGATTTCGAGTTTGACATTTACGTTGCGGTCAACGGAGTATCTGCGCTCTTGAGTACCACAAAATGCGGATTCTTTGGACTGGCCGACGGATTTAATCTGACTACTCTGTATCAACGGAGTTTTCAGTTTTAATTCGTTTTCCTTACACACTTTCCGTCCTGCAATGGCAGGTGATTCCAAGTTTCCTTACTGAAAAGTTTCAACGTTTATTAAGGAAGTTTGCTTTAATTAAAAGTATAACTTTATTTGAATTTACTAAACGTAACTTTAATCGTGATTTATTCCGCTTGTGTTAAATATTGCAGTTTGTCCTTATGAATTGTTTCTCTAGCATTTAATTCGCATAATTACTTCGTAATTGTCGAGCACTGCTACTTATAAACTTTTAAATTGATTTTGGCAAATTAGTACTGCTCATAATTTCCTGAAGGTTCAATTTAAATCTCAATATAATTTTCAATACATATGATTTTATAGTCGATTTCTATACTATTGTCAATTATGCCTCATTATGGTGAGATGTTCTTTTCTTTGGCCCTAAGTCTAAGCGAACAGAAGCATCATTTAACATGTTACTGACAAACTAAGCTAGTTATGTGGTCTAACCTTTTCATGAAAACTTTATACAATAATTAATAATCATGTATCAGTACCAGAAACTTTTAACAAAATATGAGGTAAAATGTTAAGATTAGGTTTGTTAGCTTCAAGTGAAGTTCAGTATTGTCATGCCCAGTGATCTGAGGGCTCCATGGGGTGCGCCGTTTTAACTCAGAGAGGGGGTGTAAAAAAGAGGAAATTATGTCATTTTTCTGATGAATTCATAAGCTAAAACTTAGGCTAATTAATATACGTATGTAAGGATATTGCACCGTTAGCTTTAATAGGATATTTTGGAGAAATATCTAAGCTTTTAACTGTTCTATAAAATGTGTTACCGATCTACTAACTCGCCGGTACCATCGCTCCTAATCTACACTACGAAAAGAACACAAATTTCTTTGTGGGGAAATGGCAGATTTAAAGGGTGTAGCGTAACGGATTTGAGTCGTTATGTAATTAGGCCGCTGCGTCCTCGTGACAAAATAAAGGTTAAGATAGGTTAAAGTGCAAGTTAAATAAAATACTTCTTCAAGTCTATTTGAAAGCTCGTTCATCAAAAATGTTAACCATGTTTTGAGGAGATGAATTGCAAATAATTGAGTCGATCGTTAATGGCTTTTTGCGTGTTTCTTCGAGAATGCTTACTATTTGCCCGATAACAAAGTTTTCAAAAATTTCACTCTAATATTAACTATAACAGCATGTTTACAAAACACTTGTGAATAAATTTACTGCTGGGTGGTCAAATCGAATACTTTCTCATTAGTAGGGGTTTAAAACGTTCAAACTGTTCTTCACCTATGGCCACATAAAACTTCCCACATTTTTCATCATTCCTAAGATTTTTATAAACTAAATTCAATACATTAAAGTTTTTTCCCTACCAAACCCCATTATGACTACTAATACATGTGCTGGTCCAACACCGGCACTTGAAAATAAATGTTGGAGTAGGGAGCACCAAACATACCGCAAGGGAGGAGAATCTTCTGGAAAGAATTGTGAAAGATACAACCTCTATGAACCTCAAATATCGTACCGAACATGACTGCATAGAAAAAGTTTTAAAATAATTTGGTAGATACATGGATGACCTTTTAAAATGCTGAATATTGGATGCATGTTACATCGATTTGACCTTTTAACTCATATTTCTTCCTACATAAATTCAGGAGCACAGCAAATTCGACTGACTTGTATTACAGTTGCAAGAAGTGCTCTGTGAACCACATCTTGACAACAAAAATGTGCTAAAGCAAGCTTTATATCAAAGACAAATGTATATATAACGCTACGAATAAATTGTTAAACAGAAACCATCCCTTCACAGTTCGTATGATTAAATTACTAGTTATTCAATTCAGGAATACTTAATATAATAAGTATTTTTTTTGTTAAATGTACTTGTAACATTTTTTTTATTCATGTTTTTCGTTTCGCGTTTTGTTAACATGTGTTAAGTGTTTTATTAAATTTTATTATATTCACTAATGTATGAGTTTCCAAAGTCCAATGCATTTATCATTTATGAATGTTATTCTAGTGAATATATAAAATTGACTTCTCCCATTACAACCTCATCGAAATTATCTCCCAGCAACATTAACAAATCATTCAGGGGCTGCAAAATAAACTTCACTTAACGTCAACCAATCGACCCTGCCTCTTATCTAACGTTACGCTGACGGACCGCCCCGAAAATAAATAAAAGAAACTCCATTATGCCCTCCCTTGTTCTACTCCCCCATGAACAAATTAAAAGTGACAATTAAGCCCATCGACACTGGCATCGCAAAAACTGGGCCAGTCCTCGCATTTGGAATAAATTATCAGGCAGAGACTGGGCCTGAGGAGTGTGCCAAGTTTCTCCCGCTTTTTTCCCCATTACTGCCGGATCGATAGGAGGAAACGAGACAAGTCCGGCTTTTTTGGGGCCCGGGGGCAACGGAATATATCTGGGTCGTATTTACGGAAGCAGGTATAACTTAACTCACCATAACAAGTTAATACGATAACAGATAAATCTACACTGCGGAGATCACCGCTTTTCCAATTATCGGACTTACGTTCAACAACTAACAATCGGCATATAGGTCTTATTTGGCCGAATCACAATAATTCCTGTCCAGAGCTTCCTGTCAAGCCTCCTGAACGCCGGACCCTCGTTCCCCAACTTTATATACTCGAAAGTGCTGCTACAAAGTGAATCACGTCATTTTCAGTCCATCGGCTCCTAAAGGGTCTGATAATCCACCCAATCATCCCCCATCCCCAACTCTTTCCCCTCCCACTTCAGGTCCCTACCACCTCGACAAGTTCGATTCTGAGCTGATTACAAGAGATTTTGAGTTGTCGTCATTGTGTTCCAATCAAGGACCCGATGATTTGTTGCCGAATTAAGATTTATGGGAGTTCGAAGGCGAGGTATGCAGATGAAGGGTCGTTAAGTTGCCGGATTGAAGAAAAAAATCGGTTCGAAATTAATTAATCGATGCAATTAAGGAGCCAATTAAAGTTCGCTCTAGCATGAAAATTCACTAGGGGCGAAAATCATACGGTTAAGTCAATTTTTGAACTTCACCTATTAAACGTCATTAATCATTACATCATTGGTATAATTGGCCTATTACATTCGATTTGCTTTGCCTAAAGCATATTTTAATTTCACCGCTGAAGTAATTTAAAGAAATCCATTACGAATAAATTTAGTGCAAATGTACACCACGAAAAGTTTTGGTAACTTAATCCCTAACTTAATTATGGACTCATAATTATCTGATCTATGATATTTAAATATGACGTTTATATTATATTTACATTATATATTATATTTTACAAATATTTGGAAAGTACGTGTAGTATTTCTATTTCCAATATAAGAAGCCGGAAGAATCATACACATTTGTCCTTCTGTCGGTTCTTGTTACGCTTATTTGTGTGGTGATAAAGTGTAGAATAATGGTAGTTTTTGTGACTTAAGTAATTAGGAATGTTACTATGAAGGTGAGGATTTTATTGCACTTGCTATTGGCATTGAAATACCTCATATTTAGGTAAATGGCTGGTGTCTACCTTTTTTGTCTTTCTAGATAATTTTCTTGATTTTTGCCTTTTTTAACAGCTTTTAGGAAAGGTAAAAATGGAAACAAAAATCAATCTTTTAGAACAAAGAACTGATTGTTAGTGGAGAGAGATTTTAGTTTCCAACTTTCTGTGAAAAGTAAAGGAAGGTAAATTTTTTTATATGAATTGTTCATATATTTGTTATAAATCGAATTTAAATTTTTAATATTTATCTAACATTAGATTGATACTTAGTAAAGGCACAAATATGTATCTAATAATTTTTAAATACCACGATATTTATTTTTAAAGCATCGAAAGCTTCCTGGAATATGCCAGTATTTCCAAGAAAAGAAATCCCCGTCTGTATTTTACGACTTGTTTATATTACTTTTTAAAAGATTGAAGTTCCAAGAAGGATCTCGTCCTTGGCACCGGTTATTTGTTGCATTTTTCACAATTTGTTCCAGGAAATTTTAGCAATTCTAGGAGGGAATGTGGGTTAAATTTACCGTTCAGTCTGTGGCATTTCATTCGGGACGTTCTAGGAAATTAGAAGGATATTCCGCTTAGTGGAATTACGGAGAAATTACGGATATAACTGAGAAACTTAAATAAAATCGTGGAAAAAATATTATTGCACATGACATTGAGTCACAAAGCAGATTTTTAAGTATCAAATCTTATAAATATTTCAACATTAATAAATCGATAAATAAATCTGCATTAATTAATATTATAAACAAAAATCACAAAACAAACAAAAAAGCCGAATCACGACTACGAATTATTAGGACTAATACAGTTAATCTTAAAGACCCCTCGCGTAATATTATAATTAGAAAAGTAAGCATAAAAATATTCCTAATTAAAAAAGCTACAAAAATATTTAATGCCAAGTATAGGGGTAATGCTTAAAATTTAAGCCTCAATAATATTATAACAAAACGCTATGAAATAAAAAAATAATATATACCAAAGATGAATATAAATTACCCAAATAGAAATACTGTAGCGAATGCCCCGTATAGGTCGTTGTTAGGGAAAAACAAGTAGTTGTTTATGTAATTGCGAATTGTGAATACTGACGTCAGTGTAGTACAAAATCTCTGTGTGTAAAGATTGTTGTAATTTCGGAAGAACTAAATCTGTTTGTACGTAGAAACGCTACAAATTTGGGGGCCTGTCCGGGATTTGGTGAACCGAAGTAGCGGAAAAATTTTGGTGGACCTGGGATGGCGTACAGAAGTGATGGCGATGGCACGCGGCGGAGAGGCGAGGAGTGCAGTCTGTGCGGCGTTATGGAGTTGTTGAGCGGCTGGCGCGACTCAAGATTCCACAGGACTTACAGCTAAGTTACATTTAGGATAACACTCGAATGGATTGACTGCGTGCGGCTGGCGCGCGTGGCCCATTTGAGTGCTACACTCACGTTTGTAACTCATATTGGGAGACGGGCGCTGTTCATCTTTAGTACAAGAATTGGTGATGGTTGACCACTGGGTTGTGCGTCTGGAACCATGAAGCAGTTGCTGGGGATTTCAGTAACTGCAGGAGCAGCGAAGGATTTCAAGAGACAGGTCCCTCTTCTACCTGGAGCATTGGATGGGATTGGTCATCCCTGGTGTCTCTGATGGTCAGAAGTAGGATTGGCCTGCTTGGAGGATTTCAAGAGACAGGTCCCTCTTCTACCTGGAGCATTGGATGGGATTGGTCATCCCTGGTGTCTTTCATGGTCAGAAAGAGGATTGGCCTGCTTGATTTCGATTTGCTGCTGATTAATTTTTGTACAAGATTTGCAGTCTAACCCGCTCAATGGAGTTAATCAAATGGATTTGGCAAGGATCAGGCGGAATCTCTGAAGAAGGGGAGAAGCCGTAGCAGTAGCAGCAGTAGCAGTAGCCGTAGCTGTAGCAGTAGCAGTAACCGTAACCGTAGCATTAGCAGTAGCAGTAGCCGTAGCAGTGGCAAAAGCCATAGCTGTAGCAGTAGCAGCAGTAGCAGTAGTAGTAGCCGTAACCATAGCAGTAGCAGCGGTAGCAGTAGCCGTAACAGTAGCGGTAGCCGTAGCCGTAGCAGGAGCAGTAGCAGTTGCAGTAGCTGTAGCAGTAGCCGTAGCAGTAGCAGTAGCAGTTGCAGTAGCAGTAGCTGTAGCAGTAGCCGTAGCAGTAGCAATAGTAGCAGCAATAGCAGTAGCCGTAACCGTAGCAGTAGCCGTAGCCGAAGCAGGAACAGTAGCAGTTGCAGTAGCAGTAGCTGTAGCAGTACCCGTAGCAGTAGCAGTTCGCTGATATGGACTGCTGTGGAAGTAGATCGTCCGAGGGTCGAGGGCGACCCTGAAGACGGGGAGGGATAGTGTAGCGAATGCCCCGTATAGGTCGTTGTTAGGGAAAAACAAGTAGTTGTTTATGTAATTGCGAATTGTGAATACTGACGTCAGTGTAGTACAAAATCTCTGTGTGTAAAGATTGTTGTAATTTCGGAAGAACTAAATCTGTTTGTACGTAGAAACGCTACAATACATTAACATTAAAACTTTAATAATTTAAATAAAATTTTAATGTTATCCTTACGATAACCTTACGAAAAAAACTACCAATGAAAAATTTGGAAAATATTTCATTTTTGTGAAACTTTAGATCTCTGTTAGGATTATGCTTATTGATTTAAATTATTACAGAAATCTTTCTCGCAAAACGTTATTGTGTCGATATTCAATTAGCATTTAGCGATTTTAGGAGAGAATGTTAGCTTAGAAGAAGCTAAAGTATTGTAAATATTCTAATATTGTGGCGTTGGTACTGGCATTAATTGTACTGGTGTTCTGACATCAGATAACACTTCGTCTTCTCTTAGCTAGTATATATTATAGATAGTATAAATTTTATAACCCTTCTTCTTCCTTTGTGTTGAAATACAGGCTGAAATTTCTAATATTTTGCCGAGCGTTTTGCATTTTTTAATACATCCTCAAGATATTTAGTCTAAAGTTGAAGTAAACCTGCGACATTGCTCAGCTCACATTTGGTGATTGTAGTAGAAGCAAGACCGTGTTAAATGAGTTTAAGATCTTGGCTTCAAATGGTAGGTTGCAACAACATCAAAAATTCTGAAAATATCTGGAAAGAGCAGTTCATTTTTTTCCGTTATTATTGTGTCCTTTGAGACTTACTTGTGCAATTACCTTTATTATATCTGAGCCAACCAGTCGCAGTGCAAATAATGAATAATGAACACTAGCCTGTGCTGCACAATATTTTTAAAGAAACTTAATGAAGTTCATCATTAAATCATCGCCTTTAATTTGTTTCTACAAGCCATTATAAACTTCATTCATATTTGCTGCTCCGTCGAAATCAAATTCTTGAGGTTTTTATATCATTATTATTTATTTCAAATGGTTTGTATACCTGCTTTTCTATTCTTAATAACTAAATTTTAGGGCACACCATGTTTTTCATAATATACAGAAGCATATCTATATATGTGATTCTGTTGGTATACTTTGGATATATCCCAAAATCAGTCTTATCAGTCAAATCAGTAATCAATGAAACGTAGAAAAACTCACGTAAAAAAGGAGCATATTGTTTGTCTTGTAACATGCCATGTTTTATATTATTATTTTCTCGTCACTTTAATTTCTTTTGTCAGAGGTTTCAGTCACTTTAATTAGACGTGGTAACGTTCCAGACTCAAAATTATAACACCTTAACACCTTTTTCAACGATTAAAACAGTTAATCATTTTCAGTGTCATACATCATTACATCATGATCCGATACATCAGTTACTGTTACCCCACTGTCCACCCACCCTTGCTTTACCCTCCTATCCCATTTACGCTACTGTTCAGCGTATGAAACTGGCTCTTATAAGCTTTTAATAACACTTTCCTAAGTCTGTATGTAGGTGTTAAATTTCTAATACAATTTCCTATTTTACCTTATCGATCATATGTTGTTTAACGATAAACAGCCAACTTGCATTCAGTACCGCACGTATTGTTTTTCTTTGTAATATAGGTTCAAAACTTAAGTAAAGAAAAATTTCCATATATATTGCTTCATCGTAAACCCGGAACTATATCCTTTATTTGTTTGTATTCGTAGATGGGAAGCTATGCAGGAGCAATTTTAGACGATGAGAGACAACATGCACCGACACGTCTCGGTATACACTTATACCCTATTTTAATACTATTATACGATATACGTAATTTTAAAAGAGAACAAAGTAGATTTGTTGCCAAAATAAAGGTCACAGTAAGGGAATATTGTCTTCGATATAACAGAATTTTGAACTTAGTAACGTAATATTGATCAAATAACTAGAGAAAATGTAAGCACCTGCAGAAGGTTGCTGTCGTGACGTTTAAGATATTAATGTATTAAAATTTATGCAATACTTATAATCTGCATTTATGAATATATTGTTTCCGCATTTATTTGGCAAAGAAGGGCCTAAACGTAATTCACTCGAGTAGGTAAAATAAAATCTGACATACCGTAAAGTTCGATGGTTCCATTAACCAGCTGTCCCCGGTTGCCGCCAGTCGTAGCCGAGGGATTCGTGTACACGTGACTATTTCTCGCGAGCACTTTCCACAGCTTCATTTTGGAACTCGGAAACTCCTCTTTTTCCGTCTTGAGCTTTGCTTTCTCACTGTTCTCGCCTATTCCGGTTGGTAGTAAGCGTTTCAGGACACTTAAACGTTCATCCCCCTCGGATACATTACTTAAAAGCTTTAAAGTTTCTTTTTTCTGCGGCGGGTCTCCTCCGCGCTTAGTTAGGCCGTACTCTGGTGTTCGTGAGATTTTTTGGTCGAAACGAGGCGATTTTCGTTCGGTTCATCTGGCCGATCTGCCCTGAAAAATAAATTCGTGTGGTTGAAATCGATCAAACGGCGGCAGAATTTGTGTAATTCAAAATTTCGATGCGAATTTTATCCCTCACAACTACGAATTTTTTTCTGCCATGACTTTCACGTATCTACAATCAGGAAAATTTATACAAAGCCACGTTTAATTCGCATTTCGTCGACTAGAAAATTGTATTCCCTATATTTTTTCGGTAATGAACGTTACCAATCCATTCCATTCTCTCGATTCGGGACTCCATACCACATGCATGTATATGAGGCAAAGTTTTTTTCTCCAAATAATATTTCAAAGGCGAAGCTTATTTCCCATTTAAATAACTTGTGAAAGAGCTTATTTCCTCGAGGCGCGCACACACACGGATCGAAACCTTTTCGTTTTTCCTTCTGAACTCGTGAAAATGAGAGCAGTACCGGTTTACATACGGCATAGGTATTTCACCTCCGCAGGTGTTTTGGAACACTTACATTATCGAATCATCGTTACTTACGAAAATCATACCAGAATCGCCGTAAATACAAACGAAAGTGTCTCTCAAGGAAATATTAGGAAACGAGAATTAAAGAGAAAAAGGTCCTTCGCTCTTAACGCGCCGTCATCTACCAAAGGGATTAAATTTTAATGCCTCGCAAATTTATTTCACTTGTACTTTCAAGTCTGGAAAAGTTTCCGCTTCCAAAGGACTTTTTACTCTTTATGCTCGGTTGCACTATCCTCATTTGTTTTCTCTTTGACGATTAGAACGGGTGAAACGATAATGAACGTAGAGGAAGTTTTTTGTTTCAATATTCTGTCACCACTTGACTGTAACAAGCTTATGTTAACAATTTTCAGACGGCTTGGTAAGAAACCTTGTTAGCGGTTTAAACTTGCCTGTTTTGTTGCTAACTCATTTAACAGGTGTACTCATTGGCAAATCTTCAAAGTTTGTTGGAAATAAATTCAAACCACCCATAAATAATATCACAACTAAGTTAAAGGTAAAGGCAATGTTCAAATTTTATACTTGGACTGACATGTATTTATTTGCTCTGTTTTCATTTCTCTATTATTCTTAAGATTTGTGACGGAAACAAATCTTTGAATTACCAACGATTCTCCTAATTTTGACAAGTTTGTTCGAAGCAAATACGTAATCTTGTCTATATTTTTTCTGGTTTTACGATCCAAATGCCGCGAAAAAGGATCGAGAATATCAAGTCATACGCCATTTAACGTCCTAGTTCGAGGATCCGCACGGTATAATGTAAGGAATTTTAAGGAAATTTAAAGGACTGCAAAAGCCTTCTTAAATATAAATATGTACAGAACGATTTTAGGAAGTTGTAAAATATATTACTTTATTTATTTTCATTTCAGTTTGTCATTACACTTGTAACAAAATATTATCAGTTTATTGAAATAATTAATTATAGCCCCAATACATCATAATCGATGGAATTAAATCCTGTACCTTCGATTGATGTCATTCGAGACCCTGTGGTGTTAAGAACCTTTCCACCGTAAATACAAGAATAAACTTACTTAATAATTCAATTATTCTATTCTAAGTTCTTAATACTTATGAAGGTTAAAGAAATGAAATAATTAATTTTTGAATAACATAAATGGATTGATTACCATATTAGTTATTTAATTTTATAGAACTAGCAATGGTAGTTTGCTTCTAGTGAAGTGCTGCTGCAATATAATTTTGAATTTTGTTGTTCCAACTTTTTGTTTTGAAAAAAATGATATTTCAGAAAATATTGTAATTCAGTAAATTCCAAGATGGTGCCTTTTTATTATTTATATCAATTGTTTTGAAATACATTCTGAGTGTTGTAATTTTGAAAGCCATATTTTCTAAATAATACTGATGTTAGTTTTGCTTCAATTTTTTGAAAGAATTTTAATATTTCAAAAAATTGTAGAATTCACTAAATTTTGGTACTGGAGACTATTTATGATACGACTATTTGGGTGACAGTGAATGAGGCTACATATGTCATTGACATATGGCAATACACTGCCAGTTATAAATATATACATATTTGCAATATGACAGAAAATGACACAAGTTTATGTATTTATATGATTGTTTATGTAGAATTTATCTAATCTGGTATATAAAGCAGACTAGAACGTCCCTATATATGTGCATCAAAGCATATTAATAATAATTAATTTCAAGTAAATAACAAAATCCGTAAAACGTTGGATTAATAACGAGATACACGAAAAATTCCTTCCAACTTACTTTTTATCTTCTAAAATTTCTGTATGGCTTTGATATGAATAAATATAAATATATCAGATTTCTCTAATTTCTATTTACATTCAAATGTGCTACTTGTGTTGTAGCTACGATTTCCTAAAACAAAGAACAAAACGGTGGCATCGACAAGCATTTCATTTCGAAGTGGTTCTTTAATTTGGCGAATTCTCCGAATCGTTCCAATTCTGTTACATTGTTTAATGTTACCAATTTAGTATATAACAATTCAACTGCTTTAATTAATTCAAGAGAAGAAGTCAATTCTATGAAATATGCCAGTGTTGCACTTCATAAATGCAGTTGTGTAATTAAACATGTTTCGTTGTGTTCATGGAAAATTTTTAGTTCGATGAAAATTTCATAATTTGCCGATTAAAACATATTCCATAACGGCTAGTTATTCCTAATTAGCGACAGCTGCTATTGCGAGGAATAACCGAAACCATCGATGGCTCGGATAATCAAAGGGAAAAATAATTATTTATTGATCGTGACATTAATTTTTCACCGAAACCGCCGACAGATTGAAATCCCGTCAAAAATTGCGATTGGAGTGAATCCCGTGGTTTTTCCTGTAATGAGGGAAACGTGAAATACGTAAAAATTTAACCGGCCCGAAACAAATAATCAGCAAAACGTGAAAATGTGTTTGTGATAGATAGCGCTAAAAATATTGCTGGGCACGTATTTATGATTTACCGACGGGTTGGGAATCGGATTGAAAGATTTTTAGTTGAAAATGTTGTAGTTTTTGTCATAAATAAAGTATGAACAGACATCTTTTTATAGCACGAAAAACAGTTGTCAAAAATACAATTCTCACGACAAACACGGTCCATTACCCAACGTTCTTATATTGACCATTTTTCCATTTTTCTCTAGATGCGTGTGTTCTCACTATGTGCGAAACCATTTCCAGTTTGTTCCTCGACTTAGATAGAACTCCAAGGGATCGATTTTATGTCAGGCCGGCAATACAGTTTCTCCTTTTGGAACGATGTTGTTCCAAGTTTACTTCGTAGACAGGTAATCTGACAGGTTCACTGCTCCGGGATAAAATCTTGGAAAACTTGATGATGCATTAAGCTCTTCGTATTTCATTTTTCTCGCTTAGGATTTCTCTATACATTCGAAGAATATCTCTGCTAATATTGGTACGACTCAATAGCGCATTAGAATGACACATTGCAATTGGAAATTGGCAGACGTTCATCGGGAAAGCTTTTAGTGAGGCCGGCGGCTTCGCTCGACCGATTTTCCGAATGTATTGTGTTTCAGAGGAATTTCTTTCTGTCTGCGAGATGCCAATTTTGAAGTTAGAAATTTGCGTTATTTCGTTTTCATATTTGGCTTAATACAGTTTCACGAAATGGAAACGTCATTCGGGATGGTGAGTTATTCGTGTAAACCCAAAGGCACTTTGTACGATTTACCATCAAGTCTGTCTCCTCGCATTTTGTTTTCGGAAACTCTATCATTTCCGAGCAAAAAATAAATTAAGTTCCCTCCCTTCGCCGTAACCTTTCGGATCAACGTTTCCTTTTCTGTCGGATTCATCTGGAACTTTTTGTCGCCATTAAAACAAACTTAATTTTTCTTTATTGGGTTTAAATAACCTATTGTTACGTGAACGCTCTGGAGCTTTCGCTAGGCGTACGTCCGAAGAATTCCTAAATAAATCGACACTCCTCGGGAGCAGTCAATAGCCTACACGGAGATAACGTAATTTCTATCATTGTGTCGCTTCGCGGGATGGAAAAAGTACGATATATAAGGTCGGGGAAAAACTTAAACTTACAATGGGGCCCGCTCAAACGGAAACTTCATGTGTCATATTTTACTCCAGCTAGAAACTCGCCTGGAATGCACAATCAGATAATGTGCCGGAGAAGTGAACAAACACATACGCTCTGATGCGGTGTCGCGCAGGAAATGGCGCCATGGTTGTTTTTTAAAGTTGCAAAGGAGGTAGTCATAAAAGAATGTTTACCAATTTACTGCGAATTATACGGATTTATCAAAGGCAATGGTCGGAAAACTAGTTACACTTGCTACATTCACCCAATACATATGTAAATTACAGAGAAATCTTCCTAGTTTCACTGTTCAAAAATATACTATTTACTATAGCGACAAAATAATTCATTTCATATGAACTACAACTGTTCTGCTGTTAGGAACATAGGTTACAATAAAACTTTGCATCAGTATCTGATACCTACTCAGACTTACTATCAATATCATGACATTAAATCGAGGTTATTCATTTTATCAACCTTTAACATACGCATAGCGTACTTTGGCATTAAATTAGATACTTACAAAGGACCTAATTGGGAATAGCTAATTTATAAATTAAATTGGAGTAACGGGAATTTTGCACTTCTTTATGAATAGATAGAGAAGATGTTTATCAAGCGTTTCAGAATTCTACCTAAGACATTCAATTATAGACGAATTAATTCAGACAATAGTAAAATTACGTTAAATAAAAAAAATTTTTGTGGCGCAAATAGGAGAAAATTGCCCTCCGGTATTAAAACAACAATCATATGTTGGTAACCAGCACTGGACTAAGAGATGTTTAATTTAATTGAGTAAATATTAAATTTAAGGACTAAATGCATTAAATATATGTGCAAGCATTGTGGAAAAATTATGAATACAAATTCATATGCTACCTATTGAAACAGTGACTGTTAGCTATGGGTACATTCGCAATATACAAGACTGGACAAGGTTTCCCATCCAGTATTATGTTAAGGAGCGTAAAAAAGTGAACGGAGACAAATGAATCTGGCAAAGTTGTGAAAGTACAGAGTAAAAAGATCCTGATGTCACTTTACGAAGTCAAATAAACCAGAAAGACTCGAGAAAATGTTTAAAAAATTTAGAAGAAAGAATGTTTAGGAGAAAAATTGACTATCATGGCTGACATGAAACTACTACAAGGAGAGTTATCGCTGCTTGAAGATGAAAACAAAAACTCAGGAGTGATCTGGAAAAATTAAAGTTTCCTTTGTCGTGATTTTTTGACAACAATAATGACAACATCCTGCTTTAATGAAAATGTCTTTCAAGAAATAGAATATTGGCAAAAGCGAGCAGCTTATATTATAATGTCTAAAGTAAAAAAAAATTGAGTCTAACTCAAGGCAAGGAAGATATGAGGACGATTTAATGGACATTCTGCAGCCAAACGATGTGAATTTTTGAGGTATGAAAATATTCAGAATTCATCAGTATCAACTTCTCTAAACTAGGTTAATTGAAATATTTAAAAATAAGGAAGGTGCAATTATAGTCCAAAAAATCAACAAGTATAACGGTACTAAGCATAATCCGCGTATCCGCATATTCGGGGGTCAGACTAAGAAATAGGGATTATTTTATGAAAAAAACAAAAATCAACTGGTAAAAATGAAAGCATATGGAGATAAAAATAAAACTAAAGATATGTGAATAATATACCTTGAATAGTAGACCTTTAAAGTAGAAAATATTCATAGTATATTATAAGTCTGAAATACTACACTTAAATATGCAATGCTTGCTACCGAGTTTGAACCAAATTAGGACACAAGTTGCGTGTTACAACCCAGCGTTTATTATGTTAAGTGATGCAAGAACAATGAAGGATATACGGAATTACGAGGTGCATATATACCGAATTTTGTACTCGTAAAATTGCTCTCGTATTGGGCCTAATGTTTAATGTAAAGGGATAAAACTATATTACAGGGGTGGAGGCTATTTATGCTGTTTTGGGCTGTTTGTATCATTCACCTAGTTCGAGTGACGAGTCATTTGTCCAAGAGTTGGAAAAAAATATCAACACATTTTCTGTAGAGATTGTAAACATATTATTGCAGCGAGTTTTAATGTCAACTATATTTATGATGAGTTTTAGGTTAAGACAATTAAAAATTTATTTGATTCACTGGGAACATTTTAACGTATTCATAGGTGTATACATATAACAAATAATAGTGAAACACTGATAGTCTGTGTGTTGGAAAATACTCTTTCATTGACTATGAAAAACATAATATTAACTTAAAATTGATTGATTGTAATTTTAATTTAGACTCAAACAATTCAGACTTTTATCAATATTTGTTTTTAAACGTCGAAAATATAGTAACAGTAACGATGTGTCAAAATTTTGAAAAAGAATTTAAATTTTAATTGCCAGGTGCTTTTAAAATATTGATTAGCTATTCGAGTATAAAATATAGATAATACAATTTTTTTCTTGATAAGAGAGATAATTTGTGTGCAATTCAAAGGTAACAATATATGTTTCCAATAATTTATATAGCCACTTCTTGTTTAAATTTTATCTATAATGGTTTACAAATAGTGTATTAATGTTCACTGGGTCAAAATAGAGAAAATAATAAAATTTGAATTTCTAAAAGTGACCAATGCATGCAGATTAATGCGGTATAATAAATGATAGAAACAGAAAAGCTTATACTCATTAAATATTTTCTTAGTCAATTACTATTAATCATAGAGATTCTATAATAACAACTAATCGTTCATTTCTTCTTGATTTGGTACAAGGACCACCTTACTCTTTGAAAAATTCATTTAGCGCATGTACTTTTTAAAACTGTTATAATGCTGGAAATTAATTTGTTTATAATAAATAAAATAAAATACTAATCGCACTATATTATGTGACAAGTTCACAGTCTCACAGTCTCACAGTCTCACAAGTCTCAGTAGCTATAAATTGTAGAAAATAATTTGAAATTTCTAATTTTCAACTAAAAATCAAAGATTATTAAACTTTTGCACATTTTGAGATTTCATTAACTAATTATATTTATGTTTACTTATTTCCACTCTAGGTTTTTTTGTGAGGTATTGCGTCCTTTGTAATTTTTCCTTTGAAAATTTTTCGATAGCATTATTTAAAAATTCCGCAACAATCCCGAAAACATTTTTGTGGCGGTTAAAAATATATATACACCACTAACTACCATTTATGAATCATTCAGCGACTTACAATTTTTCCTTTAGTTCGTGCAAAATTTTTAACCTGACTCGCCTGTTTTAAACATCGTCGCATATCGACGACAGTAATATCTTCTTCGTCTTAATTCCTTCGCTCCGATAAGCACCGCGATCCCATTGTCTCGACTCGATGGACGGAGACAAAGCATAATCACCGATAAGTGTTCGATTTAATCAATTTTTATTTTGTTTTGGGTGGCAAATTCGGCGAGAAGCTTCCGATGAAGGGGGCGGAAAAAGAAAGACAATGTAATCTTTCAGCAAACAAAGGTAGACGTCGCTGACCTAATTCTACGGGAAAGAGCAGAGGAATAAAGGAGACGACACGAGAGGATCGGAGGTTTATATGCAAAAGGTAAGTGAGCGAATAAGTGGTTAATGCAGCGTTTTACGACGATTAAATTAAAAGATTTCCAAGGCGCCGACTGTGGCAAAAAGACAGAACGTAAATAATGTGGCATCCCTGGTTAGAATATGATTTTCGGCGTAAAATAAAATTGGAAAGATTTCATTATGGACCGGAGGACGAACGGCGCTTTTACGATGCATCTAGTTTTATGAACGTTAAGAGGGAATAGCTCTTAAACAGCCGTCGGTAACCAACCAAATACGCTTCATCCTAGCACCTTCTTTTGCATTTAAGACTCGGTGAAATAAGTCTCGCTGAAAATCATATCAAACAATCTCATATTCTAAAAAGAATACAGAAATCAAACATAATTTCTGAAACAAAAATGAACAAAACTCATCACTCAGATTTACATCCCGGTTCACGTTAAACAAAACATAATGAATAATTTATACACCTTGTGTTTACAAATAAACCCTGACTTTGCGTTTCAACGCTCGAAGTTAGAAGTAGGTCGAACTCATTTGCTATTCATATTTTGCTATGCATTTTTGTGCAGTATGTGTATGAAAATACTACACAAACCACAGGGGGCTAGCGAATAACGGAAAACAAAAAATTCGCAATCCCTCAAGGAATTAACAAAAGCTACGGAGAGCAATCCTCACTGCTGCTGAACCATTAATAAGGAAGAGTCATTGCAATCGGTTCAGTGACTTTTCAGATAATTACGGATGAGGCGAGATACATAATTCTTGTGTGATCGTGAATTCGGATAACCAAAGAAGCGTATAGGAATAATCGTAGACAATTGCTGGAGCATATGAAAACGTATTTGACTCAAGGATTTCTGCACAAACGATAAATATAAATATTTTTCAATTGACACCAGCTTTTCTTTCGTGGCGAATACATCCCACATTTTTTTAAATAATGATTGATAAATAAATACTATTCCTAGAAAGGAAGTTGTATGGGTAAACTGCAATTTACACTACATCACAATTATCATATATTTATGAATATCGCATGGATTCAATGTAAATTGCATCTTTTGAATTTGAAACTTGAGCGAATCACTTTAGAAGGGTGTATTGCATAGTAAAAAAGTTTGCATTAATTGCAAAATTTTGCGCATTTCAAATACCAAAATTTTATAGACAAGGTTAATTTACAACTGTATAAAGCTATATTAAATGTGAACATGGGTAAATAATCCCATGAGTTTTCTGAAAAGTATTTCGAACAAAACATTGCCACATGAAATTACATTATGAAAAATTATAGAGTAATGTGACAGTAGGAATTAATAATCAAATCAAACGTCATTTCTTTTCACAATCGTAGACAGAACAAATCATGTAGTTAGTACATATGTTGTTAGTTTATTATATAGGCTTCAAATAAAAATTCTATTTTAGGTAATATAAATAAGATATGAATTTATGACGATAGTGTTGGTGAATCGTGTGTTGTTAGTTAAAATGCCGATCAAATCTTTTCGGTAAAAACCATGGCTGCTATCATCGTTACGCTTGTTTTACGAATTCCGAGGTTTAAGCTGTAGGTGCGATTGTATACAAATTTTTAAGAAATTATTTTGTTAGGATGAGTCATGTTCAGAATTCACTCCAATCTCGAAAACTAGAAAAAGGTGCAATGCTCTTTAAGCTGAAACTTAACAACTGTAATAAGTTAGATCAAAGTTCAAGGATTTAGCTGGCCTATACTGCAATTTGAAAATCTCGACATCCAAAATTACGTTTGCAGGAAGCTTAACTGCTGTACGAAGGCTCCAAATAATATGGTTGTAATTTTATACGTTGGAACGGGCCTAGAATATAAATTAAGGCATAGAATAACCGGATTTAAATCGGGTTAAAGGTCTCAAAATCTAATTTAGAAGGTTTGTGGAAGTTTCTTTTTTTTAATTCTCGGAGGACTATAGAAAAACCCAGTCCAGGACTATATCCTGGATGGTCTTAAATAAAATCTATAAGTTCATTCGTTTTGCCAGAAATCAAATAAATATTACTTGTCCTGTGCTTCTGAGCTTTTTTGAAGTCACCGGCCTGAGTGTTTCATACACTTATAGATACGAAACTGTACATTTCAAGGCCTATATGGCTATCAGGCCATATAGGTTTCTTGCCATATTTGTTCCCTTGAAAATTAGTATAGTACAATACTAATTCATTAGTTAATATCTAAAGTAGACTTTGGGTTCTGGATCTGGATGGATCTTAGTCGACACAAAATATTTTCCCAGAATAAAGCATCCGAATTCAGAAATTTCTTTTATACTACGTCACAAAAGATTTGTACTTTTTCCTGTTTATTCTGCCAGAAATTCTGTCAATTCCCTAATTGTTCCAAGGCATCAAGTTCCTCCAACATCCTTGCCGTTTAAACGTATACCTTGCCGGAATTTTAAATGAAACGTCAAGAGATAACATTTATGAATAATAGTCTTTCTTTCTCTTGAAAGGTGGGAGGTCGCCTCACGCTGCTAAAAATAAAGGGCCCCCGAGTCATTTCCGGGCTTCCCTGTGACAAAAGATTCCAATATGGTGATATAACGTTCTCGATTCACAGTCCGAGCTCCTCTATTATTTCCGCGCAAAAGAAATACGATCATGTAATCCCGCAGACCTCTATTCCGGACCACAATGCAACGGAAAGTCATCGGCCTTTCTTGTAGTGCTTTTCGGGAAGAATGATATTGTGGTAGTGTCTCTCTTCACAAAACAATTTCTCCGAGGCTGTTACAATAAACGAGTAAACGACCGCCGTTTTAAATCAAATTGGGTCTATAGTCCCGACTCGAAAAAGTAAATACAAACCTATCATTGGATTTCTTTGATGTTTCGCCTACAAAGCGATATTTCTTTAAAATAAGGTATGCGGTCGTTTTCCTTTACCACAAGAACTTAAATAGTTTTCTAATTTTCATACCCGAGGAATACTATACGTTAAAAATTAAATTCTCCGCTTCAACAACTTCACAAGTACAGCAGTTGTAGGTCCAACAAGTAACTTTGTGAAACTAGCCGAAATACAAGGAAACTCGGCCCCTTTAATCACGAAATTTTATAAAATATAACGCCCTAGGGAGAGTTTCCGGTTCTCTGAGTTGCTGATATATGTAAGTCCTTATTGCATAAATGCCTACTGGTTATATTATTAGCACGAAAAAATTTAACAGTAACGGAATATAACCTTTTGTTATCTTGAAGGCAAGCCATTTTAAAATAACAGATCCGTATATATACTACCTACTACATTTTATCGAAAAACAATGTTACAGATAAAACTCACAACTTCAGTTTCAAATTCCGGCGTGGAGCGAGTACAAAGTTAAACTTTTACAATTTCTAACAAAGCGACTACAAATATTATTGTTGGGCACTCTTAAAACTCCAGGCTAGTAAATAATACCTAGTGCAGTTGTCCGAGTTTTATTTTGCAATAAAATAGTGTATGAGATTAAAGATTTTCTAATACCCCGATAATAAAAACCAGAAGCGATACGGCCGCAAAGGAATTTATGGCCGCCATAGCTCGAAGTGGCTTTAATTCCGCTAGTTATTAACTCAATGAAATATCGTTCTGGAAAGTTATGGAATTGGTTTAGGATTTTTTTTGGAGCGTTGGAGGTGCAATGTTGCAGTGATGGATGTTTCATTTCAGAGTAGTGTGGATGAGTCATGTGATTTGATTATTTTTACCTAGTTTCAAAGTAATAGTTTTTTAATACGAAAAAAAAATCAAATGTGACAAAAATGAGGTAATTTCAAATGACAACGAGGATTGATGATACTCTTGAAAGTTTCATTTCAGTCTGATTTGTGTCATTTAAATCATTTATTGCTTACTCACGTACCTTTCATAAATGTAACATTCTTTTCGCATTCGTTGGACGCCGCAAAATTTTTTAATTTTCCACGCTGGAAGCTACAAATGAAGTGCATTGTCTGACCCGACCCCGTGCTCTATTTGACGGCGATCAACGTAATAATGAAAAGTCAACACAACTGGTTACACAAAGTTACAACAATCAATCAGTAATAAATTACGTTTTCATTAAACCAGTTTTCGTTATTTACACTAGTCGCAGAAAACTGCACTTTTTAGCCCTATTTTCGTGCTTTATTTGAGAGCGATCGACTCGATAATTAAAAGTCAACAAAGGTGGCCCCACTTACAAAATTTAATCACTAATAAATTACAATTTCATTAAACAGTTTTCGTTATATGTGGTGGTCCTATATATGTCGAGTGCACATATTATATATTTTAATTTGGGAAATGTTTATGACTATGTTAAATCAAATGCTTTAAACTGAACAGAGAATATTCATTGAAATGATAACAATTTGGAATAACATCAGCCAGGTTTTTGTTAACATTTTCGTTCAATTTTCTTCAATATGGTTTTAGTTCATTTTTATATGACTTCAGTAGAAATTACGGTAGCATTTATTACCCACCAATTACATTCAGTTAATTTAAGTTACAGACAAATTCAAGTCATTTCAATTGCTGTGAATTACATTAATCTTCAATGGTGCCCTTTTAATGGAACAACTGATATGAGGTCCATTACATACATACATATTGAACTGCTTAAGATAAGACATGTAAGAAATAAACCAACCCTGAATGATCAGTTACAAATTTGCAAGAGAAATGAATTGGTTAGTGAAACACAGCTTATCTTTTATTAGGGTGAAAATGAAGTTTTCAACCATTTTAAGTGTCTTCAAACCTTTAGTTCATTGCTAAGTCGACAAGAACTTACTTTTTAAAGCAGCTAAGATTTACCTGGAGTTTTAGTTAAGGTTTGATTATGAACGGTTACGTCTGGTTACGGTTTTTGGACCTTTGTCATGGATTACTTAATGTTCTTAGTAATAATAGATCACGTAATCTAAAAGCATTTCTCATTATTCTTTGTCCACCCTGAGTTAAGTAAATAAATTATATAGAGTTTTTAGTTGTGCGCTGGGCGTACTATTGGGTAATAATTTACTGAAGTAAATAAATATTGGCGGATCAGAAAATCGGTCCACAGTATCCACTGAAAACTATAAAGACTGGCAAAAGCACTGCACTCAAGCACCTCCTCAGCGGTACTTTCAAAAATGCTGACTAGAAACGTTTAACTATTGCTAAAGATTTTCAGCAAATTACAAAGGGTAAGCTTGAAACCGCTCCAATCCTCAACTGTACATACAGTATAATGAAAAGTTAAAGTTTTTCCTACAAGTTGCTTGTCAAAAGGGCCGTACGAGTTAATCGAATCTAAATTGTCTACACATGCCCTGGATTTTATGGATTCTAATTAATAGCAGCGTTATTTAATGTTTATAAGAATATTGCTCGGACAGACCAAATTCAATATTACATCTTTTCATCTGAAAACAATACGTGAGATATTTTCGAGTAATCTTGATAACATGTTATTTTTAAATGTTTACTGTAATTTTCCTCATAATTTGGGAATTTTCTACACGATCGTTACAAATTTGGAACATTTTAGGAGGAAAATATTCAAAAATAAATGCTTGAAAGATACCTAAACATCTAAAATGAAAATGAAAATATCAGGCAGTGAACGTTCGCTCGTTAAACAAATTACACAATTTTCATTGTAGAAAAATATTTTCACATGTAATTTTTTATATAAAATATTCCCAGTGGGTTTTGGAATGGTCGGGTCAGTTTTTGTCGAAAACTGTCCACACTGACTTCACTACTTGGTCTCCTGAAAATTCTAATGCAGGTTAAAATCAGCTAAAGACAAAGGGTCCATTTAAAAGAGATTCTTTAGTTTTTCAAACTGTTTTTCCAAACTGCTGCAGTGGTTGTTTTTATTTGCAACTTGACTTTTCTATTTAATACATTCTTTCCAAAAACAGCCATAAAAGGCACTTTACTCTTGTGAATACTCATTTTTTTTTAATCTTCTTTAAATGGTCTTATGGCAAATAAGATAATAAGCAATAATTTATGGCAAACTTCGCAATTGGGCAATAATTTAAAAATCACAATTTTAATTTGGGGCGGTTTTTACCAAAATCGTCCTAAAGACAATTTAGTCCTGAATAGGGAATTTTTTTAAATTTTTTCCAAAATGATTTTTTAATCTTCACAACTGAACTTAAGTGCTTATTTTACATCAGTCCTATTTAGCATATTTTTATTATGAAAATCTATCGAAAATCGCTCGAAACTTTGGAAAGTGTAATCAATAAACATAACTTTATCACAATAATGTTTATTTTATTTAACAGATCGTAAACTTGTACCTTATATGAAAAAGTTGTACGATATACACAATGTCAATTTTTTGCATCTGTTCCCCATTAGTCAGATTCTCCCCTGGAATACACATTCGACACAACCGACAAAAATAAATTTCACTCCTATTTTTCACTCCTTCAGAAAGGGAAATTCTGGGTATTAATTTTTTCGCGACACTTGGGGTCCTTAGGAATATCTATATAGACTCAAAGTTTCCAATTACCTCAGAAGTAACTCTGATTTAAATCGACAAAAATAAATTTCACTATATTGTATCCTATCGGAAAGACAAACTTTGCTACCTAATCCATTAGATTTCAGTATTTCAGATTTTTCCACTTCCGATTTTTGTACTTGTATTTCAAATTTTTTTTATTCTAATTTTAAATTTATTTTCCGATTTTAGAGACTGTGAGTAACTGTCTCAAAAAAGATTCGAGTTATTTCGGACTCATTCTGTATAGTTCAGTCGATATCCCAAAATAGGTGAGAAAGCGTAGGTAACCATGTACCTACACTGAAAGTGTAGTCAATATCGTGGGCATGTTATGACAATAGAAAGGAAACGTAAAGTTATATAAGGCAATATCTAAGGAAGAAGCCGATTCCTATCGCAGCGCAAAATTGTTTTAGTTTCAATCCATATCTGTGAAGCTTTTCTGAGCTATAAATATCGCTAATGACATCCAATTTTCGTCTTGAAGATGTCGCCTAATAAACCATACAAAAAAACCATCCGCAGCAGAAATCGCAGTAGGGTTAATGCTACCATCTGTCAGCGGTAAACTTATATTACTGACGCAACCAATAAAGTTCAGTCACCATTAAAACTATTGTTGGCACTGGTCGTATAAAAATTTTGATATCAAAACCGATAAACTTTTATCGCCTCCAATCTTTCGACGGTTCATAAACACTGTCCATTCATTTCCCTTTTTTGCTTTTATCGAGTTTTTCGGACATATTTCAGCCCTGATAACAAGTGCGCCAGTAACGATTTTATTAATGAGTACTTGTTTTACTGCGCAATGGAGAACGTTCAACTATAAATTTAATTTGTCGAAAACTGTGAACTGCAATTATGGGGTACAGATTGGCGGAATGCACCAGTTCGGAAATGTAAACTCCATCCGCTGATTGCCGCGCTGGCCTGAAAGCTACGTCGTTTCTGTTTCGTAAAAACACTTGAACGTGATGATAACAGAGGAATGCGCCTCTACTTCGGTCAGCTTAAGGAGATTTTCTCGAGGGACAGATTTTCCATACCTTCATAATGCTCGGCCCTTCGAGCCGTTTGATACTATTAGGGATGATACGAAATATGAACGAACGGTATTTATTAGCATTTCAAATTTGGCGACGTGGTTGATATTGGTATTTGTCCAATTTTTCGTTTTCTTATCCCGGATTTGTCTTGAGGATCAGTTCCTTTCGGCATAGAAGTTCCTTACATATGTGAGAAGGTTTGCCTGCCTGGGTAAAAGATGGGTTGTAATCTCTTAGAAAGGAACCTATTTATTTTTGTATAAAACGAAATACGTGATGTGATGGAAACTCCACACAAAATTTTTGCAAATGAATAGATATTAATATGTATAAATAAATATTTGCGCCTGTTTATACACACACTCTCGGAATTCATTTTATTACGTTTACTCCGCTTAAAACCTATCATTTGGGCCGACAGAAAGGGAAGTGTTGTTTAGGTGATTTTAAGATTGGTAGTAAAATTAAAAGTGAAACGGGCGCTCCTAAAACGTTTCTCAATTATTTTATTTTCTTTTTTGTCGCTAACAGCTAAAGGAGCCGTTTTATTGCAGCCAGAGCAGGATTCTGAATTCACTCGCGATGCTACACAGTGTGCAGCATTCAAAAGCGCATTTTGAACGGCGAGAATAGTAGTAAATGACTGAGTGAGTAAAAAAAAATCACGAAAACCGTGGGTATCTAACGTGCAAAATACCAATTCATTTTTGGTGTACATAACCTTAAATATCTCAAAATTCTGATATTATAGGGCAATTCTCAGCCTGAATTCGAATGCTACAAAAAAATACTTCAAAAATGACACCCCGCCTCCAACAATAGTCACAACCCTATTATTTGCAGGTCTGTGGTGGTTTTAGATGTACTAAGCGCATTGTGTCGAAGCGTGGAAAATAGACCTGGACAATCTTCTGTGATGCACATAAATGATACGAAACGTTGCATTGGATAATTCAGACACTTCAAAATTTTCGTACGTGAAAATTGTAACTTTTAACGTCTTTGGTTTGGAAATATATATACGCTGTACTCCCCATACTCTAGTTTACATTTTTAATTTTATTTCCTATTTTTTAATTATATCCATGTTTGCGTAATTCATCATATTCTGAAAATTACATTACATGTAATTATTATTATTCTTGCATTTTAAATAAAATTTTAATTATTTTGATCATGAAAACAATTTCGCTTTTTCATTTTTTGCAATGAAATTGTAATGAGCATTTTAAAAAGTAAAATTTGCAACTCACAGTGCCACTTAAAAATATTTAAAATTGTAGTCTGGACAATAATTTTTGGCAGCCCTGTAGTTATTCATCATATTACTCATTTAGAATTTTTGTAATTGCAAGTTTCCGGCCGGTTTTATTTCTATGCTGTTTATTTTCTCGGCAGATTTACTGTAATGTTGATTAGAGGCAATATAATGATTTTATAATCTTCCGTTGCCCTTGGGTATTTTGTATTTAATAAATAGTTATAATTGCATTAGTAGCTTATGTTTACAATCTTTTACGATTCTTCATTTCATATGTAACGTTAATAAAAATCTAAAACAGAAATCGTAAAAATTTAAGAAAAGGGAGATATTTTTTCTTTTGTTCTACAGATTCAAACCTAGAAATCAAGCTATTCGATCATTATTTCCCGATAATAAGTTATTAAAATGCTACTGTGTGGCAGCTTTCTTAACCACTCGGTATCTCCATAAACGGCGAAGATCCAAAATTAAATTTCAAGTCGCAAAAAGAATTTCAATAAGCGGCTGGGAATAAGTTTTTGTTTCGATCATAAAAATATTCATCGCTGCGCGTCATGTAGTATTTTTCCCTCCAACCCTCCATGCCAATAGAGATCAATTACATTCCGGTCGACTCTCCTTTTCCAGTTTTTATCCGTCTCTAACAATATATTAAACGTCGACTCTCTCCCACAAAACGAAAATCAATTCAGTGGATCGCTTAGCCGGTATGAACAACCTTATACGTGGCGGACGCGTATAAAAGAGTCTACAATAAGGGGTCGTTCATAAAAACTCTTCCCCGGAAGGTTTTTCTTTGTATCTCTGGGCATTATCCGACATTGGCACTCGTCCTCCATTGTTGTCCCCAAGAAAGCGTATTGTGTCCGGTAGCAGGAGGAACAGATAGTGTTTGCTTTCGATAGGTGCGGGAGTTCCTAGCTAGGGATGCGGCGGAATTTCGCTCGAGGTGGATTCTGTGCAAAAAAATTAATCACAGGAGGCTTTAATGGAAAATAAGGATACCGGACACATACGACAAGATGTGAGTGACAGAATATTGCCTACAAATTTCTTCTGCCCCTTTAAAAAAATCGTTTGTTGTTATCAATTGAATCAACCAGAATTTTAAAAGGAAACTAACTATAAATTCATTATTGTAATGAATTAAAATATTTTTTATGAAAGGACTTTTATATTTACTAATGGCAATGATGTATACCATTATATAATTTTTTCTACATTTATATTGCAATATATTGTACTTGTAGTTTAAAACAATTGACTTTCACCTGGTTATCCATCAGTGCCATTAGTTATACTAACAGACTATATATTTTCCACAGTTCAACAACACACTATAATATCCAAAAGCAATTGATTGAATATTGAATACGATAATACTTCCACTAATAAAGAAAACTTAAAAGGAATAAATGGTGTGCCACATTTGGAAAAAAAGGTGATCCCCAATTGGACGAAAAGTTGCTGTTTTTTAGAAAATTTGTTTTTTGGGTCGATAAGTGACATTGTTTAAAAAATTTTAGCGGGAAATTAACCCATGAAACCTTTCAAACTTCACACCTCTGTACTTTGGTCTTAATTATCCTAATTGGCCATAGCTTTAAATCCTATAAAGATTGAAATGGGAAATTAAATAACAATATATGCAATTACAGTGATCCTTATGATGATGTGCGGGGGGCTGAAAATAAATTTGACTTTAAAGGTTATTTAAAAAAATGGACTCGTCATATTTCGATAACCGAATTGCTACAAAATTTTAATATATCCCTTCATTATTAATTATTAATTTCGATTAGCCATAATACGTTCTTCCTTCTTAAGAAGTAGTTATGTCACGCATCGTTTTGTATGCTTTAATAAATGTTTTTTGTAATTTTCGTATTTTCTTGTTTCTATTATATACAATATTTTTGAGAATATACCGTCTGTGACTTTTACTCTCGAATTTATTAATGCCTTCGTTTAACAGCTGCCACGTAGCCATTTTCCTGCCACGGCAAGTGCACCTAACCATGGTTCCTGCCTATTCTGCAGGAATGCACTTAACCATATTCCTGCCAAGAGAAACTTATAAATTTAGTTGACTAGTAAATTATTCTTATACCACATGTAGCAATATTACCATTATGAAGAAATATCGACTTGTTATTTGTACATGAGCTGTACTAATACAACACCAGTGCCTCCTCTAGTTCAAATAGATAAACTAAAAATGCATATGACATGAAACATAAGTAAAAATGAGATCCTCTGGAAAGTTTCCTATTCGATAGTTACGTAAAAATTCTTTCACCATCTGAAACTGATATACACGTAAATGAAGTCGAGATCCGCTATTGAATGTGACATCTCCTATTGGATCTTACGTTGTTAACGTAATATAAAAAGAATCCCGACTTACTGCAATATACATGGCAGACTTAATTTAAAGGTAACAGCTAATAAGGCGCAAAACAGGTCGACAATGAGTTAATTAAGGTAGAAAATCTTTTGCTCCGACCAGCCTTTGAAACATCGAAACGTCATTTTGCTTGCGTTTCCAGTGTCGTCATCCGGAATATATTCTCCGTTTTGACGCCCAGAAAAGAAAATCCTTGAGCACGAGGATCCCAGTTGGAAATCAGCGCCTGTATGTGTACATTTAATTTTACAGGCGCGCGAGTTGACGGCAACTCGAGTTTAATGTCGAGGAAAGTGGAACGATAATATCATAGGAGCACTGTCAAGACGACACTCCGAGAAATAAAATATTTAACTGGGATGGAATGACGTGGATTATTCTTCTTCGAAGTAAATCCGGAGCTTCGGTTAATTCTGATGGTTAGTGTCGTTTTTAATTAACGACAGCTCCACACTTGCGGTTCGTTAAGTTGACTAGCCTTCTCGCTCGTTAAGTGGTAGTTAACGTGGATTTATCGGAACAGCGCATAACTAACCACAGTCATATTGCGATGATAAATTTGCATAAGCAATATTCGCATTTTTCACAATATGACATCGGTTATTTGGTTTCGTTACGAGGGCATTGACGAAACCTCATTACCTACTTGCAATAATAGCGTATGGTCTCTAGTGACGTAAGTTGAACACGTCTGGAAACGTAATAAATCCAAAATTGGAAAACATATAGTTGCATGGAACGTCAGAGGCGTTAACCTCAAAAAACTTTGTCGATGCCGTTTACGACCCGGGAGTTTTTCCTCCTTACTTCTCCTTAAACAACACTGTTTATGTCATTCGAAACTAGTACATCGAATTCACTGGAAACGGCAAATGTTCCATACATTTTATCTAGTTGATTTTGTTAAAAGCTACACATCAATTCCCTTTCGCATTTGTTAAGGAAAATAAAAGTATTTTTAATAAATATGTCGATTAAAAATATTTATTGAACCGTACTTGCAGGGCAACGAAACTTAAAGTGCCATTCGTAAAGGTGTATATTATATAACGTATTTATTGCAAGGATTGTGAAAGTGTAATAGTAATGGGTGATGTAATTGAAAATTATAGGGAAAAACTTTAGATACTAATGAATATCGCATATATTAATACATTCATATCTGGGTATTCATATCATGCATGTGCAAATGCATGTAAAATATTTAAAAAAAAACAACTATTTGTTGCTAAAACCTGAATTATTACGAAAGAATACAAAGAGTGACAATCGGTTTACCTAAGAACAATAGAAGTGGATGTACTTACAAATTCTCTGGCAAAATATAGCACGCGAAAATGTATCTTAAAAAAAGACATCTAACTAGAACACGTGTACATTAATATGCACTACATTTCTAGTCACTCAGTTCGAAATCCTATAACACAGTGCAGTAAAGTGTGTAATATGCAACATGTATATTCTGTAATTTGTAGAATTATAATTGCTCGACGTGGAACTGAAATTCACTAGTTACTCGTATTGACACTCTAATTTTACTGATAGGTCAACCCATTGAAAACCATGATACATATTCCAATTTCAGCAAAGCGTGAAATGGGCCCAGAATGCAGATTCCCGCAATGAAATGATGACTACAGACTCGATTTGAATAAAACCGACAGAAGGCACGAAAAGAATAAGCCCCCTTTGTTAAGCTTGCGTCGCACGTTGTTGCTCGAAATTTTCTGGATATCCGTACGTTCTGTATATTATGTTAATAGGTTCGCCTTTTATTTGGCACCGGATACGATGACGGAGCCGACCCATAAATATCGTAGACAACACATTGAATGAACTTGTAGAAGTACATATCTACCCAGATTTGTGAGCTACTAATAGACCGCCGAAAGAAAGCAAGAAGTGTCACGGTTATATATAATTAAAACACGAGGCTCACATATACCTTAGGGGACAGTGGGAGTACCAATCAGTCAATTAAGTCAATTTTTCTTGAGTCGAAACACAAATTAGGGGACATGAAAGTATTCAGCATTTAGTAATTATGTGTTATACGAGGTGATATTTTGCACAAATGCACAAAAGTTGGGGGGTTTTATGTTTTAATCAAATTTATGCCTTAAAAGCCAAGGAGTTTTTACAAGACCGGCAAAAAATAAAACTTAGTATTTCCAAAATTTTCCATAACTATTTAATGTTTAGATTTACCGAAAATTTGATTCAGATTTTTTAATTCTGATTGTTGTACTTTGCACTGGCATAAATGTTATTAGCCAAAACATTAGTTTTGACACATTGTTGGAAGAAGCATCAGGTCTTTAGGAGGAAATATGTTTTGTAGTGAAGGACCCAACAGGTTTAACTAACTGACCTTAAGTGACATAGTTCCTACATATTCCCAGAGTGTGGGGGGGGGGGGGGTTCCCAAAGTTAAGAATATGGGAGAACTACGTCATTTGAATGTCAAACTATTAAACTGTCAAACTAAAAAACGAAAGTTGGTGTAAATAAATCTAAAAAACCAATATTTGCCGCATTAAAATGCCTAAACACCAATATAACGGGAATAGATGAACAAAATGTTCGACAAATTCAAGAAAAACATATTTTAGTGAATTTTTAAAATAGCGAGGTTAATTTTTTTGCCAATAACTTGAGCTCTGGTTACAATTCCTTCGTTTTCATGGTGGAATGTTAAGCAAAACATAAAACTGTACAACTTTGTTCGATTAATCAATATCGTATCCCTACTACTAACAAAGCTATTCATATTAACATCACATGAAAAAATATGTAGTAGTAGCTATTTATAAAAATAACCTAGGATTTAGAAACACACAGGTCGAGACTGGTAAGCATCAATCCCGCTGAAATTACTACCACTTGGAAAATTCCCCCCGATAATCACTAGGTTATTATGCTGTCAGGAGTAAATTTCTCCTCCTTATCCAGTTCACCTTGGCACTGTTGCTAACTTCATTTAGGTGGTGTCATAAATTCTAAAGGCGTCTAGAATTCCTTTTCATATATCTCGTGAGAGGTAAATATCGTAAAATTCTCGACTATACTCTGGGAAAATATTTGTAGAGGAAATAAAATTAAAAGAGGGCCGGAGAGGTGAGTTTAACATGTTATTAGGTGTGATCTGTCGTGAGTGCCGTGAAGCTCATAAGGAATGTGAGCTAATAAATAAAAATGAGGAAATTTATTGGACAGTGATTGGGATCGACGAAGAAAGGTTTACCATCACAGGACATAATTTATTTGTTTTCCCTAAAATACATAACAATAACTTGTTTGTGTTTACTGAAGCTTACTCAACTCTTATGTTATAAATAATATAGAATATATTGTAAACCCAATATAAAACGCGGGGAAATGTTACTTTCGTAAATAAAAAGCAGTAATATAATAAAATAATGTTATATAACACTACAATAGTGGTAATTTTTGATCAATTGAATGACAAATGATAATAACATTAAAAAATCGCTTTATTTTGCATTATAACTATAATAGTACAAGTTATCATTTTGGGGAGGAGAAGTACTGAGCTACTATTACTTAACCCGTATGTGTTTTATTTAAAAAGAATATTTTAAAGATTTCCAGAGAAAAAGAAACATATGGAGCAATTTTTTGTTTTTAATAAAGACAGTTTAATAAAAAAATAAACTGAACCTTAAATGAAAGCTATTTAGAGATTAAAGATTTTAGATTAAATTAAAGAAGAGATAAGATATGAATTGCGTAACGGATTGACCTGTAAATTTGTTAATTATTTCAAATTGCATTGAATTTAATCCAATGTTTATTAGGAATGCAATATGTTGCAAGTTAGTTCTGTGCATTTTCATGAGTTAGAGCTTGTACATGCTTTAAAAAAATGAGTAAGATAGAGAGAAACTGGGTACGACGACATTAAAGCATTTTTAGAGTATTTGAGTTTCCGATATTTATCGAAATTTCATCACGTCTAAAATTTAATTTTTCTTTTGAGGTAAGATATTTGGATAAGACCCAAATATCCTCTGTTCTACAAATGGTACGTTTCACATCTATTGTTAGTATTTAAAATATTACAAAAATGCTAAAAGCGGTTTTCAAAGAAAAGCGGTCGCTTCCTATATTTTACCTTATCGCTGAAAACGTTTGAGAATATTTTGTTGAGAAAACAGTTGGTGAAATATATGAATCAAACCTGCTCGGTATATGTGTATCCGCATTCTACATATTTATAGTGTCGACTAGGAATATATACATGACTTTGCAGTAAGTTGCAAATTACATAATATCTGAAAAAATTTTACAGTTTGATATAAATGCACCATTAAAAATTCTAGGATATCGAAAACTAAGTTTTTGTCAACTTGGTCATTAGGAGTTGATCCCAAAGGTTGTAACATTTGAACACATCATGAAACATGTTTTAAAATGTAAAACAATATATATTTTATGAATTTATACTATGTGAACCAATAGAACGCTTATATTCTCAATTTCCATAATTTTGTATGAAGATTGCAAAAAGTTATAAATTAGATTATAAACGGTTAATGGATTTTAATTCATTTCATATGTCTGTTATGACTTTTTAAGCTGTTAAAAACTTTTTTTTAATTGTGTTATAGGGAGTGATTTCTAATGCTTGAAACATAACAAAATATCATGGATTATACTCCAGAAGATGAAAGAATGTTTATTCAACATATTTACATTTATAGAATACTTAAGCCTGTGGTCTCTTCCTCTATAACTTTCTTATCTTTATTCCATAATTTTGAATTTGCATCCCCAACACCCCAAAATATAACGAGACCATATAACTTTTGAAGCATAGGTAACACAAGCTTAATCACACGAGAATTCTGAGATAATATCCCATTTTTACCGTCGTATACTGGACTATTATTTATATTATTGTATTCTTATGTTATTGTCCCTCCAAATATAATTCATATTTTGTACAGTTCTGATTCGAACACAATTTCTTCGTCTTGTTAGGAAGAGGAGAAAAATACTAAACGAACCTCCACATGCAGATCCTGGATAAGTGAATCGACTTCTCTTGAAAACTGGCCGTATTTCACGGTCGCTTAAGGGAAAAAGATGGACGGGCTCGTGAAAAGCGATCCACGTCCGTGAGTGTCGGGGAAGATGTTCGACGCAGGCTCGTACGTGCTCGTGAAAAATAGCAGTTGACTGAAGGAAAACGCGATTTTCTCGAGTTTGCACTTTACAAGTGCACTCGTAATTACTCGGGAGTTCGGCATATTGATGATGCTGCGGTGGCAAAATGTGCCCACTTTTCTGCCTAGAACAATGAAGCTGAAGGACGTAAGAAGATGCAGTGGAAGGATATTTTTATTAACTTCTGAAAGGACGAGAGGTGTTCGATGGTACTTAATTTAAATCGGTCGTTTAGTGTTGAACTGTGAGCTAATTTCCAATATCGTTCCAATTTTAGAAAATGTTCCGTTGAAGCGAGTACAGCAGGCCGATTTGCTGATCATTACACTGAAAATCTAACAGAATAACAGTAACAAATTTAAAAAAAAACTGGAATGAGCATTCAATAGATTGCCGCTACGGCCAACTGGTTTTTTAAAATTTTTGTAATTTGTTCTGTGCTCATCAAACAAATTCAGATATTTGCGTTCTTAGTGTTCATCCGATAAACCTTATCAAGTATTATTTTAGTCTTATTGTGCTAATTTAACATTCTCATATATTTAGAATTATCACAAGATCACTTAGCGAAAATCTGCCTTTCGTATCTGTCATCACATGGAGGGAGATTATTGAAATTGGGGCAACCCTTTAAGGATTTTCCGATTCTGTATAACAAACTATTAAAGTGTGAATAGCTTCAGTGTAAAATCTAACTGTCTTTTCCCCTCTTCTTCATTACTATGTTAAACATATTCTAGTACGTTGGATGCATTGTTGTATAATATAGTAGCCTCCCAATTATTTTTGTAGGCAAATATTTGCCTTTAGTACACAGAGTTTGACAGCATTTATAGGTATGTGTAACTTGTTTTTTTTAACTATTGACAAAGTTACAAATGACAATGCTGCAGTAGTACGATTTCCAACAATTCGATTTCAAAAAAATTCCATGTTTGCTGCATTTTTATCCAATACAGCATAACTATAATCTGGAGAAATTAGACAGTGGGATTCTTTGTTTACTGAAACATTTGTTCCTGATAATCCTGTGAACTGTAATTGCCTAAGTAAACAAATTAATTACAAATTAAAATTATGGGAGCGGAAATTATGGGAACATCTCATATAAAAGTACTGAGACAGGCACCATCGAAATCAATTTAAATTAAATCATTATTAAGGTATAAGTAACGTTATTACTTAAAACATCAATATGCTCTATTTTATGGCATAGTGCTTAATGTTTGTTATTCTATATGATATTTTTCACAAGATAATGAAATATTACTGAAATATTTTTCAGTGCGCTTCAAATATAAGTAAATTTTAACATAACAATATTTCGAGCTGTAACGTTTTAACGATGCCATACAATTTGAAACGCACGGTATTTAACTTTGGTTGGTGATATCGTCTAGAAATTTTACGCTCAAGTAACAAGCTCACAGATAAATCTCCACATTGTACTGGTTCCATTCGCTTTGAAAACAACAACGGTTGATGTATGACCTAAGCAAATATTAACTTATTGGGTTGTTGCGATTGTACTTCGCAAAATGGGACAGAATCCCGCTTCAATCGCCTATAAATGTCTAGTGTAATCAATTGCACAAAGACTCTTAGGAAATAAAATGGTTATGAGTTATAATCACGCTACATTGTGCAATTGCCTACTTCAAAGTTACTATTAAAATGTATGGTTTACGGTTCGTTTAATACATTATAAAAACTAGCAAAGAATCAAGTGATGAATTAATATAAAAAGTTATACAGTTAATTAATGGGAACACGTTAAATTGGCCAACAAAAAACGGAATTAACTCTAAAAACAAAACATGTGGAACCACCGGGAATTCATTTATTTCATGTAATTATCCATATTACTTATTCAATGCCTAATTCAGCGTTTCATTAGCATTAAATTTAATAAAATAATACTGCAGAAATTAGTGAAATAATCATATATATATATATATATATATATATATATATATATATATATATATATATATATATATATATATATGCCGTCGGGTATTGTAATTATTAATTATCTACCCATCCTCATCCACACATACAAATGTTAGCTCATAGAGATTTAGCGCTTTACGTTTATTTTCGAATGGTCTGTCAATTTACCAACATCATGCATGTGTCGAGTTTGCCATGACAGATCATTAGTGCAAGGTAACCATGGTTTCCACAGAACCAAAATTGTTAATTCAAACTTTAGGTAAACAATAACAAGTATTCCGACGCTGAGTTGATACCCTTCTATACAAATTACATTATGGAAGAGTAGAAATGTAAAATAATGCAAATTCTCGAAGCTATTATTTCGAATACCGAAATGAATCCCTTCAAAACATTCGGCGTTTCGAATGGAAAACGGGATCTGAATGCTCTCCGTCGGGATCAAGGAGGGATTTTTCCTGAGATCCTCGTCGTTCCTCTTCAAGCCGAAATAAAAGTAAAATCACACTCACAATTGATAATTGTTGTATTATTAGCATGAATAATAAGGCAAACAAGACAAAAAAACTTTTAAAATCTCTCTTTCTACTAATCTTTTACATTAGCATTGTAATTTTCCGCCTAACAACCTCACTTTCGGAGCAAATTGATTCTCCTTCGAGATTGTAAAGGGAAACGCAAACTAATTGTCCAAAAAAATGGAAAAACCGTGATTAAAAATTATCCGGTCCTTGGTTTTCTTAAATTGAGTCGATTTTCCTTTGCTGTGTTAATTTTCCCCCAGTGACGTAGCGGTTATGGGAGGAAATTACGATTTATATGCAAATAGGCATCGTAATACTAACATTAGCGATAAGTTAATTCGCTATGCGTATGAGAACCTAGATTCTACTCGTAATAAGACGTCTTACTGTTTAAAAACAGAACTAGTGAGGAAAGTTCTGCTTAAAGTCAAAATTCATAGAAAAAATAGAGGGGAAAATGACATGACGTTTCAATATCATTAATTTTTTACGGCAAAACGTCCCTAATTTTGTTTACGATTGTCAGCTTTTCAACTTTCGTAATTGGTGATTGCAATGGTTTCCAGCGTGACGGTGGCGAATGGGCCGATGTTGTATCACCACAAAGCATCCTAACCACGCACGTTCTATTTTAAATATACATTCAAATACGTGAAATATGTTTGATAATTCATTTGCAGGTACTGATTTAAATATTAAATTCGGAAAGTAAATCCCAGCTAAACTAGATATCCTGGGTATTTAGGAAAATTCTAAAACCAAACATACATAAACTACAGAAGTAAAAGTTGAACATTTTCAGTTCCTGTGCTTTTACCAATTGTCCAATTTAGTTTCGGTTAAAACGGTTTAGTTAATCAAATTCCATGTTTCTAATGATTTCGTATTCGCAGTGGCCTAATTTAATTTTCTCTTCTTTTGTATTTAAATATATTCTTAATGGCGTGCCATTGGATATAAAACGAAATTCGCCGGTTGTGAAACAAAAACAGTAATAATAATAAATATAAGACTTTATAAAATATTATAGCTTTTGTCATATAAAAAAGAGATAGCAAAGAATATTTTAGATGTATTTTAGATAAAAACATTTAATAAAACATCCATGCACCACAATAACATATCCTCTGTGGATATAAACAAATGATTTGATTTCCTTCAAAGGAACGTATGTATCATTCTCAGCAAAAAATGTATATAACAATTTAAAAAATATCACCAAAAAATATTATATCAATACGTATGTGTTTATCTAAAACGCTGTATTGAGCATCCATTGGTTAGGACGTCTGGCGTGATCAAAAATGGATAGTAATGGGCTCGTAAAAAGGAAATGAAATAAATTTCTAATTATGCATAGCTATAATAAAGTGATAACTCTTTAGTTAGGTTTAGAGGATTCCCACAGCTTACGAATTATCAAAATTTCATTTGACCTGTGAGATGCGTATATTGTAGATCAGGACAGATGTGAAGTGCTACGACCGACAAAAAATTTCAGTTGCGAATAACTTGAAAGATATTAGCTTGTTAATAAACTTTGTGGGACCTTTTTTGCTTAAAATTAACCCCCCTTTCGTTTTCTGCATTTAAAATTAAAAAAGGGGGCACTTAGCCCCAGGGTAAAAGCACACATTGACACTATATGTATTTTGTTTCTTGAGCTATTTCCAACATTTTGTCAAATTTTTACGTCAATCGATATAGACCGAAAGAATTCTCAGAATACTGGACTAACAACACCCTTAGCAGGTTCACATCTGACATTGAATTCATTTTTGAAAATAATTTTGAAATCCTTAGCTGTTGTTATAAAAATTTTGCCAAATTCGTAAATATTTATCCGCAAGTTTTATATAGGAGTCCTTGAGAAGAGTTTTTATCATTATTTGAGAAGCTTATTAAGAAAACTTGATAAATCAATAATGAGAAAATGTTCAGGACACTCAAAAAACTTGATCAGCTGTTCTACTTGAAGATTCCAAATAAAAGAAGTGATACATCCAGTGAGTAATTACAATATTTTTGTTGGAGATGTTGCGTTTTGTAAAAGGAGGAATGAGATACAATCTTTTATAATGTCTCATCATAACATGGTTTTATTTCGTCCTAGCTTCAGCCTGACAGAAAATTCAATGATTGTAGGATACCAAGTCACATTTAAATGTACTAAATGAGAACTAGTATCGCCGTACTTCGTGAGAGTTTATCGTTCTCCCTCCATTTTTTTGAAGAGCTGTCTTTTTCTAAATCCTACTAATTACTTAACGGTATTGTGGCATAACTAGAAATAAGATCACTTGAGTCAGAAATGGTTTTTTACCTCTTTTAATCAAACCTTATTGATAACATTTATTTAATTCCATTTTGGATTAATTTGTCTCCTAAACTTTACTCGGGGTTTAAAATGAAAATTTACGAAATTTAAGATATCACATTCGTATCAAGTTCTACATTAAAATAAATATTAAAATCTTAGTACTGTATGCTGAGATTATTGCATTCCAATATACTACGTTAATATTGTCTCTGCAGCGATTTTGTTAGGTATTCTTCGTCGTGTTATTTGAAACCATTTACCTACATTACCGTTGAGTAAATATATAAATTTTTCAGCATCGTTTAATCAAATCGCTTACTAAACAGCCCCAAGTGAAATCCATCCAATACGTTCACATCATTACTTATCGTTTCCCCTTCTGTTCGCAGATTGTGGCCTAGGGCGATTCTCTATGCAAAGCTCTTATTCCTCGGCAAACGCAATTAGCGAAAACCTCCTAAAGAAAATAACGCGGACGAACGAAATGTTATGATTATGTCGGCAAACATAATCGAGATTGTCCAATTAAAGCCTAGACGAGCCGGGAGCGTCGACGTGTCGCGGAATGAATGCGTAAACCTTTTATTTGATTTCCGAAATGGCCGCCTACCACCCTAAAAATACCCGAAAAGCTCAAATAAATATTCATTCTATCGGTCTTCGGGACAACTCAAATGGACTCGCGCATTATTTCTTTTTATTAGGTTTGATATCCTTCCTTGTTTATGTTTTTTTTTCTTTTCCGCATGTCAAAAGGAAGGAAGCCATTATGAGGGGTGAGATCGGTTATGAATGATGTTTTTTAGGTGTTGGGTTCCATTTTCGTTTTCGAGCGCGGGAAATGAGCTTTTATGGCAAGAGGGGGAGGAATGTTTTCTGTTTCAGAACTCAAATGGAAACGCTGAATTGAGTGTAACAGGAAAAGGTAACAAGGGCTCTCGTGTTAAGGACTTAATGTTAATTAGTTAATAGTAGACTGTGTAGTTGAGCGAATGATTAGTGCCGGCGCATTTTCCATTTAAAAATCAGGCTTTTTTTAAACAACAAGTGCTTTTGTCGTTTACAATTGATTTTAAAACACAATGCACTACAAAAATTGAAAAATAGAATAATTTCGCTTTGCTTTAACACCCGGATACTCTAAGTGTTTTCGTAATGCATTCGAGGATCTCTGAATAAAGACTAGAAGAATAAAGAATAATGAATAGTGAAAGAATAAAATTTGCCCAAGGAAAAATGAACAAGTAATGCAATATTAGATTATGCAATAGAAAACCAAATTTTCCTGATTCTCCCCGAGCATGTGAGATAAATAAATATCAAACAGTCTTGTGTCTCCAAACTTGAAACATAAGCTTCATAAATTGGGTACTCTCTAATACAGTACACTTTTAAACAACTAGCGTCACCTTTACGTCAGGTCTATTCAATATGTTGCAATCATTGTCTTGAAAAATTTCTAACTTAAACACAAGTTATTTATTTAAATACAAAATTAATGAATAGGCAACAGTGAGTTTTGGATAAATTCGTCAAATAAATATACTTCAGTAACGTTAAGAGCAGAATTTTGGTACAGATTTTATTTTAATACTAGTGTAATAATTGATACAACTGAGCATTTTTCAGTTGTTTAAACATGAACTTTGTTTAAATAAGTGTAATTATTAGTCGGTTTTGTTAACAAATAAAGCCACTTAGCATTAAATGTATACATTACGTTGAAGTTATGTAAGAATAAACAATACATAAATTTGGAATACGTTATGAATCTGACAGAACAACGAGTATGGCTTCAGTAAATAATTAACATATCACAATATTACTTTTTGGGGGTTTAACACAATCTACCCTCGGCTAGCCACAACGACACAACCAAGTTACGTTTGAACGAATTTTGTAGATTAGAATAAAAATTGTTTTCAACAACAGCATCGCTAAGTCGACTACAGGACCTGCTGTGTAAACTTTCTCGCGTGCCCAAGAAAAAACCTAATTTAAAAGTAAAGAACGGCCTCTTTGTAACGGCCGACAATAAAAATTGCCGGCGATATTTTCGTGTTCGCAAGAAACTTTTTTCTCTCTACAAAATCGATTTATCATGCTCGTTTCGAATATGTTTTTGTTTGACAATATCAAGAATTATTGGTCTCGGGAAGTTTTTTGTAAGAGGCGCATTTTTCTCTTTCACTTCTGATAAGACGTTTTCTTCGTGAAAAGTTGTTAATTTTTTTGGAGGACAAAGCCCGCGTTAGTGCACGGAGACACTTCTAAACAATATTCTCCAAGCTTAAAAGAGAGAGGCTCGCAATAAAGCTAATTAATCTTGAAATTTTTATCCATTGTGTGTCGCTCCAAACTAAAGGAGAACTTTAAACATTTTGAATTTTAACAAGAAATATAAACCAGTCCTGTATATTCGAACACGTACACACGTTTGTCAAACAACGCACGAGACGTTTTCATTGCAATCACAAGGCGAAGAAAGAACCGGGGCGGAGTTTTATGTCCTCTTTGAAAACAGAAAGGGAAGCAACGAGCACCCTTCAAGATAAAAAATACGATAATAGCAAACTTATCGTTGTGGCAGAAGTGCAAGAAAGTTTTATCACGTGGAAATAAATTTCCTCTAAGCACACGCTATGAGAAATGAAATGTATCCATTTGCATAAAAGAACTCACTTTATGCACTTGTTTTGAAATCTTAATACGAGTTTGATTGGCGCGAAGAAGTGCAACAGAGAATTTGATCTATGAAAGCGAGTTTGGATTCCATTTTACGATAATGGGTATGCTGCAGACTAACAAAAAAGATGTATAGAAATGGATCGATTACTCCGGATATGGAAATCGCAGCACACATAAGAAATGTTAGAAAAGAATTTAAAGATTGAATATTTCGTTGGCATCCCGGTAGAAGTCGTTAATACCAAAAGAGCATTCATTGTTACCTTAAAACCATATGCTATCTTAAAAAGGCGATTTCTATACCGTAGCAGAACTCACTCAGTAGAGCGCTTTGCGTATAATTTGTTGATGAAATGAAATAATCATTAAGTCACATATAATACTGTTCATACAAACCATTACTCATTGAAAGGATTTAGTTACAATTAGCAGCCTAACATTTTAATATTTCCAGGTTAAGTTTTAAATACTTGCGTGGCAACACATACAGCTAGAAATGTTTGTTAATAAATGATTTTAGTTAATTAACTTTCACATCATTAGATTAAATAATTAATATAGAGAAGTGTTAAGGTAAACGCATTACCAAACTAAGCACATATGGGCAATCCAAAAAATAAGAAAATCGTCATTCATTCGGTTGTTAAATTAATCAGCAAGTAGGAAATACTTGATTTTGGATGTTGCTTAAAAGAATTTGATTAGGTCAGTATGATAAAATACTGACTTTTTACAGTACCTATAGATGATTCTATCAAATTAACAGTGATGAAAGCAAATTAATTTCTCAAATCCCTGCATTCAATGATAGAAAGTGACACAATGAATAGCGCATTAAAAGGAATATATGAGTGTTTCCACACTAAATGACTGGATAAATATTTTCAAAACGACCCAACCCAAATGAAGAAAGATGAAGGAAAATCCACATGTCATCAGGTATCATCGATTTTAATGAAATTTTGGAAGTACTTCTTTAAAAACAAAAGTGTTCATACACAAAAATGCTTTAGAATTGAAAAATGGAAATAACTAAAATATGGTTTTGCTCATTTAGCCTCTTGACTCTAGCTGTAATTCAGTTCGTCACCTTTTAGAAAAATTAAATAAAGTTGGATTATTTCAAATATTATTTGTTTATGTTTAAAATATTATTTTAAAACATATTAACAGTACGACAAGACGTACCATAAGACATCTATAACTACTTCTCAGTCTGCCAAAGTTCATCAAGTCTCAATTTTTGGTAGGTATGAATTATATTCCATTACTTACAATTCGCAAACCATATTTTGATTTTAATATACACAATGAAATTTTGCTCCACATCTGCTAGAATGTCTACGATATGTATTGTAGCCATTAATAACATCATATTAGTCTTAATTGTTATATTAAGAATCGTATGTGTAATATCCATTGCTGTGTTAAAGCGTTTACACATTGGCGCGCTTTCACTCGTAAGTACCTCTAAACTTGAGTAACTGTAGGTATAAAATTTATCTACGGGTATAAAATGTAAGTAAGTTAAGTGTTGCCGTATTGGGGCTCTCTTACATAAACAGGGAATGTGCCAATCTCAGAGTATATAAAATTTCATTACGAATTATAAAATTTAAACAAACACGAATAATTAAATTTAGAATTTTTTTACCCCTAAACCCATTAGCTTATTAAACAAATTGTCAGATTTCTAGTGCTGATTAACAACTCTGTTAGAATTCAGACGGCTTAACCTGATGCTCGTTCTCAATAACTTGAATAATACGTTCGATAATTCCTATGGCACATACCCGCATTGTATGATATAATAATGCCAAATAATTTAACGTTGAATCCCCTACGTTAAACGATTTTCGATATTAACATCACAGTGCCCTCGACAGATAATAGTTTCCTCGAGTTACGTAATATTACTTTGTATTCGCATTATTTCCAGACAAAATCTTGGCGAATTACCCAGCGAACGTTTCTAACCAGTGTGACAGTTGCATTATGACCCGCAGGGATCTCTCAACTTGCCTCCACACGTTCTCATTATCTCTAGTACTACGGGATTATTTCCCAGAGACAAGTAATATGCGTTAGCAGACTTAATTTTATATGTATGTGTACTTTAACCGAGCAGTATTTTGCATGTTGTAAAGTTCACGGCTTATTACGTTATGTGCATAGTTTGCTCCAACTTTCGGGCGGCTTAGAGGGACATTTTGTGGAAGAATTGGGATCGATTGGCTTCGAATATAGTCCACAACCACCGTACATTGTCATACTCAGTAGATAAATAATTGCAAACGGATAAATGAAGGGGTAATTTATGAACATATGGAAAATTATATGGAGGGATTAACACTTGAAGAATGCTTCATTTTAATAGAAATGGTGACACTTTATTTATTTCAGCAGAAAATATAAAGTAATAGTAACTATTAGTTCTACAGAATCTTCTATTTGTACCTACAGAGTTTAATCAATTGCCTGTGTATACCTCGAGTTTTCACTAGAAACTAACTATAACTAAACTAAATCAACATCTTAACTATATAAAAAGATAGCTATATAAAGTGGGGACTGCTTGCCTACAACCCTAAGAAACTCGAGAATTTTCTGATCGTATACAAAGCATGCACAGAAAATAGAATAGCAATGATAGGTACAAATGTTAAAATCAAATACAAGAGTACATGTGTACAGATATGTAAGAGCAAGAAGTTCTTGTAAAGGAAAACCCAGCAGGAACTGATTACACGTAATCTATAATTCATTGTTTAAGGCATTTTCTGATTAATATGTTGGTTACCGGTAAGCATTTCAAATCATTTGCCAATTTGTTAAATATCAAATTTTTCGATTTCTATACTAGATTTATCCAAAATAAGGTTTTAATTTCTTGCTTTAGAGTTCCTGTACATGTTTCACGTAAGCTTTAATATTGGTAACAGCCTCTAAACAAAAGTTTTGATGGATATTCAAGGCTGGAATATGAACAGAGAAATCATTCACACATATTATTTGAAAATATTTTTTGTAGTTTCTGTCATTTGTTTAATACAGCAGAAGAGGCTCCTCCCCATGCAATACCACACACAGCTATACTAATAAATACAAAGGGCATAGCACGCAAACCCCAGCTTTCTCTTTGTTAATCTTGCCTTAAGTTTAACAAAAAATGGACGAAGTACTCTTTTATTTCAATAAAAAAATATCAATAGTTAGTTATTAAGAAGTAACAAAGTAGTAATGATAAATATGTTACAAGAAAATATATTAAAATTATTTCATGAACAACATTTAGGCAAAAATTGTACTAAAATTCTTGTTAGAAGATATTGTTGGTGAAGGTATTACTGAAGCAATAGAATAATTTATTTGTTGTGAGTTCTGTGTGTATTTTCAAAAGTTCACAAATTGGGACCCCTTGCACCTTTGGCCAAATGCATATCATTAATTTCAATAGTGCATATAGACTTCTTCCATATATATTTTTATAAATTTTTAAAATGAATTGAAATTAAGCTAATGGAAAATCATCTGCGCATGAAATTGTCTAAGAATTAAAAGAAATATTTTCAATCTTTAGATTACGCCTTAAATTTTTCTGGAATAATGGTCCTCAACTTAGATAATCAGAATTTAATAATTTCTTTCCTGAACCAGTGAAATTACCAGCACATTGTCCACAAATAAACAGAATCACTGTTAAAAGGGTATACATGAATAAATGAGTTTAATATACTTTTGTCTTAACGTACGGTCTTCAGTTATAGAAAATGGAACAGAGTTGTGCTACTAGTAACTATTAACGACGTTTTATTGAGAATATACATTTGTTAAAATATTTCTTAAAGGCAGTGGAGACTTTTATACAACAATGTGAAATTTACAACAAATATTAATTTTGCATGAATTTGCGAATGCATGAATAAAGATTGTGATTGAGTTTATGAAAACATTAGAATTAAAAACTTCAACATGTCACATTTGTAACCACACTTCAGTAATCTTAAGTCAAACAGATATTTTCTACATTTTATATAGTTGTACATTCTAATGATCATTCCATAAAGCGTTTCGAATATCGACATTTCCGACAGATTTATCAGTACGAAGACAGGAATAACATAAATTTTGAAAATATTAAGGTAATTTCAAATGAAATAGTAATTTTGATTTAATTCACACCATTCCACAATACTACTTTAATCAAGTATTTTAATGTCATTATTTTCTACTGAATTCCTCGTTAATTAATTCCAACAAATCCATTATTATGAATAACTAACTATAACGCAGAAATCAGAATTGCATAATATCGTATCCAAGCTCGTGCAGCTGGGATTACGAATTTTTAATTTTAATTAATGTGTTTAATATCAACGGATTTCGATGGACCAGTTTAATGAAATATTTCATCCGACAAAACGTGACATGTAAAAATATGTTCATACGTGATAACACATTTGAGTGAACGAAATATTTCCATCAATTTATTTAATTAGTTTTTCCAGACCGAGAAAATAAAACAATATTGCTTCAACTCCCCTGTTCCAACGGTCGCTATTATCTCACACACAATTGGTTAATTATGCTCTTGACTTCAAGTAAGCAGTTGAACAGACGCAGGAAGGAGACATCAAAAACAAAAACAATAAAATAAGAAATATATATATAAGAGTCTGCGCCACGGAAATTGTACAGTGAAGGGCACAAGAAAGCAGTTTTTCGTCTCACAGCGACTTTCTAAGGGAAAACGTCTTCAGGGGACCTGACGAGAAGCGCGGTCTTTATAAGCCGAACGAAATACCGTAAAACAATGCAGAGGGAACTAATTAAATTTCTTTGGAATTGTTTTGTTACTTTGATTTTTTTAATCTAGAGAATGAAAAAACAACGACACACGTATATATAACAAAGTAACAGTCAAATAAAAGAAGTTTGGTTAGTGCCGTAGTTCTTCCAGTTTATTTCATTTGAGGAAACAATGGACGTTGTGAGTTTGTTTTCAAACGCTACGTGGAAATGTAAACAATAATACATAGTTAATCACATATTTCGAAAATATTCAACAAACGAGGAAAAGAAACAACTGGAATAATAGAAGTCTATTCGAACACGTTGGAAATTTTCCACTTTTTAATATTTAGATTTAAACACAGAACTAATTCGTTTGCCAAGATAATTCCTTCATATTCTTTATAGTATAGGCTTTTGGTCGAGTTTCTTAAATATCTGTTTATAGACACTTAGAATTTTCATGCTGTTGTCGTCGTTCTGTAGAAGTTCTATCGCGTTGATGTTCAGGCTACTGAACCATAAAGCCTAAAAAGTTATGCTATGAATTCTTGAATCCCCGAATTTCTCGCTAAATTTTTTTATTTCCATAATTTATTTAATGATATAAACTCGCCTCACCCATAGTTTACATTGTTTCTATTCATATATCGCATAATAGAGTTTATGATTACAATTGATTACAGTTATTGATTACAATTACATTGAAGTTACAACCCTGTATCATAAAACCTAAAGGGTTATGTTATGAATACTTGAATCCACTATCTTATCGATAAATTTTTTCTTTCCATTATTTGTGATATAATACAAACGCGCCTTAGGCTTTGTTTACACTATTTCACACTACAAATTCTAGTATTGTTGCCCCATTATTTTGGTTTTCCGCCAATTAAGATAAAGTTAGTTAAAAATCACTATATGCTAAAAAACAAGTTGTAGGAAATAAAAGGAAAAAGAGTAAGGTAAATTAAGCCAAAATCGGTCTAGTTATTTCTCAAAAAATAAGGAAAACTTAGGAAGTACTGAAAATGACTTAATTTGATATGTGGAACTTTGGTATTGACTGAAATGATGGGCCTGTAACCACAATTATAGATTTCTGAAATTCTCCACAGTTTTCTTCGGCACTACTTCTGCTAGACATGTAGTGTCATCAAGCTATAGAGAAGAGCATAAGGTTCTACATTTCATCCGCATGAAGTATGTCGATAGTTTGAGTTTAACTTGGTCACAGACGCAGTGATTTGTTTGAATTTTTAATTCAGCATTTTCAACAATGTCACTGGATAATTCTACTGGTTGGACTGCTACAGGCTTTGATTAAGTATGCATCTCCTTTTATCCTTGTGGACGCATTTCCTACCTGGTCGTATTTTTGCCTGACCAGGTTGGGTGAGGAAACAGTCTAAAGGCTCCGTCTACACACTCGAGGCCGTGTGACGTCAGTATATTGACGTGAGTGACAGTGATTATGTATAGATAGTAGAGTCAAACCAAACCAAAAGAAAAGCTTTTAGAGAAAATTAAACAATATTTAATGGTTTACATTTTTCATACTCGGGAAGTGAAAACATGACTTAACTGCTTGCCAGAATGAGAACTCTGCGTTCTGATCTTCACATCTAAACTTCCCGAAAGTTCTCAGCCATCTGTCAATTTGTATCCTCATCATCCAAAGTAAGGGGAATGACAAAAATACCGCCGCTGCTCTTCCCCCGAGGGAGACATAGAAGTAGAACAACAACAACATCTCAATCTCCTAAAATCACTAAAACGCCGTAAAGGCCCCTCAATGCGGGACCAGGAGCGTGTTTCTGAGGAGTTCTCAGTTCATTAGGTAATTTATTTTGACGATGTGGAAGTAGGTACGAAGCGCGGGCGGCAAACACACCGGAAATTTCCCAAAAGGCCATGACAGATACGGCGCGAAGGAATGAATTCGGGAATTTTCGAAGACGAGGCGGGTAGGGCGGGGTTCCAGGGCGAGAAAAATGAGGTATAAACACGTCGGAGCGCGCGAGCCGTGCTCCTGTTACACCTGTTTTTAAGTTTTGATTTAATATTGATGATTTATGGGAATAAGTCGCTTCGTAAATGTTTTAGGAGTTGATTTGGATTAGAAAAGTTTAGCGTGGGGTCTTGGAGAGGTGTGGATTGAAACTGGAAAACGTAACAGTTTTAGGTGAAATGCGTAGCCCCCGCAATAAATTGTGAAATCATTTGTCGCACACATGATTTGCTGGATAAAGCAACGTAACAATGTAAAAAAAATTTTTCCTAAATTCCTTTGTCTTTTTTTTTTTATCTTCACAACCTTTACGTATTCAAGTTTATATGTGTGTAATATAACTCCCACACCTTAAGACAAGTTGAAGATCACAGATGTACACTACTGAGTACTAAGTAAATGTGAGCGAACTTGAATCGAAATGAAGCAGAGAATAACAAATTGATCAAACCTGAAACGCAAGAAACAGGAGTACGTACCTTCAAGCGAGTTGAGAGAATAAATAGTACAAAGCTGTAACTCGCACGGTCTTAATGACCGTATCACGACAGGCGACAAATGTTATTACCTCGATAAATAATTGTCGAATGCCACATTACCGGATCCTTACCAGAACGTACCTTTATACCGTTAAAAATAACCCCTAACGATCCTTACATATCAAGAACTACAAAACTCCTCTTAATTACAAAGCGACGCCGTGTAACAAAATATTTTCGAATGCATTCCAGATGGCTGTAATTAAGCCTTCAACGGCTACAGCCCATATTTATAAATAGAAAACGGATAAATAAAGTCGATGAGAGCACGTTCCTACCGAAAATAACCCCGCGAGGGTAAGAAGCCAACGACTTTCTGATCCGTGTAACAAGAAAACGAAGTTAAGACGGCACCCCGTGGTCTAAGTTTTCGGCTTTTCAACGCTGAAATAAAATCGGCCGGGATCGTGTTTGTTTCTGAATCGTTAAAGAGGAAAAAGCTGATTACACGAATGTCTTACGTTATTAGCGACAGTAATGATGAGATGTAAATGCGGATCGTGTAACGTTATAAAAGCTATTTACTTCTTTTATGATGGCAGGGAGATTTAAGGCGCTTTTAGGTTCACATTGGAGCCTTTTATTGATCAGGACGAGGATGATGGCCCGACATCATTTCTAAATACAAGTCGAGAACGAAACATATAAATTAATACGAGTTATGGTGCAGAGTTTTGGGCTAGTTGGAGAATTTCATACACAGCGTTCTTTGAGGTTAAACCAAATGCTATTAAATGAACTAAAATAAGCATTTTTCTTTTCAGTTATGTTTACCAATTACAGTTATTCAAGTTTGGGGAGAATTTTGAAAAAAATGTGCCAAGTAGAGAGTACTGGTAGCTAAGTCAAATTGGAAAGTATAAAAAAGTCATTACCCAATTTCTAATAATTCGACATAAATAATAAGGGAAACCTCAATGGTAATTAACTTCCTGTAACTGATTTTTATTTTAAAGTTGTAAAATTGTAGGTATAAAATAACTAAGCCAAGTTGCGAAGTTTGAATTAAATCACTAAAACAGTTTTAGAGAAAAAAAATTCATAATTCTTAGGGAAAGTCATCTTAGGGTAGCTTTTTAAAAAATGTTTCACGTAGAAATTATAGGTACTAAATAGCTTTGCCAATTTGTGAAGTCAAAAATAAACGACTAAAAGCTGTTTTAGAGTAAATTAAGGAAAACTGAAAATTCTCAAGAGAAAAGTTTATATCTCTCTTACGTTATTAGCTATTAGCGATAGTAGTGAGATGTAAATGCGGATCGTCTAGCTAGAATTATTCACTTTTATAAAGACAGGAAGCTTTAAGGCACCTTTAGGTATATGAGTATATTCGAGAACTGAGAATGAAAAATATTTCAATACCCTAATATGAGTTATTTCGCACTAAGAGATTATTTTGATTGTTTGCTACAATGTCTAAAAAATATATAAAAATAACATGTATTTGGACAAACGCAACACCACAACAAGCATAATTATCGAAAGAGGAAATGTTGAAATTGAAATGAATGATGAAAATGTTGTTTGACATACAACGCATTAAACGAAAGAAAATCTAACAAATTCAAATCTTAAACGTACCCTTCATTTTGCTTTCAACTTGGTTTTTTCCTTTCTTTCACCTAACCCCTAAGTTGTATCCCCATGTGCACCCCCTGGGATCTTTAGACGTCACAATATGAACCTGACAAAGGAAAATAATTGCGTAATCTTGCTACCTTAAATAATCCAAAAGTATCAGATTCTTTAGGAAGAGAGATGTACATAAATATCATGTTTTTGGTCAGTTAGAGGACAACGATCCATTACAGACTAATCGTTACAATCATAGTTACAAAAAAATAGGTGGCCAGTAAAACACAAAATGATCAGGATCAAGATTTCCTAATTGTTGTAATAATAAAAATATCATAGAAAAATGTTACCAACTAAAAGGATTGTTAAGGTCTGCCCATAAGAAAGGATTAGTAACCATTTAATAGTTTTGTGACACGTATAACGGTGGTAGGTAACAGGAAATACAAAGGTATTTTATAAGAAATATTAACAACATTAATGAAATGGAAAACTGTTAATAAAGTATTACTTTATTACATTTCTGATAACAATTAATTATTAAATATGTTCTGAATCTGTATTATTATGTAATTTAGACAGACTGTTGTGTCAAAAAACAAATATATGTTAGCTTATTATTTTTGAAGAAACGTTTTTCCTCTTTGCGACTAATGGGAATTGTTTAAACAAAAATCCATCGAAAGTACAATAGATATCCTTTTCAGATCAGAAATTAACAATTTTCGGTGTCATAATGTTCACAAATTGTAAACGAAGAAACGTCCATAGTACGTCAATTGAAACAAAAATGGACGTTCAAAATATTCGAATCATATCGCAATACAATACACCTAATCAAACCCTGATGAACTGAAGTACTGAACAATGCTGCTGTTAAACAGGCGGCCTACAGGTGTTAATTATACAAACATTTCTAATGAATTTGGTTTGGATTATTATACAATTTCTCATTCATTATTTATAAACGAAGAGAACTCATTATATTTCCGACATGTTTATTTGTCTCACTTGATCTCAAGGCAGATTTTTTCGGACGCCACTTCATCATTTTCACATTCGTCAGCACGTTAAGAGTTGTTAATCAATACTTTACATTTAATTTTGCTAACGTCGTTAAAATTATACGGCGTATCCTTAAGGAGACACTTTGTTTTTCGCTGAGTAATTGGTGCTCGAAAGATCCTTGTATTGGATTAAGTTCTCTGAGAAAATTAAATATAAAGATAGGAATAAAGCTCCGTACGAAATTGAATCAATCATCTATAATACAACTTAGGTAAATTGTATATATAACCCACGCATATAAGGGAGGGTTAGAAAGAAATCTAATTTACATTCAAAAGGTTGTTTTAATATTAGCGATAATGTAGATGTTTTATAGTATTAGGATACTAAAGCAGATAAAACATTTGCTAGGAACTTTAATATTCGATAATACTAAAGAATTCACTTAAAGCGAATCTTCTTATTGATATCGTACCTCCGAGTTTCCCGTTTTATCCATATTAAAAATCGTAAAGTTTTTAGCTTAAACCTGAAATTATCTTTAGCTTTGTTGGATATGTAAACAAACCGAAGTTGATAAAAGAAATATAACGATATCTCGAGGCTTTCACGTTATGGAAATAACAGAAGTAGTTCATGATTAAATAATATCGAAAAATATCTTTCTGGAAATATCGAAGGCAACGGAGTGAAACAAAGAAATCCTTTTTTATATATCGCCACAGTGTGAGCATACGATTATTAATTACATACGACAGTATCGATTGGCAAGCCCTACGGCCTTTTAAAATCGACCTTTTTAAAAATTCACGTTTGATACCCGTTGTCGCATTATGCCCTGTTTGTGATTTTCCGTACACAAACATCGACATATTACAGCCATTTCTAGTATAAACATTAATGTTTACTGTAGCGTTTCAATTCAGTTAGGCTACAAGAATGCCCAGCTTTAATATACGCACATATCAGGTGTATAATTGGTAACAATGTTAATTAAATTTGATATTCACAGGGGAATAAATAAACATTCCTACAAAAATGTTAAAGCAGATCAATTTATAAAAAAGATATAATGTACAATTTCATTCCTATTCATAAAGTATTTGTACATGCACATTTAAAAAGCTTTACACAATGAAGAAAACGTGTCATAATTTACACTTTTAAACATCAAACAATGCAGTGCTTTCTCCAGCCATTTTGTTCCTGACGTATTCAGATGACAACTGTTAACTGTTTAACACACGATTTGATACACAATTTACGAATTATGGAAGTATTTTGATGGAACTCATTTGTAAACTGACGTCCTTGCCTCAACAACTACTTCGCTTGTATTTCACCTGTTATAAAGGTTCATCACGAGGACTCTCTGAAGACGTTAACAAGTCAAAAGTTGCAATATCTGTCATAGTTACAAACGAGACTTCAATTTACCGAGTCACTTCGCAGAGAAAAGTTTGAGAAACCGTTAAGGCAGCTGAAAGCTTTGATAAATTAAAGCGCAACTTTAAAGTAGTGTAAAAGTTTTCATATTTTGAAAAGTAATTACAGATTTAACACTCGTAGTAAGTGCGGCCTTCGTAGACACATTTAAGTGTTAATAAAACTTTTGTATCTACAAACTGATTACTGATCTCACGGGAAACAAATCGTGGGAATATTTATTAATTTTTATGGGAGGATTTCAGAAAATATTAATACTACGAATTTCTCTTTCCGGGGAAATTTCTGAGGATTGAAAATTATATTACAGTACCTGAATATCTAGAGACGTTTAACTTGACACGTTTATAGCATAGGGAACGAAAGCGGCAACGAGATAATTTGGGAAAATACTGTAACTTCGAATCTACCTTTCAAATAAGGGACATAATTAATTATTACTCCCCGACCAGCTAGAAGCTTCAAACAAGGCACACTAACAGTTTAGACTCCGAAATATATAGGTAAAATTTCAGTTTCAGATGGGGTCATCACGCCTTGAAGTTTCTGTCTTCCTTCTAAGAAATCAAAGTTCAAGGATGATAAGAGATAGACGTTATCAACGTTTCTTCGAGGGTGAATTCCTGTCATTTTAAAAGATATAAATTTCAAGAAGCGACGTCGAGCTTTTTTAATAAAATATCAATATAAATCATCTTAATGCTGATGACAAGTGTAAATAGAACATACCACGAGAGAAACGATACTACAATAGTCAAGTTTAGGGCGAACGAACGAATAAAAAAGGTTTTCAAATGTGGCGTGATTATAAACGTAATTGGAGTTTCACAAAATATACGCAAGTGTTTTTTGGTCCTTGCTGAGATAGTTTCTTCGAGATGGGAAGCAAAGGATTACTCGGTGTCAAAGAAAATTTTAAAGTTCAGCCTTTTAAGGGATTGTCCATTAAACAATCGACACACCTAGACCCGAAAAACTAACTTTTGCAACTTTGAAGATTATTTGCCTCGCAGCAATTCGTAATAACATGAAGATAACGGGGTTAAGAGGTCAACATCATTTTTTAATTTGATCGAAGTACAAATCTTTAAGTCATCAGCATAAGCCAGTATCGGGCATGCAACAGTCCAAAGTTAAGCATCCAGATAAATCATATATAATAAAGGGTCCAGGTTATATCCTTGCAGTACATCAGAAGTTGACAGATTTATTTAGATTTATAACCATAAAATAAAATTATATTTGACCGACAGATATGATTCGAGAAGTTTCAACAAAGGCATTCTTGCACTCTCATTAAAAATCTTAAAAATGTTCAAATACTTATGCAACGTTAGATAATACTGCCATTGTAGTTTTTTAAGCCAGATCACTATTTTGTGGTTCATGTAATTCTTGCTGGTTTCCACAGACAGGGAACCTTTCTGGAAGTCAAAGCCAGACTTATAATTTTACAAAGAGGCGCTGCTAATGCCGATGGAGCATTATGAATAAGCTTGGTATAGATCATCTCCAACAGTTCAGCTGGAATTTTAAATTATTGTAAATCATGGAATTTCAATAATTATTTATTCTTAGACGGTATCAAGTCCAAAAAAAGGATGATTTAAAAAACCTGTAAACTGACACTGTTATTTCTGGTTTAGACGATATTTTTTAATAAACGAATCACTTCAGGAGTAAACACGTTACGAAAAGAAAACAAAAGTTTTTGACAGTACAGGAATAGAATCTAATCTATAATATAGAAATTTATAATAGGAATAATACAATATATGAATAGATGCATAACAAAGGGAGCAGAAAGTTTTATACGAAGTGTCTAAATAATCATCGATATTTGCAAAAGAACTTAAGCATGTGCCATCATTTTCCACCAGATTTTCGTATAGAATTTCAAAATCAGCTTTACCAAACATGTATCGAGGAACTTCAGCTACAGAAAAATTTTGAGATCTATTGAATTGAGAACATTGAGAACATGCAGATAATTATGGATGATACAAGTTCGAGCCACCCAAAACCGACTGATAACAATTTGAGAAATCCAAATCCAGTATTCCACCACTAGTATTACAAATGCTGATGGAACTATGTGAACGGTGACTCACATAAGCGTCTACGGATGATTCAAGTTGTGAAATTGTTTTTGGTCATAAGAGTTTACTTATTTTCATATTGAGTATATTCGTACTAATTAATCGTCACTAATTAAAGAATATGGTATGTACAAAGCAAAAGGGTAAATCGAAAATGATTTGAAGATGCACTTGCAGACAACCAGATTGATCAGAAGAAACGGCCATGAAAGATAAGCAGTGTTAAGTAGTTAGTGAATCAGCGAGGAAATACTAATAACAGCCCACCGCCAAATGCTTTCAGAATATTCAAAAAATTTCTGTAACATCCAATAAAATTATAAGCATTTGGAAACAGTTCTTCATTCTTAACTGATGACTTCAACCAGGACTCAGTAGCAATAACAATATTAAAAGAAAAATTACGTGCACTTGTATAGAACTGATGTGATTTAGTACGCAAATATCTAGTATTCTGGTAAATAATATTAAGTTTATTATAAGATATCAGGCCCCATTTGTTTAACTTCAATTAATAACAATTTTTGGGACACTACACATAGAACATCACAAACGGTCGTTATACATACTTTAGAGCAGTGTTTCCCTGTTTAAATGGGGAAAATATGACAAAATAAAAACACGTACATTTTATTTCATCAGGTTGCCAAATTAAAAAATCATCGCAGTGGTGTATATCACCTAACATACATGCAAAACAGCGTGCGTTTTTAATAAGTTATACTCAGTTTGTCCTAAATTGGTAGGCTATTTCTACTAATGCAAACAAGTCCAGTTGACAAGTTCAGTTTTACTCGAAATGTGTTGAAAACCACTGTTCGAAAAGTCAAACAAAAAGCGCCTCACAAAGCAAACATTCAAACCACTTTCGCCCCCGAACGGAGAGCATGATATCCGAAAAAATTTCGCATTCTGACGTCTCACAATCAACAGATAAAAGAGCTCCCACGTGAAGAACGCGGCTTTGATCCATCACAGGCGACGTATTTTATTGTTTAGCAAAAAAGGCATAGCCGCCGGTATTTATGCTTTGACAATTTAAGAATTAAATCCCGCGGAGAAAATATTGCACCTTTTTCGTGCCCATTTTCCGTCTCTTCGCGGAAAAGCTTTTCAATTTGTCCCGAGCCGTGTCATATGTTTATCAATAATCCTACGGAATGGGGACGAGTCTTTTCGGCGTGTCGACGTGTACGTGTGCAGGCACGTGGGTGCGTAGGGAAGGGCGAAGGATAAAATCGACGTATTTCATGTTTTTATGAAGGGCGAAAAGTAAGGAGAGATGTTCGAACAGAAAGCCTCTTGTGAAATATATTGAGCCCAAATTCCGGCGGAAGTGAGCTGAAGTTTTACGTACAAGTGTCACTTTGAGTCTCGCAGCATACAATTTTTCCATCCCTTATGTATACATTTACCTAAGAAGAATATAAAAGAAAAGATTCCTTTCATCAAATCACGAATTAATAGGGTAGAAGTAAAATCAGCCAAACCATATTGAAGCAAGACATGGAAATATATAATAGCCCGATCGCATTTTTCGTTTCATGTGTAATTTTCTTTCAAGTCCTGAGATATTTATAAGTTAAATAATTGATACACAATTTGGACAATTTATAAAAATCTGTTATTTAAAGTTCCTTCCGCAATCCATTAAACAACCCTTCCTAACAAAAATTAATCGGTAGTTAAAGAACCATAGACAAAAACAACATGGCTTGCACTGGTTGGTCGAATCCATCAATTACGTTATTTTAGGATGGCAGTTGCTAGGGATTCCGGTGATGCGTTCAATTTGACACACAAATAGATGTTTATTGTGATAAGCATCAGCAGCATTGGTGGTACATGTGGTAATAGGATGTGCCCACAAAGGTGTGGAATAAAGCCCTGTCCGAGGCTGGAAATTCTTTCTGTGTTTAATCGTATGAATCTTCCTGAATCGATGTCCTACATGTATATTAAACATTTAGTTTGAGAATTCTTGAATTGCGAATATAGCACTAAATATAACGAAAAAGTCCCAGGAAACCAGACCCCTTCCGATATGAAATCATACAAATTATTTAGTGAATATGTGAAAATTTGAACTACCATTCTTCGACAGTTTATAGGATATTTAATGGGATTGGAGGATGTAACATACCGGTATGAAGTTTAGAATTTGAAAACCCATACTTTCGAATTCGTCTCCATAGTCAGTCTCCATACGCAAAATTTTTTGATATCTTTTCAGTATGGTTATGAAAGCTTTCATAAACTACCTTACACAGCGAATGAAGTAAGATAATGATGTATTGCTATAAACTAATTAAACATTTGCTTTAATGAATTTCCCTCATTGTTTGTACTCTATTTTCTTTCCACTATTATATGGGATATATATCCCATATAAATATGGGAATTTTTTCTAAGTTTGTATGTACTTTTACAATTTATTTGAATATTGTTACTTTACAAAATTACATGAAAAGTACATAATTATACAAACGTATACATAAAATAATTATAGTATAAAAACTTGTCTGAGATTGCTCCGCCAATTGATCTGCTGATAGTGCTGATGCCCAGTTGTTTATATCTACTAGGCTCACAAACCAACCGCTTGGGATTGACATATTTGCATACGTACAGTTTTGTAGCTTCGTTAGGTTCAACTTCTATTTTCTAAGCTATTCTACCAGCTATGATATCAGACTGACTGTCATTGTTCAATTGCTTTTAGATAGCGAAAACAAATAAAAACTAAATATCGACTTAACATTACCAGTAATTTGCTATAGGATAACGCACACCTTTGAAATGTTTCCATCTCTGTGGTGGTCCAAGATTTTTTCGAATAAGATCCATTATCACGCACGTCGCCACAAAGACGTAATAGTAAAAATAATATTGACTGCCCCATTAAACACAGACAGATTAACCCCTTAAAGAATAAAATTAAATTTATTCATGAAGGAAACCACATTTTCACCTCGGATTGTATTCAATTTTCCAGTTCGTTTTCCACCCCACAAAATTGCGAAATTCAATAAGTGAGATAATTCCATAACGGAAATAAAAAGGTAAGATTCTCCATCATCATTTTTCCTTCTCCCAAATTACACCCATCCATCATTTCTAGCTTTCTGGAGTCGAAGGATTCGGCGGCGCCGAAAAATTTTTCATTTTGAACGGCGCTGCACCGGAATAATGAGAGGCATGCACCGAGAGGAAGAGAGAGAGAGAGGGGGTCCGTAATAAATCAGCAGCGGTCGCAGATAAATCGACAAGGCATGCACTCGGGGAAGCCGAGGAAATTCCTACCTTATTAAATGCCGCTTTTATTTAATTGGATATTTTGCGGTAAATATGCTCCGCGGGAGGATCCGGTTCCAGGAAATTGGATCCGATCTGAGTATAATCTCGTCGGGGAAAGTACGAGAGATTGAAATTAGGGATCGTAATGTAAAATGTAAATCATCCAATGTACATTAAAAGGCAAATTAGATATTCATAATGGAAAGAACAAGGCATCGATCCTTGTTTGCATGTCATACGAAATTTTAGAACGCAAGTAAACACAAGTTGATACTTTTATAATTGATTACTCACAATAAACTCTGCTTATAAGTCGCTGCTTGTTCAATATTTTGAAAACCCACCTGTGACGGGAGGAATTGACTAGTTATGGGTGCGTAATTGGCAATTAATAATAACATAATTAAGTCAAAATTTTAATTCGAACAACCATATCTAAGGTAAAAGTTGGTTTCAATATAACTTTTCACCCAATTTACTAAGAAATTCAAACTATGCTTGAGAAGTAGTTGAGGCAGTAAGGGTAAATGTGTCATGATTTTACATGATCGTCTCATAAATACTCCATTTTCCACTCTATAAATCCTTCATTTTCCTATACTATTCACATTTTATTTTAGATTCCAATATTATGTCCGACCTTGGTTACACGTTTGACCAAAAAATATTGAGTCACGAAATATGGAAAACTAGAATATAGAAAATTGTTATTTTTTTCCATTGGAATATGTGCTCAATTGCCGCGAGTTTGGTTTAACTGTATCACCGCCTTTTTATTGTTAATCAAACGTCTAAGGAATGTCTGGATTTTGTTATACATGTCTAATGAGATAATTTAAAAAATATATTTAACAAAGGTAAGGAGGCATACAAAACCCGAAGTGGAAAACATATAATTAACAAGAAAATATGAAAAAAGAATTTTTTTCATTGACTCCTGAACGGCGAAACCTTTTTCTTAAGTATAAAAAATAATCAATAGAAGAACTAATCAAGTTATTGTATCTAACACAGAGCCGCTGGCAATTGGTCTAAAAAATTTAGGCATCAGACTGTCTTATGATTCTTCTGAAGTACAAAAAATTTCATAATTTGTAAATATGTGAAAAAAATTGACCATATCATTCACAGTTTTTTTAGAAACTTTGACAACGCATACTGTGAATGCCTTAGAACTTATTCTGAATATTTTTACAACAGTATACCATCTTATCTTATCATATACAGTAAACCATCTTTATTTCTCTCCCTTCACACCATTTCACCTTAAACTACGCCATTTAGCAATTAAAATAATGATACAGAATTTTAAACACTTTCATTTTAATGCATGATTAACAATGCTTTTGTTAAGCATACTTTATGTTGTATGAATGTTCTTCCTTAAGTGACATAAGTAAAAGCTTTCACGTCTGAACAATAAGAATGCCAATCCAAAATCCTGCCTGTCATTTACTAATAATGATCTCTCGGATAAGCGTTTATTTAAGCACTCATATTCACTAGTATTCACTGCACTATGTGTATTTCACATAGGAACTGTAATATTCCCTGAAACCAAGCTACTTAGTGTCCTAGCCTAGCTTACGAGCGCTTTTACTCCCTTTTGTTTTAATATGCCGAAGACGTTAATTTAAAACCATTTACCGCCTGCCATTTGTTAATGCTGATCATTCCAATAATCATTTATTTAAAGACGACGGCTCCGGTGACTGCAGGAAGAAAAATAAGAGCAGTCTGTTTATCTTTTTACCCTCCAAACATTTACCTTACCGTTCTTTTTATTGTCGGAGGTGTTTATTCAGTTGTTAAACGTGCCTGTCCCGACACCAAAGGAATATCTCATATGATTATTGGTATTTGTGTATATTAACGTGCGCATCGCTAATGCCGCCATTAAAGTTGTAAGCGCCGCCGGCGTTTATCGTTCGATTGACTGCCAGATGCTTGAAACAATAAATTTCACTTTATTACCATAACATTTTTACGAGACATTGGAAAGATGGAGCGCGAGATGACGATTGCAAAGCGATTTAGTCAAATGGTCGATATTTTAGTGCCGATATGGTCATGTTTATGATGACACACCTCGACCTACAAACTTCGAGACATTAAATTCGATTCGAAAGATAAGACCTCGTCACTTGGTCGGTTGGAGCATAATTTTGTCTCCCTTGACTTTCGCCGTGACCGAGTGCTATTGCTCTTAACGCCTAACTCATCTAGGGGAAAAACTCCCGACTTTAAGCTTTTAAGTGGTGAAGTTTTCCGAGTGAAACGTAACTTAAATGAAATGGCTATCGGAAAGAGAGAAACTATATATCAGTCGAGGCTATGAGCTCGGATAGGTGGAATTAAAACAAACATGGAACTAATAAATTTGAGGGGGACAGACGCAGCCTCGAAAAGTGAAGTTCTCACGTCTACGCCAAATATAAACTTTATCTCGTCGTTTTGTCGCGGTCGAGTGTATAAAAATTATGGCTCAGCGTGCGTCGTTGTTATTAACACTGATTTTATAGAGCCGTAAATGCCACGTGTACTCCATAAACTCCCGAACGCTGTTACACCGATTACATTAATGTGATGAAAGATTTTCACTTCGAATGCCCTGTGTAAAGCTGATACGACCAACGAGAGGAAATCGTTTACTGACCATTTTCATCATAAATTACACACCTCTAGGGATTGCAGGTTAATACCTACACGATACCGTATCACTGACGAAAACGTTTAACATTTATTATTTTGTAGGTCAATAGACGCGTGAACTATAACTGAACAGATCTAATATTAACGCAAATTTTAATACAAAGCATTTAACCAGCAACCCAAAATCTGAGAAGTCCCATTAAACAATGCATCTATTAATAACTACTTAATTAGTTAACCAGTAGGCCTTTCACTTGGGAGAATAATGAAATATGAAATTATAGATGTTATAGTCCAGCCTTTGATGGCTTCAGCTTAGAATTCTTTCGGATAAGATGGAGTGAAGTGAAATTTTTACAGTTAAAGAATGGCCCAAAGAACAAAAAGGACCTAATGTCGAAAAGTGCTTTTATCTTGAGGGTGGATATCACCCCTTCTCGTGGGCGAAAGTTATTATACTAATAATAACTACCGGAAGCGATAGAGGAGAGAATTCTCGGCAAAAAGTTTCCAAAAATTTATATCGATAAGTCAATTGTCTTTGAGTAATTCGTAATTGAAAATGGCGGTTTTTTTTTAAAGAAACGCATGTTTTTAAACATGTTTTCAAGAATAACTCAAAAACTTTACATTTATCAAACAAGTTATAATCAACATAAATTATACGTATTAAATGACAATAAGACTGTTATTTTCTTATTTTTTTGGATGCAATACAAACCGATCCATGGCACATTGAAGGTGATCATGTGTTCGCCTAAAATTGAAGTCAAAACATTCAACGACAATTAACGAAAATACAGAAAATTCTCTGAAGGCTTGTATGGAAATCTTTTCATATCACTTAAAATAAACTTTGAAGTTAGCATTTAAACCTCTAACATAAAAATGAAAGGACTTATGAAACTAAAATGAGCTCGTTTATTTCGGAGAATAAGTCTAAAATAAAAACAGCGGTTCTCCAAAAAAATTTAAATGGGGTATTCCATTCATAATTTACTTTTTCAAGCACTAATATTATACTATTTTAGAAACGTTTTGGAATGTCTGCATTGTTTGATTGAAATTCAAAAATTATTTTACAGATTTTTTAAAAAATTATGTTTCTTCTAAATAACTCTAAAACTAAAGAAATTATGAAATGAAAAGTTAGCTTTTTTACTGAGATTTTATTGGTTTTCATTTACGTAAAATAAAAATTAATTGAAATCTAATGGTTTGAAGTTAACCTTTGAATGCTAGGACCATCTTCCCTGTACATTTAAACTCAATAATATGAAAAAAGAAGGGGTTTATGAAAATTCAACTCCACATCCCTTGTAGACCTTGAAATTCCCTGCAAAACGGTATTTGGAGCGACTAAATAACCTAAAATTAAGGAACTTTTCATTGAAAAACCGTCCGTTTTAAGAAATTTTTGGGGAAAATGAATTTAGAGCATCAATGCCCGTACATATTAATAGGTTGTGTTACATAATGGTAAAATCGTATAATGGTAAAAATGGCACTATCCCGAGTATTTTTTTCGTATTAACCACCTTTCCAGCGGACATACTGTATGACATCGACATTCCGGTTTTAGTTTGAATTACGCTAAAACACCCGAAGCACTCCTCATCCCTCGCCTCGATCCCAATTTAATACAAGTGAAGGCCGGGAACACTGAGCAAAAAATCTTTTTATGCAAATTATACATCTATCAGTGTCAGGCACTTTCTCTCTACGAGACTGAATTTGCTTAAAGAAATTCAAATAAGCCCGAAAAACAAATAAATTTTTCCTTTCATCTTAAATTATATTCATTATTCGTCAGTTTCATACGGAGGGGGTGGGTAGGTAGTACTTCAGAAATTAAGCTGATCCCGAGGATCCCCAAGAAGTGCGTTCCGGGCATTCCATGTAAATTTCTTTTATGGGGCTAGCATTTTAGTTAACTAAAACGTGTAAAATGATTACGAGAGGAAATAAGGTCATCGTTGAAATTCAATTCGAGTAAAAATTTGGGAGTTCATATATTTATTTAAACCTACGTACAGTTAAAGTTCTTACACGTTGCTAAAACAATGTACAACGTAAGAACAAAGGGGATTTACTCCTCGAAATAACGTACCTCGGGACTATGTACATTAAGGCGCAGCTTGCCTGGACTCACACTTGACACTGATAAATTGTTTTCAAACAACAAATACTTGTAGATTTGTGTAAGGTGCACCAGAGGATCTCAAAAACAGTTGTTGTCAAAACTATCTGAAGCTCGGTTGTTAAAGAAGCCTTATCCTTTCCTAATTTACGACTAAAACGGATTAAATTTTTGTTGTTTTGATTTTCTCATAATTACCTTGTGACTAAGTAAAGAAACATATGCAATTCTATACTTAACGTCAGTTTCTTGAAACAACAAAGAATCACAGAATAACACCCAGAATAACAGGACGCCGAAATAGTCCATATTCTTTTTTTATGTTTTAGTTGGCAACAGATTGCATTTCATCCCGGCATTGTTTTGACGTTTAAAATTTCATAATTAGAGGGAATGTTTAACATGACGCGGGACATGCCTTGAAACATCAACGTAATTTTAATCAACAGTTCATTGTCCGTAGATATCAATTTTGAATGAGGTTGTGATGATGTTGTCAGCCTAAATATTACTCCAAGCCGCCGTTTTGTTTCAGCCACACGTTATAAGTAGTTGCGTAGGATGCATTTCTCAGACATATCTAGTAGTCAAATGTAACAGATGTCTGTTCCGCCACAGTAGCCATTTTATATTCCCACTTTCAGGCTAATCCCTCGTAATGTTGCTAATTTTCGACGTTAAAATTGATTTTGTTGTTCCTGCAGGTTCCGCGAAAGCGCGGTTATTCTATCGTAAAATTTAACCATACAGCAGTCCCCGTGTATCTCTTGACCGAAATGAAATATCGATATGATAGAAACGCTATATTTTTTAGCTAATTTGTTGCCTTAGCGTGTATATTTGCCAAAAACCACCCCTTTCGATACAGAACAACGCAAGCTTAAGACAGGCAAAAATTGGGCAAAGTAATGCTGGAAAGCAAGGATCAATAGATATTTTTTTGCTAAAATCGGGCTCCATTTTCCCAATATTACTATAAAAGAGTTAAACCTTTTTAGGAATGTTATTAGAGTTAGACACTTCTGGTTGTTATGAATATAGCTCTAATTAATCTGAGTCTTTTTTGTTTATAAACTTTTTTATTAGTTAAATTCATAAACTTTTTTGAGAAGTAGATATTTTTTGGACGTCTTCATGTTCACACTTTCGTTTAACTTCACTTATAACACTAATAAAAACTTTAGAATAATTAAAAATTTCAGTAGATTTTAATGCTAATTTGTTCCGAAAGATGGGGGTACAGCAATGGATTGAAATTTTAGGTTTACCTCATATTTATGCTAATGATTCTTTTTACTATAAGTGTACTTTACTACTATTACTAAAAGTATTGCTTTATCAAAAATTGTTTCTTAGTTATTTAAATTCTTTGCAGTTTCAAACTTTTCTTAAAACTATTGCAATTCTTTTCAAATTTTCTTTTTCAAATACTCGGATGAATCATATCTTTTTCAAGTCACACCGAAAACGAGAAGATCTTGTATTTTTAATTTCATATATTAAAATATAGTGGAAATTTATTCAACTTTTCATAATCTGGAAAATCCAGTATTTGCGAGAGAATTATTGATTTAAAATATTCAACAACACAGTATCATTTCAGAACAATTTGGAAAATAAAATTCAGAAAGTTTCCATATAACAGTCAATTAAAGATAATCTATATCTTTAATCTATACGCGTTGAGTAGGTGTCTTTCATCATAAAAATTCTCGAATTTTTCATACCATTACCATGCAGAAATAAATGAGATCCATGTGGTTCTTGTATTTTTGATGGATAAATTTAAAATGTATATTGCAGAACACAGGAATTTTATTATTGTATTTGACTTTCCTTATTTTTAACATCGAATTTTGACATTTTACTCAGTATTAATATTATCTTCAGTATCCATAATATTATTGCATGGTTTAATTACATTAGCAGGCCTTTCTTCATTATTTTTCTAAACCACTGATGCAATTTTTCTTATTCTTTAATGAAGAGCTATGTATTTTTATAAACTGCTATGAACAGAATATTGTCACGAACACGAGACTTCGACGACCACAAATAAAAAACAAAGATTTAGGACACGGCCGGAGGCCACGGTCAGTTCGAATATCTCCTATTCGATTATTTCTCTGGGCATCTTCTTACAGGTAGGTGCCCCAGCATTATATTGAACCTTACCACACTCTAAATACATATCATCATATTCAACATTTTTATTAATCTCGGGTAAAGAAAAGCATCTGACATGAAACAATTTCCATTAAAATTTTCGTTATTTCTTTGACGTTCGTTTATTTTATTTTTTCAGAGCCAACTTTGCCATGAATAATAAGGTTTTTGAAATATTTTCCGAGGATTCAAATCATTTACGTTAAACGTTAAATGGAAAAAGTTATGAAGTGACAGGAACATGTTTCCAAACAACGGGTTGCTATCGTTTAGGAAAAACCATACGCACAAAAACACACAATTCACAGTTCACCCTTAAAATATTATTAAATGTGTCAAGTTTAGAATTTATCCACGCATCCTTTAGAAGATCCTCATTTGAAAAAGAATTGAAGAAAGCATGTCATTTTTAAAAAGGGTTACGTTCCTTAGGAAATATTTCCGGATAAGATAAATTTGGTTATGTCTACCTAAACAACCTGTACAATTTGTGACATATTTTCGGCAGATTTTGTGAATACGCTGTATGCTATTACGAGAGAATTGGAGACCTAGTCAAATATTGTGAAAGATGTCTGTGTTGATGAGATATTGGATATGGTTAACTTTTTATAGGATATTGGTTCATATTTCAACCAAAGTTAATTTATATATTTTCTAATGGCGTACTGGTTGAAATTCTACTGATTATTCCATATGCCGGTACATAGACTGATTCATGTTGAATACTGAACCGCTTTTTCCTTGACACACAGTAAGAAAAGACAAGTGTTTCGTACGTTGTCGCCACCTTTTAATGACAATGATAGGTTAGGTTATGAAAAAATGGCTCTCAGATAACTTTAGTATTTTCAATTTTACAGGTATTTTTTACCTTATTTTTAAATATTATTTTATTCATTATTTTAAAAAAAGATATTTTAATATCATGAATTCGCTACAAAATCTTAGATTCGTTTAATAGTGGAAGTATGAAATGTCTACTGCACAATACCATTGGCGTAAAGGTTATTTATTAAGGTAAATGCTCAAAGAATATCTCAATTCAAACGATTAAAACGATGCATGGAACGAACTCAATCGCTCTGCCTTTTAATATACCTACCCTAAGAGAATATTCTGACATTCAAATATAATTAAACCTGCAAGGAACGAATTTTTCAATATAACTTGCTAAGCCTGACGAAGGACTTCAAAACGGTTTATTACAATTTTGAAAACGGCCAGAGGTAAATACACCGCGACTGTATTAACGTAAACGATATAAACGAGCCGCTACCTTAATAACTTAATAACAGAAGACGTCTCAAAGCGCCCACCATGAAAATTAGATGTCACAAAGATTCCCCGTCGAGAATCAATCTTCATCTGGAAATGCCCGGCTATTTTATTATTCCGTGGGACATTCGAAAGACAATTTTCTCTTCCCATTATAAGCGCTACTGGAATTATTTTCATCTTCCATCGCCCCGCAAAAGAACTACATTATTATTCCAAGATGCTTCCCTTCGCATCGGACGAACTCATCGGGAATGATTATGACTGTAATTTTGTGCAAGCGATGACTTTTTTCGTCTCGGAATCTATTCAGAAAACGTTGGGAATTACCCAAGTCTTGTTTAATTAGCTATTAAGGCAAACGCTTCCGCACATTTTTATTACAACCTAATGCCCGCTAAGGTAATTCACTTCTCGGAAATTAAAAATTTTAATTAAGATTAAATATTTTCGCTCGAGGCAATGTTAACGAGGAGTGAAATGGATTGCATTCAGGTAAGTTGAATGATAAAATAGGGGAAGCCTCGTTATTTATCAGTGTTAGTTCGTTAATAAAGTTATGCTACGTAAACGTTAAATTCTGGACGGATAGGAACGACCCGATTCGTTTCAAGGCCCCAGATATTTTCAGAGGTAATCTCTTACTTACCCAATTCAATAGAATTGACAGCATTTTCCATCTTTTTCTAATAAAACTGTATTTGCGACTTTCGGTAACCTAAATAAGTTAAAATTAAATACAATAAGAACATCCAAAATACCAACGTTTACTTAGAAATAAAACGAAACACATTCCGACCTGAACAAGCAAAATCTTATATTCCGCAATAAACTGAATGTCAAGGTACTGATTCAATTTTAAATAAACCAACAAAGTCAAATAGTCGTATACCGGTTGTTATGGGATTTGGCACATTTCCTGCTCCTCAAAGTGGATCATTCACTGTAGGTTAAACTTTTGTTGGAACTAATCCAGATGAAAGGATCTATCCTGTACCTTAATTTTCCAAGATAGTGGAACATTGTCCGGTTCTATTTAAGTTTAATCTTAAGAGAACACGTCCTCACTTAGATGTTTTTCTACAGTTCTCGTGTTTTCTTTTGAGAGGGTTTGGTTTTACGAATTAAATAGATCGAATGAAAATAGCTGGTGCCTATAGACTTTTTGTTCATTGTATGGCAAAAAGGGAAGAATCCAATTGTCTTATCTGAGATGACTCCGTTAAATTACGTAACGCGGCTGTTCCGATAAAATCGGAATAAAATTAGTAGCAATAAGTAGTGGGCCAATCGCGAGATAAAAGGCAATTCTTAATGAAAAAACTACAGCAGAAGTAGAATCCTCAGGATCTATTTGCCTGTTCGTACTCGGAACGGTTGATTGCTTAGAAATGGAAAATAATGAATGGAAAAATGTCAATTTCTTCACGTTTCCTTGTAGATTTTATTAACTTCTGATTTTGATCATTATTTTTAATAAAATTGCCTTACATGTCGAACAGTTTTTAGACTCACGCTTAAATAAGAGAACTATTGAAATAAACTTCACGCAACAAAGTCTTTTAACTATCCAGGCAGCATAATGTGTGAAGTCCGTCATTTTTCTGGTCAATTTTCCAGATAAATTTTGCGGTAGATTTTTCTTTAACAAATTTGTAACAGCCACGCAACAGACAGGAAGCAATCTATTACAGTTAGTGAATTTAGTAGCAATATTAACAATAATTATTAAAACAGTAAAAATGCCCATAACTGGAAATGAGTTTACGTTACAGTTATGTACTGAACTGTATATTTTCTCAATTAAATGTTAGAGGATTGAATTGGTATTATTGATTAACATCACTGATGTTAATAGCTTCTTCTAATTGCTATACCTTTTATACTTTAGGAGGCAAGGGTGCTACAAGCACCCTAACTGACGTCCTCGGACGAACCGAACATTAAGGTAATGATCTACCAACGAAGAAGCCGAAATGTTTGATACTAAAGTCAAAAACTCTGAAGAATCTTTTAGAAAGCTAATTTTAAGCGAAGCCATCATCCCTAATTCCTGATGTTTCAAGAGAATTGTATTTACTCTTTGTTTTTTATCAGAAACAATCAATAACACGACAACGTTAACAAGTAAAAACATCGAGGGTATTACCAGGGTTTAGTTGAAATTCACGCTCCAAATGTTTTAAAAAGGAGCAGAACTATGCTAATTTTAAGCAGATATTATTTTGGGAATTTACTTGGTATTTAATTTTTCTCTTGTTATGATTATTTCAATAATTTACATCAGTTAAAATGTCGGAAGAGAAAATAATTGGCAAAAGAAGTATATGCGAGGACCAAACCCACAGTTATAAACTACTTACATTCAATGAGAATAGCTCAAACGCTGTGGGCGATTTGGAATTGAATAAATCAGATTGTCAATTTCAGGTGTTACTCTATATAAATTAAAAATTTATAAGCCATCAAAAGATTTTTAGATTCAATGTTACCTCTACATTCCCATAAAAATGTTTTGTTCTGCAGTAATTTAAATACTACTTCAATTACTATACATCATAATTCTAAATCAGCAGGGGAAAGTTTTCCACATATTTCGCCAAACTTAGTAACGAAATTAAAACAGTGCGCACCTCGTTACAATGAAACACAAATATGTTTTTAACTTTTCCACCATTTAACATTAACAATGAATACCAGGGGTGTAAGGGGTCAAACCGACCCAACTGACAACCTCACCTGCACGTGGTGCACCCTGCTAGAACTAACGAGGCTCTGTCGACCGAGTGATTACCGGTATAAGTAATCCACCCTTGTTAGCCAACAGCTGCGGGTGGACGAGCTAACAAGGGAAAGGGCACCTTCTTGTCCTAGGAAGGAGAAATCCTTCCTAAAGGCGGATGAAGCTAAGATATAGCTCAACGGCATGGAGATGCAGAAGGCAGAGGACAACCACTGCATTAAAGGCCTAGTTAGGCAGTCCTAGTAAAATTACAATGGCGATAAACTATGGTAATGACCTTACTGATCATGAAATTCGGAATTCAAGATCCGGCAGGAGAGGAAACGTACAAAACAGGGCCTCTCAGGTCGTTATCAAGCGAAACCCCTGTTCAACTAAGACGAGCATAACTTCAAGAAAGGCCCAGAAAATAACCAATTCCAAACTAAGATTGGGCACCTGGAATGTGAGAAGCTTATTTCAAGCTGGAAAATTGGATAACCTAATACAAGAGATGACCAGACTTGGGACGGACATAATGGGCATCAGCGAACTAAGATGGGCAGGATCCGGAATGTGCAAAAAAGCAGATTACACATTATACTACTCAGGTAGTGATGAACCTAATCATCCCAACGGAGTAGGAATTGCTGTCAGCAAGAAATACCGAGAGTATGTTACCAACTTTACACCAATCACGGATCGCTTGATGCTATTGCAGCTACGGGGAAATCCTATCAACATAAATATACTGCAAATATATGCCCCCACATCAGACAAAAAATATGACGATGAAGTAGAAAAGCTTTATAATAGTATTAACCAAGTTTTACAGTCATTAAAGAACCATCAAATTACTATTATTTTGGGGGATTTCAATGCCAAAATCGGGCACGGCAGACGTGGTGAGCTGGTCGGAGATTATGGTTTGGGTGAATCTAACCAGAGAGGGGATCGGTTATATGAATTTTGCCAAAACAACGACATGATTATTACAAACACATGGTTCAGACTGCCTAATCGGAGACTTTACACATGGACAGCACCACACAACGAGGAAAGTAACGAAGATCTTACCAGAAATCAAATAGACTACATTTTGATAAATAAACGTTTCCGAAATGCTGTTAAGAGTGTGAGGGCCTACCCTGGTGCAGACGTCGGCTCAGATCATAATCCTTTAGTAAGTAACGTCGAGCATGTTTCTTCAATTTCAACCAGTACCTGTATAGATAAATCAGTGTGAGAATGTCTTAAAACCTCAGTACATCATTGCAGGATTTGCTCTTAAAGTAAGGCATTTGCTTTGCATTATCTTTCGTTTCAATTAGAGTTATTGTTCAAACTTTCGAATATATAGTGGTGCCCAAATTTTTCTCAAATGGAGGACTTGGGATTGGTTTGAAATCGTGTTTCTCAAAAATTCGTTAGAAGGTTGGCATTGCGGATTTGAATTTCAAATGTGCGTTAACCACCCAACAATTTGGAATTCGTTAAAGGCATAAAAAGGAACAAAAATGAATGGGGTATGAAGCAATTTATAGCTGGTGATAAGGGTTCTTAGTCTAAAACAAATATTAATATTCAACTGAACGTGTATGGCGATTAATTAATGCAATTAAAGGGGGTGGAAACATAAGTGAATATTTGCGAGGCATTGCCCAATATTAAAATAGATCGTTAGAAAAGTATGTATAACTATTTTTATAATCATCTGGTACAACAATAATACCAATATATTAGATTTTCCTGTTACTACGAAACACTTTACAAGTACCAAATAAGCAGGCTGTTTATTTTTCAAGTAGTTCTGTATAAGCTTTATTATGTATTACGTAACTAATTATAATACGATAATATTGCAATATTGCTAACCTTTTAATACATTAAAATATATAGTTATTACCTAACATAAAAGGTTAATGATTAAACTATTTGACAAAAAGAAATTCGAAAAAAAATTGCAAGACCTATTAAAATCTATTATAAAAATTCGAAACATTGGAAGAGTCGTACTTTTGGGGAATTATCTATTCCAAGAATTTTCCATTCAAAAATCTACCTGTTTGAAGAATTGTATTCCAAAAATTGTCTCGATATGGACTTGATCCGCCTCAAAGTGTAGCTGGTGTATGGGGTATTCAGTAAGCGATTTATTGAGATAAATTCTATTGCATTATCAATATACCTCGATACTCTAGTGCTAAGTTTTTCATCTAAATTCATTATCATTATTTCTGAATAAGGGTGGTTTCCCTCAATTCGAAGGGTTGTTAGGGAATGTGGTGTTCGGTAGCCGTTTTCTAGAGGAAATTACTAAATATCTCATAAATACTCCAATGCCAGGTATTTTTAAAACTTTTATATAATTTTATTTTGCAGTGGAAGTAATTCCAATCACTGCAACTGCAGCTGATAAATATATCGAATTAGTTATTCTTGACATCCTAAAAATAATTTCAATCTGCGATTGAAACTTTATAAGGATTAGTTAGAAAATTTCTTTTAATTTTGGTTGCTGAAAAATGAAAAATAGTTGCCAAATTTTAAATTAGTTGAAATGCTTCATTTTTCCATTTCATTTACGATTTGATATTAGTTCAATTTATTTCAAGTTTCACTGAGCAAAAAAATTTTTCTGTCCATCTAATTTGATTTTTTTTCATTTCATCAGGTCCCTGATTAATACTTTTACTAAATGGAGTAAGGAAAAAAATTCTGCTTGGAACATAAAAAGCTACTTAACATTTTTATTCAACGGAATCAATTTCAGACCGCCTTGTAGAATGTTAAACTATATCTTACTTCATGTTCAAACACACGTTTGCAATAAGACGATCTAAAGCCGAAACAATTTTCGTTCAAAAATAGAGAACATCAACAACACAAAACACTTTCCCTCATCCTCCAGACGCGAAAACTCACCTTTCATCCGAATCAGTCTCGCATATGTAGGATCCCTCACATTTACGGCTCCCACATCAAACGTGACAGTTTTCCGCTCTGGTCCACAGCACACGTAGCTCAAAGAAATCACAACAACCCCTCCATACTTATACTACAGGATGCTGTTTACAACCGGGCAAGTTCACGTATGTGCAAACGCGGACGCACGAGAGATCGCGACCCTCTGAAAACTGGCAGAGGAATAACCAGCAACTGCGACGGACACGTGGATGCGACTGAAGCAGAAAAGCTCGCTTCAGCCGTTTCGGCATACACACACTCTCTCACAGACGGCCCCCTTTCTCCTCCTGCTTTCCTCTCCTCTGCGCTCTTCCAAGGAATGAATGACTCGCGCCAATTAATTAAGAAAGTCGTCGGGGACGGGCGGGAGTGCGCTAAAGATAAGTGATATGGGAGAGTTATGGGATGATTTAATTTCCAGTCGAGGGAAAAATTTGTGTTTCGCGGACGACCTTATCGCCGGTATCCTTCAGGACCAACCGAGGATGGCGGACGTGAACGTGGATTTGGCCAAATTTTGGTGAGATTTAAGGGAGGTCCGACAGAAAGAACGGATAAGGAAAATATGTCCTAGAGACGTGATGAAACGTGCAAGTTCTTAGCATCACAGCTACCTTAACAAAGATATGAAAGAGAAAAACGCTTCGAATACCAAAGAAACCAAATTGAAACCGCCAACTCCATTCCAATCCACTCAAGTACCAGTGCAATCGCTTATAGATGGTTCAATGGAAAAATGATTCCAATCACCACTTATGCGGTCTAGTCCTAGATACTGAACAAGACTGAAAGAAACGGTACTGAAGACTTTGTCTGGTGTCTGATCTGATCGGCACTAATGTCTCATTAAAAATAAGAAAACAAACAAATTAGATCAATAAAGGAAGAACATGTTTAGAAGTTACCAAAAAAATATTTCTGAACGTATTAGATAAATACTTTTAAATTTAATTGAAATGAAATTAACGGAAACCCTTGCATATAAGCATTTTAATTCAATTTGCAATGTGTTACCGAAACACGTCTTTATGAAGACTCTATGAAAACTCTAAAGAAATAGTACCATAAAGTAGTTTCAGTATCTGCAGTACATAGACTACGGAAAGGAGGTCCCAAAAAGAAAAGAAAAATGCGAGATAACCACCAAAAACGATAATTGGAACTTATTTGGCAACCTTAACACAAATAATCTATAAAATGTATGGTAAAAATAAACATACAACACTGAATACCACAATGGTATAATCCAGAAACAAAAAAGAAGGTAAAAGTTACCCAAGAGTACATTAAAAATTTATTTTTAGTTTTAGTTTAACAAAAATGTCAATTTTTTTACTCTATTTTTCGATACCTGATCATAATATACACGTAACCTTCACTTATTTATGTATGAAGGACCTTCGAAAAACCTACTGATTCCATTAGAACTCTGTACTATGTACATGTAATGTACGTAAAAAATATGCTCCCTAGGATACACAGTTATAATATCCCATAAACCAGTACACAAACCGAGTCAAAAATCTGCACGCAATATATTTCAAAGATTTAACCACAAAATAGTTTGCTTTGCTCTTTTTACTTGTATCAAATTGGAAGAAAACTAAAATCATAATTTCTTCCTACCAAGGAGTCCTTACTAGACAACATCAATCATTTTCCACTTAAAATGACTGCAAAATCACTATTCAAACATATCATCCAACGCGGTAAATTAAATAATACATGAGTAATTTAAGTAACGATGAAAGTCATTACAAAAATCCGGCCTGAAATTTAAGTAATTTCAAAGGTTTTGTCAGATTTAAATTAAATTAAAACCGTACAATTTCCATGCGACTAATATGCAAATAAATAATCTAGTGAGAGACCTTCGAGGCACCTATTTTTGTAGATGAACGCAACGAAAATAACTCGGTAATTAGATAGAGCGGAACAAAAGAAATGGTACTGATAAGAGGTGAGCAATCGACTAGAATTTCTTTACAATAACAGATGGAATTGAAAGCAAATTAAGCCTATATATGTTTCTAGAGATATAGGTGTTCATTTCAATTACAATAAATTAATTAGTTTCAACTTGCACTTATCAGTAAATAATTTTGATGATATTGTATAAATCGGTAATACTCTCTTTTTTAATTTTCTATTCACATATGAATTTAAATCCATTTAGGCAAGTTTCGCGAGTTTTCACGTTTTCTATGATCCAGAAATTTTTTAGTCCATTTCAGTTTCTTACAATTTGGAGATTTGCTGAAATGTAACGCACTTATGAACTAAAAGACTTCATCCACCTAAAAATATTTTTGATATCTCTCTTTTCATTGAAACCTGAAATGTGTGACTGCACAGTTAGTTCAGTTTGCAAAATTTATTTCATTTCACCACAGCCCAAAGTAAATAACCTGCCATAATCTAAAAAATTTCAAAAAATCAAATATATTTTAAAAAACCTCTTCTGCAGATACGTACACGTATTAAGACCAACAGTTTAGCATCTACTGAAAGAACCGAAATGGAAGCTTTTTTATTTTGGCCAATTTTAAATAGTAACCCTAAATTCCACTTTAGGACAAATGTAAGTCAAAGGGTAATATTTAATTAATTGCTTCATGCTTTTAAATTATTTCAATCGTGCTATGCTTTGAATTGCCTGTAATGAAAATGTTTCGTTACATATACCGAATTTACAGAAGTTAAATTTGGGTAATTGATCAAGTATAAGTCAATACTAAATACAGCACAAAAACGTCTCGCATGAATTATTTCCAAAAGCGACATAATCGAAGACCAAAATTTCAACTGATTTTCAAGCAAACCGGCAGCGCAAAAACAACAACGTTCTATCATGTGTTAGTTTAACAGAAAAATAACTGACCTTTGATCACCAGATATGCGACATTTCCCCTCACTCGCTAACGTTTCGACCTGAAAATCAAATGAAAACCCCAAATTAAAACTTTTGCATCCAAAAATTTGAATTTTTACGCCAAACGCTAGGTACAAAATTATCTCACCTGGAGACACTGCATACTTCGCACCTCCATTCGGTTTACCTGAAATTAGAAATCGTAAAGTCAAAATCGGCACAAAATCAAACCAAAAATACAATGAAAGACATTTAAACGATAGGAGCAAAAGTATACATACGCATCGACACGTTCTTAACATTTTCTAGCGTATTAAAAATCGTGGAAACGGAAAATTCACTCGGAGCGATAAAAACATTGTAAACACGAAGCGGGACCGATAACGAATAGACTACCGTGTCCAGATGACTTGTCCATACCCGCAACACTTCGTATAGTAGCATACGAGGCACGAAAAAAGGCCAAAAAAGTGCGACGTAACGGACTGCGCAGCAACAAATTGACCTCGACGACAGTCAAGTGGGTACGCGTCAACTGGACTCAAACAGTTGGACGCACGTCAACCGAGCGCACTATACTGAATACTAAATTAATTTGAGAGAAAATTTATAAAAATTTATAAAATTTTACATACAAAACTTTATTATATCTAGATATTTCTGAATTATTATTAATCGTATTAGATACCTGAGATCCCACCGTAAGCTCAAAGACTCTATTGGAGGTAAGATGTGTAGATAAAACACGTAGACAGAATACATGAACGCAGATTGCCAATAAAAGCTTTTAAATATAATCTTGGAGACAGAAACTTGGGGATCATGTTAAAGATGGGTACGGTAACTGGTATAATGGCTAATACCTACTCGTAGCGGAAAAGAGGAAGAAAAATATCTCACAATTATGGTTTCATCAAGACTGTTTTTTAAGTGTTAATTTTTAGTTAGTCAGATAATAAAATGTTACATACTTTATTAAATAACTACTTCATCCATGCATCTCTGATATATTCCAAAAAATTGAAATTCAGTTGAGGAACGTAACTACTTTTTAAAGTACCCGTTTATCACAACTATAGTTATTTCATTACCAACTAGCACTTATTACCTGCTTGCATGATTGCAATTAACTACATTTCCTGTAGCATTTGTTTTCGAATAATATTACTTAGTACAAGTTCTAGAGATCAGTTCGAAAAAAAAGGATCAATGGAACAAATATTAACTACATATTTAAACAGCATTTGCTAATATAAGGAAAGTAAAGAATGTCCGAATGCGAAAGTAAAAAATTTCGTGAATTTATTATGTATGTGCACAATACATACTCTCAACCCTTTTAACTTTTCGCTTTGGTATGTTATAAAAAGTTTTACTTACCTCTTTCATCTCAACCCGTGCATTCAATTACTTATACCCTACATGATACACTTTTATATACCATTTCCTTAGGCTCTCTTTGAATTTCAACATCGAAATCATTATTCTTTTTTTGATTTTCCCATTTGAACAATACGATAACGTCCTTTAATGTATTATTGAGATGCATGGTCCTAACGAAAATTGACCTATTTAAATGAAATTATATTAACATAACTCCCCATTCGATTTTATAATTTCAAATTATCCATATGGTAATTTCATTCTAGAAAGAAAATGTGCCGTTAAAATAATTAATAGTTGCGGGATTTAAAATACCGCGGAGTAGGTACTTTGAGGAATAAACGAGAAACGGGAAAGTGAAACATTCTTCCCGAAATAGGGAAGATTATTCTTATTATGCGGGAACAAAAGGAAATTGAAGATAAAAACCGGCGGGAACGTAACGGACTTATTACATTATCTCGGTCATAATATACACATTAATTCACTCTAATGAGTTTTTTGACAAAAGATCCCTTTTCGGATAATTTAATTCGACCCCGGAAGATGAACATTTGATAATAATCTTAATGAAGTTCTGAAAAATTAGCAAAAATACTGCTTGGTTTCTAATCGGGTAATTTATGTATGTTACATAAAAAGTGCAATTAAAATGAACTCACAGAGAAAATCAGCGGTAGACTGGAAATCCTATTATTATCCTTACATTAGATGCCTTAAGAACACTCTCGTGACACAGTGAATACTAAATTCTGCTTTAAAGCCTCCCTTTTCTCCTCTCTCCTCGCCTACTCCTCTTAGTTGCAAGATTCATTTTATCATGACAGCAGAATTTCTAGGAGAAAATGGAAAAAGCTTTGAGCAGCTGCCCGGAAGATTTGCTTTTTATAAATTTTTATAAGGTACAAGCGGAGGGAAGGTTGAGAGGGCGGTTTTAATTAGCGCAGCAAACAGCGGTAGTTGATAGTGATAATGCTTATTTTTCATGAGTATATCCCAAGCAGAAAATTGTGTGCACTACATTTGATTGAGGAGTATTAAATATCATAAACTAGAATGTAATACTTCCGGATTATTACAAAGTAATACTGGAACGTTCCGATCGATAACGCTAAAGCTATTTTTGATAGGCACGTATGGTGTGGAGGGTCGGCACTCTGAATGAAAGTTTGAGCTGACTAAATTATAAATTAGGCGTTAGTTTAACCGAACTGATTCAACACTGAAACGTCAAATTTTAAATTAAAAAGTGGTGGGAAGTTTTAACGTCAATGATGAAAAATTGATTGTACCTAGAAGTGTTGTCGCTTTGCATTTACCGTATATAAATTACGATTTAGTTATCTACACAGTGTGCGGATTACAGTAAAAAAATTTTAGAATTCACCTCTAGATATTATTCAAAGGTGTAAATGTGTTAAGTCTTACAAAAGAATTAACTTTGTTGGGACAAACAGGATGCACTAATATTACTCGTGTTCTAAAGTCTTTAAAATATTCATTCTCTGCTGCGCTAAGGATTTTTTACTCGGCAACTTCATACGACAGTTCAGTATCAAATTAGAAGTTTCCTCGGAACAAGATTAAGTTGTTATCAGATTTCCACTAGTTAAAAAAGAGCTGTCGAGGATTTGTTCCATTAGGAATTTTTGATGCTTTTCGCATCACATTTTCTGAGACAACCTTAATAGTGCCAAAAGAAAGAACTTTTGTCAAGAAAAAATTGAATTGCCCAGGTCGGCATTATGACGATAAAAAGAATAAGGATTTGCATAAGAAATCAATTTAAATTTTGGTATGAGGACTTTAAATACTAATAGAATTTGTGTTGAATTTGCTTAATTCTGATATCTATCACAGCTACCATGACATCGTTGATTACTTCAACATCTCGGTGCAATTATACAAATTTTAATTATTTGAAGATATTTCGAATGTTTCGAAGGTTCTTATAATTCAAAACGTGGACATGTGCCTAGTACAATCAGCTACTAAACCGTGCAAACAAAACAGATGTTCAAATGTAGATGTACAATAATACTTATAAAAACCAAAAACTCAGTGTGCAAGATAATCCAAAGAAGGTTGGCCATTTAATAAAACATAATAATATCCCTACCATTCGTAGCGATCGAATTCTAACAACTCGTAGTCACCATTGGGTTATAGAGTGCTAAATGTTCAAAAATCACATAATTTACTTGAGACAAAATAATCAAAGTTAAGTCTCCTACCTGAATACAAATTAAGGCCCTTATTCGTCAATCTCTTTAATATAATTTTAACTATGTTAAATATTCATTATGCTTTGATTAAATGATTAAATTGAATTAATAAATTCATTAAGTTATTGAATTAAATTAGTTCAAAATGCAGCCATATGGTGGGAAATACCAGAGTAGAAAAAGAGTGAAAGAGATCAGTCAAAAATGTTGTCTTCTCTAATTATTTTCAAGTCTATTAACGGAACCTTGGAGTTTCACTTCCACGTCAAATTGACAGCATGATGGATATTATTCAAAGAAGCTAAAAAGTCATTCAACCCCTGCCAATTTCCTCAGATAGAACAAGAATGTCATCAGCATAGCGGTATCAAAAAATGATTTTGTTGTAAGACTCTATGATATACATGAAAACCTCAGCTAATAGAGCAGAAATGTTAGAAGCCATAGCTGGTGCCATGCCCGTTTTTGGGTAAAAACTTATCACTAAAGCCAAAGCCCGAGTGCCGTATCTGGTAAGAGGCAAATGATTAGATTGTATGCAAAAGAACAGTTTCCTTCTAAAAGTAGGATACATATTAGGCCGATACATTCCTTAGGTGGTAAAGCAGGGTAAAGTTGTACCACATCGAAATAAAGTTAAATATAATTTTAGAGGGATGGTTGGGTTATTTTTATGGTCTACAGGGTCCTTCGAATTTCGCATTTTCCTCGTGTCTTCAAAATTAGACCATTGTTTTAATATGATTTAGAAGATCAGAGAAGAAAGTCGTTTCACATAATTTTGTATCATATTCACAACTGATTTCATCCTGCTGGAGATTGCTTGTTTGCTTCATCTCGGAATTGCTGTTGAGATAGTTGAAAAGGCAGGAATCGACGAATTCTAGTATTTTTGATTTACTTCCGATGGTATCAATAATGTATATACAGTCCACCGTAAACAGACGCAGATCCTTGCCACTAACAGGCTGGAATAAATAAAATTTCAGACGCTTTTCCAAAGTGACACATTCTGGAACAGTAAACGCTAGAATAGAACTGGAAGGAATCAGTAAAAATCAGAGTCGGATTATTATATTGTCTTTTTTGACTATAAAGGAATGATTGTGAGACGAATAAGTATAATGAGAAATACGGTATAAGTTGAGAGGGTTGTATCGTAATTATATCCTAACTTTGTTACTGAACATGTTTCAACCAATGGAAAGTATTTTGATGGTACGTGACCAGTTATTTTACGAAATGGCTGCAGTGTTGATGATCACAGCATAGGAACAAGTCAATAATCCCTTATACATGGCTATGCATAACTCGGTTCTGACTTTCGACTTTACAAATTGTATAGGTATAATCTTCTAAACAATTAGTTATAAAGTAATCAGTCTCATTCTCCCTAAACTAATCCTGTTGAGTGTCTATGGAAGTGATCCCCCCCCCCCCAAAAAGCAGTTTAATAAAATCAAATTGGCATTCCCGGTTGTTTATTTACTGAACGATGATATACGTTAGGCCTTCCCAAAAAAAAATCGTGTTGTTTATCGTTACCGGAGAAAAAGAAATAAAAAGAAATAACTTAGTTCAACGTTCCCCCCGTGGTTGTCAGTGTGGCGGTTGTGCGTACGTCAGAAAGATTGCGCATAAATCAGGGACAGATGTCAGACAATATTTGAATGCCACTTTATCTCTCCATCTGAAATTTGTTTGTCGACTTTGCGGTCGGTCGACGTGAATTTATGCTGTTTGCTTACTGTGGCATATAAACGTAACAGAAATGCATACGAAAGTGAAACTATTGAAGTGTGTAATGTATTCACTTAGGATAGTGACAGTGACAAAGGTTTCCGTAACAGTTCTTACAACTGCTTTAAATGAAGGATAAAATCAGGATATTTTGTGGTTCTGTCTTAGAGATATCTATGAAATATACCTTAAATCATTATCTGCAGGATTGTTACAGTAATCTAATGGTCAACTGTCTGTTGATCATTTTGCTTCATATTTGACAATATGGATGATGATTGGGCTAGAGACGTTATTTGTGATTGAACTAAATGTTGATATGTATTGGGATAAACCAAAATATGTGTCCTGAACAAGTTTTCATACGCATTATAAACTACACATTTTTTGTATACTGCCACCATTTGCATTAACGGGCAAATTTATAATCGCAAATTGAAGGTTCCTCAAACCTTAAAGCGTACTTAGTGTGCCATCAGTATTTTATAGTCAACTAAGTGCACCTTAACGATAAGATGAGGGTGAGGTCGGTTTGGTCTTACCTTGAGTATCCCTTAGAAGATATTAAAAGTTATGTTCGGAATGAGACTACTTTGCATTTATTGGCCATGGTGGTGTAGAGATGAATGGATATTTATTCGATGCTAACTATCAATAGGGCCAATGGCGAAATTGGTCGTTTTAAACAAATGTTGATCAACATTTAATAACGTAATTTTTTTATAAAAACCTCGATTGAACCTCAAAGACAGCAAACGAGCTACAGGGGATAAAACAGTATTTTATTTCGCACATTGGGCAATAATATTAATTCAATTATTGCATTACCATATTCAAGCACATTTGGGGAGTTTCTTGAGAAGGAAAATATGAAATGAGGACTGCAGCTTTCACACGACAGTAAATTCGCCCTTAAGAATTAATACTCCTCTTACCTTTTTACGAATGGTTTTCGAATAATAATCATAAGAATATTGATTTATTGTCACTAAACATATTAAAAAAATATTACTATAAAATAATTATTGGGATATTATGACTTTAATAGTGAGTGACTTTCCGTATATGGGTATTTCAATAGAGCTACTTTTACTGCTGACTTCACAATGCTATTTTTTCAGAATCAGATAAAACAAACCCACTCGATATTCTACTGCCTAAAATTCCTTCTGCGCAATTATTTTAAATCAACGTCTCAAGCAAGCTACTGAAGATCACGATAAGGATAACATATCATGTGTCACTACATAGAGATGATCCCCCAGTCGAGGCGACTCCAATTTTGAAAAAAAAACACCGACAAAAAATACGATACGGCCCCAAATAAATTTATTCCATAATCCTTTGGAGTGCTCTACGATTCAGTTCGATTCGATTCGATCCGGCAGTTTATCTCTGCAGGAGATTTATAATAAATACTGATTTCGTCGAAAGTCAATGTGATGGAAATTCATAAGATCTCCGGTGGAACGAGTGAAATAAAAAACGATAAAAATAATTAGGTACGGGGTCGGAAACTGAGCAGCAACCCTTCGTGCCTCGAAAGAGGTACGTTAATGATTGGACTCAGAACCCCTCTGAGGAATTTTTCTTTTAAGCTCTAATGTTCTTTGCTTGTCAGCCTCATTTTTCGTCTTGTTTTGCACGACCCTCACTCTCCCGGCCCACAAATTCAACTCCACTTACTGAGAAACTTTTTTCTACGTTCCCGCCCCGCCCGCTCCGCCACGGAATATTTATGTAACTAGCATGATCCACAAAAATTTCCATCTGTTCTTGAGTTCATTCGAAACTTTCTGTTTTAAGAATTATATTTTTAGAGAGGGTGCCGTTCCGTAAAAATTCACATGATGAACGGGCGCTATTTTAATAACAAATAGTCGCGACGGTCGCGCAGGAGCCGGCTAATTTATGACAGGTCCTCGATCAAAATTTTTCCGCGGCGAAACCGCTGGAATTTATTCGAGACGCGCTAGACGACCGACGTGAGCTCATTAAGGGGTTTCTTCATTGGAATCATATATACTTCATTTATACGTTCAGCGTTGTAATGTCCAATTTTTCAATGAAAACACTTCATGGCAAACATTTAAGTTAGTTAATGTAGTCATAAAAGGTAACTTTGGATAAACTCTACATACCCACACAAAATATGGAATATAGTTCGCTACTGATACCAAAAAAAATCTTCTTCTAAAGATACACGATTCTAAAGTTATTATCGCCTTATTCCTCGCCTGTTAAGTTTATAAGCCTGGTACAATGTTTAACCAACGGCTAAAATTTGCTATTCCTTTAATAATAGTAGATACTAATCTATCAGCTAAAAATGTATGTTAGTTGACCCATTGAATTTAGCTAGTTTGCGGCACATGACTCTTAGTTAATGACGTCACATGATAACCAATGCGCAAATAAGAAAATAATTTATAATAACCGAAAAGTTTATTAGAAAACATTAGCAGTAAAATGAAGTCTCAGGCAATAATCTCCTTACAGCCTGTACCCTTGAAATATATGGTAAATCTCTAGATTAGGATTACTTTTACACCAGATTAATACAATTTTTGAGTACGACCACCAATTGACACAATTGAAACAATATTTATGTTTGAAAACCTGGATGAACTTTTGAGCGAGTGACGCCAACAACCATTTGGTGAAAATCTCAAGACGAGGTAGCGTTACTATTTTTACGAACCAAGATATTGTTGTTGATCCACATAAGTTGATCTAAGATAAATATACCAAATGCAAGGCTCTCATATTTATTAATATTTTAGTGAAGATTTTTTTTATTTTATTCAACAAACTGCTATCATTTACTTTATAAGAGAAAACGTTAAATTATGACTAAAATAATACCCAAAACGACTCTATAGTATGTCTTCTAACGATATCCTTGATAGTTAATATAAAATTCTGAACCTTGCCGTATGAGGTATCATTTTAGGTTGCCCAAAAAATTTTATCTTATATAGTTTTCAATTTAAAAGATTCGAAACCTAAATTTCTTCCTGGGAACTTTTTTATTACCTGTTCAGGTCGTTGCATAACTACATCATTATCTTACTATTATAATCCGATTAAACAGTAATGGCTATAGGTGCAGTTTACTATTGTCTGGCTAGATAAGGGCATGCATATGGGTGTTACAGTAACCACCATTTCACCTTTTTAAAACACTTTAAATTTACGATTTATAAGAATAAAGTTGTCCTGATAATAGAATAAACTTAATTGCTAGAATTGTATCCATATTGGAAACCGTAATAACATATATCATACATTTCCAAACAGCTAACTTTAGAATTACTCAATTGAAGTACATAAGTTGTTACTAGCATCATTATTGACGTATGGATATGTTTCCTTTCAGTAAAGATCCTGCTTTTCTCGTACCCAAATTTTTCTACCTCTTTCTCTTTTTAAGTCGTTAGCATCTGGAAGCATCGGAGATAAAATAGCGCTTTTAGGCTCAAAGGAGGACCTCAAACGGTGTGTGAATTTTTATATTCTTTATGGAGAAGTCTGTTGAATTCTTTTAGATTTAATAAATTTGAATTTTATGCTTTATCCTATTCACCTCCTTTTATGTATAACGGCACCAACTTCGAAAATATTGGGGGAAATTTTTTTTCACTCGAGCGGAACGTGTCCAGGTCAGTGCCTTTTATGATGTCTGGAAAAAAAATAAAGAGAAGAACTCGGAAAAAATGGAAACTGTGTAAATCTAAAGGCAATTAAGACAATGAATTTTTGAACGAAAACACATCATAGAAGTAGAGTTACTGAGAAACTTTATGTGGAGCTCTACTTACTAACAAAGTCATTTCCTTACGGAAAAGTAAAGAATACTAATTTATTTGTCCTCGATTCAGCAATTCCCTGACCTCTGCTGGAGAAAATATTGAAATAAACTAACTTGAGGGAAAATGAAAAAGAAATAATAAGTGGTGAATTCGCCGCCAAGTTACAAATTTTTTTTACGGTACAGCGCACAAACACTCCGTTACCGACAAGAAAATAAAAACAATGGAACTTTTATTTTCATCACCCCCAGGAGTAACAGGACTACTTTACCCCCCGTTTCAAGAACAAAAACGGTATGTTTACTCCTGGTGAGAGTAAAAATGATTTGTAATTCCTATGAGTGAAATAAAAGTGAATAAGTTACAGCAGTCGGAAAATAAACATTTAATCCCAAGCATTGTCGGATTAAACAATTTTTATAGTGGATGATAATAAAAACTGAAGCGTCTCGTTATGATCATTTTTATAATATAAATATAGACTTTATTCTACCCCTATTTAAGGTAAATCACTTGATAGAAGGTTTATTGTTGCAGTTCATTTAAGAACAAAGATTAGTTTAGCACATGAATAGTAAATCATTATGTGGAAAACAGTGCACATGTATGAAAAAAGTAGGTTAAAAGCCTGTTCCATTTCTAAAAATTGTTTAAGCAGTTTTATGCGGAAATGTGGGGAAAAATTGAAGAAAACTAGACTAGACTAGAATAAATAGAAAAGTGCGAGAAAGAATAAACGTCACAAATAACATTTCCTGGTAAAATACCTCTTTGAGAGATTTTGTTTCGTACGAATGTTACTGCTCAAAATAAGTTTCACGATTAAGATCCAAAGTATGGTGCTAAAAATTTCAGAATTCTTTTAAACTACATGAATTATCACGGAAATTTGTATTTAAATTTATTTTACCCTCTACTTCAAAAGTTATGTGGTCTTGAATGTGGACATTTTGGTATTTGAAGATGTAAACCACCCTTTGCAGAAAAATTATAGAAAATATAGATTTAAGCGTTTCATTAATTGTCATGTAAGTCATATTTCGATATGTGGAAAAATATTTTCTCAAGTTCTGGATTATGATTTATGATATTTTAATATATTTCATCCCTAAGAAACTACCTCTTATGAAAACGTAAAGATTAAATTATTTTCCATTAGTTTGAAATGGTGTAATGGTTTATAATGTGGTTAAAATTTATAATTTGTTGAAACCATTCAAGGTCTGACAACTATGCCTTATAAAAAAATTATGAAAACTAGAATATTAACGTTTTATAGGGTGAAATTAAATAAATTCACGAATATCAATGTTTTATAGTTTATAATATAGTTTTTCACGTGTTATTGTGTTAAAACCGCTAGAATCAATCCCTCATGACGAAATTGACAAAAACGAAGAATTTAACACGGTTTAACTGTGCATTTTTAATGAAATATAAAATTTATAGAGATTTTATTGACTTTATTTCATTGCAACGTTACATATACTTCAAAGTAGATACTATATGAAAGTGTAAGTTTATGTATATAATACATATATAAATATAAGATAATGCTGTCCACCTGTGTTCATAAATGCACCACAATTGTGAAAAATATAAAATTAAATTTTAAGAACTGCTTGTTCAACGATAATGTTCTTAATTTTTAAGCCATCCAATCGTTTCTAAAATCATTTTGTAACAAATTTCAAGGTATGCAAGTACAGTAACTTTCAGTTTTTCTGAATCACTTTTTCTTTAATTCTTGAGTTCAAATGACTCGGGAAATATGCTCATATCACTGAAATTCAAAAATTATGGCGAGAACGTATTATTTTTATCCCAGAAAAACAAAGAAAAAATTAATTTCCTGTCAAAATTAAAACAGAAATTTTGTATTACACCATTTGTACCCAGTTTTTTTAGTCCTTAATGAAGGTGATAATAAGAAATTCTTCTTGAATATATTGCTGGAATTCAAACAAATTAAGTTGTGAGTGGATTAGATTCAATTATAATTTTTGGAGTAAAGGTCATTGTTTTCATCGGTGATGTTTTCTGCGAAAAAGCGAAACAATCATTTATTTTTTTTATTTATTATTTATTTAAGTTTTATATTTCATGTAGTAAAATAAAACACAACCAGTCGCTATTAAACATATTTTGAAAGCTATATCTTTATTTCCATCCATTCTTTTGATAAATTCTATAGTTTCTCAATTATTCCCAAAAAACTGGGCAAAAATATCCACATGGACAAAACATCAACGTTTTCACTCCCAAGGAAAGATGCATTGCGCACTTAAGTAACTCTTCCTAAAGGCATTTCGTAAGTACTCTCTAAATTTCAAATAAATTGGTTTTGGGCCAAAAAGAATTCTTACCGAAAAACTGACAAATATTGGACTAAAGGTAAAATCGCATGACAAACAAAAACTTGTAACAAAAATTTTTCTTCCAACTTTTCTTCTAGCTTTGTGTATGAAATGCTGTGAAAAATGTGAACCCGCCTGGAGCATAGACAGCAATTTTAATGAATTTGAGGTGTTTCAATATTCTGAACTTTCAATGAATAATATTAAGACTAGTTAAATAATTTCCCAGTTTTGTAAATATCTGATGTCCTATCCGTTTGCTTTGCGTTTTACTTACTTCCGACAAAAACATTTCATATTAGAGCAACCCCGAATACATATTCCTATTTATCAAAAAGCAGCAAGCCAAAGCTAAATACAATAAATCAATAAATTTTATGGTTTTGTTGCTATAAATCTTCGCTCCGAGCAAAACAACACATGTAAAAAAGTTTCCATGAAATTTTTATTGGAACAATTTTTTCCTGCTTTTCTAGGATTACGTATGTTTCACGAAAGTTTCCACAGCCCCAGCGCCAAATTAAATTTAAAATCCACGCAAACTTCCGATCTCGCCCCTCTTTGTACGTGTAGCAAATGATTTTCCATCTTTTTCACTCGCCCTCTCTTCTCGCCCCCCTCGCCCGTTCACGGTCAAATGCAAATCAGTTGCGGGCGCACTTTTTGCCACAGCCTCGGCATCAATCTTACCAGCTTCCGACACTACGGCTGAAAAATGTGAAGATCTTAATAAGATATGCGCCAGAATTTTATAAGTCAAATTCGACGCCAAGGCGCGACTCCGACGACGTGGTGGCGGAATTGCTGTAGAGTTTTACGTCCTGCGATATCATATCGTCTCGTCTATTTCGATAGTGCGAGAGTTAAAAGGGAAACGTAAAATATGACAGCGTATTTTTTTGGGGGAGAAGTTGCGGGCGATAAGAGGTTTTGCGGTGATGTCTTCTAGCCAATATTCGACGATGGTACAATTAATACAAACCATGAGATTATTTCAGTTAAACGGAGGTATTATTTATAAATCGAAGATATAAATTTCACTGAGAAAAATACCTTTATATGTTTTATCAGGAGAAAACATTATTAGTTTGGTTGCATTGAGTAGAGTCTACATAAATCTCTACAGCGACGTAGCATTTCAAACGTCCTGCACCACATTTGATAACTTCACTTTAATGGTCTATAGCCTATCGTCGTCGCCCGCGACAGGACGAGCAGAAGAAGAGTTAGTCTTGTGGAAATTGGCACTTGGCACTACTAATCTAACCTAACTTATACCTATTTGTTCAAGAAAGCTGCGAGCAAAAATGTAAAAACAGTTCGCAGTTTTTTCCTTTCTTTCGGCAATTTTTCGCTTATATTTCATGAAAACAGGGAACAGGGAAAACAGTGGAAATGACCGTTGGACCGAATGCTCATTAGTCTAAACAAGTTACTAGACTTACGTTGGTACAGAAATTTCTTTTCGAATTTGGTATTAAATGAGAGCTGTCAAGAAGGAGAAGAAAAAGGGAGTTGAAGATAAGCTCTGAAGGCGATCGGACGTAGCGAGTAGATATGATGTTTCATTACTTGATTTATCAGTGAATTTAAAAAAGAGGTGGGTTAAGTGAGATGGTATTGTTTTATGTGAAGTGTCATGAACTAGTGATTCTGCTGAGCAATATTTCAGGCTTTGATTATTTGAATAAGCATATTTGAGACATTTGTTATTTGTATAATTATGTTAAGACATTTTTAAATTGAGAAAGTATTTCAGAAACTTTTCAGTTAGGGAATTTATTAAATCCATGTGTTTATAGTATAATTTCGTTAATACTTTTGTCACTAAGAACGTATTTTATATCATTGTTAACGGGGAAATAACGTAGACCCTTTAGATAAAAATCTAATTAAATCATTTAATATTAGTTGGTTCTTTTACTGCTTGTCTAATTAGCAATTAAGACTAACCGGTCATTATCACTTTAGTGGGAATTATTAATAATTATTATTACTTAATAATTAAGAAAAAATAAAGGTAACAAGCATTATCAAGATAGTTACAGATAGGATCAAGTTATAGATGAAACAGTTACAAAGTCAGTAAAAAAATCCTTTTTTTATTGGTCAAACCTTTCATGTTCGTAGCAGATCCGAACATCGTTTTCGCCTCATCCTGTGATGAAATAATTTTTCGAGAAATATATATGATATAATATAATGTGATTATCAATATTCACTTTAGTGAAGTTGTCCATGTATTATGTGTATGCTTATTCGTTGAGAGTATATACGTAAAACGAGTATGTAGGAAGTTATAGAGAAGAAAAGGGAGCAAGTATGGAAATATTGCTCTTGCAGTAAAATTTTTTAGAAGAAAAAACCCGGGGTGAAATTTTGACTAAACGCAACTCTTGATTATAAAGATGACTCACTAACAATAAGGAAGATCAGTATATAAGAGCTTTATAAGGGCTAAGACCGCCCTGAGAACAAGTTGCAAATGCAAAGTACAAAAAGGATTTTAGGGTGTATACAAAGGATACAGTTCGTTTGATTGAAACACACCAAAAGTGTTACAAAGGAAGGTTAAAACGAGATATGAATAGCATTTACAAACGATCACTGTAGCATCAAGAAACAAACAAACATCTTAATGTCGAAAATAATTATTCGGAATATGGCTTCTTGACAATATATAATAATTTTCAATTCAGACGTTTACACTAAAGTGATGTCTTACGTAGAAATTTGCCAGGATTTAAGATACGCTTCACGAAAAATTCTTTATGCCCGTAATAAAAAACCGAAAGTTTCAAAGTTTCCTCACGGCGCATCCTACCGTTCCCACCGACGCCGAAGAAATTTTTGCCTAAACGATTACAAAAACAAAGCCATTAACAAAAATTTCTTCTAGTCGCCCATTAATAATCCTCTCCACCATCGCAGAGGCTCTGCTATCGAGGCACCGTCAGACTTCCACCCAAAACACATGTCCGCTACAACTTTGACGTATATTACGGTGTTTTCCGGTGAAACGGAAATAATGCCGAACTTTCTGGGATTCTTTTGTTCTGCGCGAACTTTCCCTTAACACACGACTGAATTTGTAGAACAAATTCTCAAACGCTCACTCGGGAGTCGAAAACTTCCACTTAGAAGACTGTTCGAATTAAAAGTTTCCCCTTCCCGGATCGAGTCCTATTCGATGGAAATTTATAAGTATGAGGTAGGGCCGATATGAAGACGATGAAGACCGGATTTATCTCTAGATGTGCGTGAAATACTCGTATATTATAATTTCAATCGTACGATCGAAGTCAGAAGAATACTAAAGAAGAACAAGGTAGAACGCAAATATTGTTAAAGGTGTAGTCTCAATTACGACATACTAAAGTTAAAATTTGTTTTATGTTTTTAATACATTCTTGAGTCAGCACAATATTTCATACAAAAGATGAAGAAATTATCAGGAATTTGTCGAGGGGTAGTATTTATTCAGGATGTTTCATTATGTGTGTGGGAAACGTAAATGTTGGCATGGTTAATATAAGTATAAAATTTCATCTAAAAAATATGTCAGATTTGTTATCAATGTCGAGATAAGTAAGTAATACCAGCAAATATAGATTTACACTAAAACAAGTTCTCACAATGAAGAGAATCGGAGATATCTTCTGTAAACTAAAATTTTATTTTAGATATTTTAAGGGCCTAGTGGTCTAAAAATTTGGATATGGAAATATTTTTTGATGTGCTGTATTATTGTGTATCTGATATATTCTCTGTTTTTTATCAGGGCATGGTGAAATGCTCGAACATTTAACCAGCTAGACCCAAGTAATTACATTTTAGCGAAACTTATTTACTACAAGACATTTAAAAACGAATTGTTTTGAAAACTTTTTTGTTTACGGTTAGGTCTATGGCTGACGAGCCCTCACCAGAAAGGGTGACAGTGTAAGAAAAAGAAATGGTCCATGATATAATTCATCAAGGGCACCAATTTTTCTGTAGAGTTTTTTGAGCAACGGAAAAGCCCTGAAATTCGATGTGAAAATTTCAACCAGTGGGAGCTGACGTCAGTGGAAGGGAGCTGTAAAAATTAAATCTGAAGTCAAAAAGAGTTAATTGCCATTGTCACTGTAGGGGTGAGTCTGTAAAAGTTATAGCATAATCCCCACACTACTTGCAGCGATCGACCACAGCCCGTAAATGGTTACAGATGCCCTTTATGCTACTTTAATTCTGTTTATGCTACCCATATATATATATATATATATATATATATATATATATATATATATGTACATATATAAATATATATATATCGATAAAAATTTTGCCCTATTTAGCATCATGCTACACGTTTACAAAATATGCGGGAGGAAGAACCTATTATTGAGCGATTGGGCCATGGAACCGCTATTGTTTCACTGGTCAATCTTGTTAATTATCACCGCAACTACTAATTAAAATATAATATGTATCCGCCGTATCCCAATAATTAGACAGCGAAATCGATAACGTTCATTTATTATCCTCTATGCACACACACGAGAGCGCCTATATTGTATGAGCTAAATGACATCATCGAAGGTACACAACAATGCCAATTTTTCATATTTCAGCGTCTTCGTCATAACACAAATCACTGTTAAAGCCTAACGATGTTGTTGTTGATGGTTTATTCGGGGGGAGTCCCTTTGTGGAGAAGAGAGCGAGGGAGGAGGGAGAGAGTGATGATTAGCTGCATATTTTTTGTTGCTGTTGTTCGAAAAGCTAATGAATCAGTATTAAAATTGACACTGATTTATGAATGTGAATTATTGGAAAGGTTTCCGTGATAAATACAGGGAAATTACTGGATAAGAGATGGATAGAAATCAATCCAATGGAAAAACTCTCCTAAACTATACTTATCGCTGTCAGTTGTTTTTCTCGTATCTCACCACCCTGTGACTACGTCTAATCCATAAACAACTGTCATAAGTAAAATCCAATAGACAGTATTCAAATCAGACAAAGCCAACTTTAATAACTTACAACCACAAATAAATGCACTAGTATGAATAAAGCGGCCAAAATTCTTGTTTATTCAAATCAGAGATCAGCCAACTGTAATAACTTACAAACACAAATAAATGCACTATTATGAATAAAGCGACCAAAATTACTTGTTATCTGATATTGTAGAAAATACTCCTGTTCCTTTTCTCAAAACTCCCGAAAATTATATGGAAACTAAACCGCAAGCCGTTCGATAAATCAATATCGGGAGGCCTCTAATAAAGCCAACCATAACAGTTTTCAGGGCTTAACTTAAGTTAGCGATATGGATATTCTTGATACTTTTCAGCCATCGGAAGGCTTAGGGATATGACCGGGAAAATGTCTCATAAAAAATAACTGTTTTTCCCGAACTTTCCCCCATCTACAAATGAAACGGCCTGGGGCAGATGAGGGATGAAAGTGAAAATTTTATAGGGTGGAAAAAAGGTAGATGTTTGAGACAAAAAAGAAGATATTTTGATGGAGTGTTATTCAGCTTCGAAGAGGTTGCGGTTTGTGCTTCGTCGAAAATCGGATATACATAAAATATTCAATGGACTGTTTAATAATTAGTTGGTATTTTAGTATTTTTGACTACATTAGCTGTGGCAGATTTTAAATTTGTGTTATTGTAAATACTGAATGTCAGCTGCCGACAATTTGTTTAATGGAATATGTTTTGAATGAAGGGGGCATTTTTTGACAAGTCTGTTCTGAGCAATGAGAGAACCAAAAATTTGAGTGTAAATGAGGACCGCCCCTTTTCCTTCTAATGAAATTTGAGGAAAAACAAATTACCCTAAGGAATAATTAGCGCGTTTCTGCAAATCGAGGTAACCCCTAAATTTAAACTATATATATTCACTGTATTTTTATAAATCAATGTGTATAATTTGTCATCGAAATAATTAATTCGAAATATTTTCTTATTTTTTCAAAGGATTTTTACATAATACCAATTCCATAACTAAATCAATATTATCAAATGAAATTTATGAAAAGGAAATATGTTCATACAACTGTGCCCTTTATCATAGTGATATAGACCCTTAATCCTGATCAATGATAATCCATTACACTGTCTACTGTTTAATATATTTGGAATAAAGAAGTTGATTTTTAATGCTACCAAATTCCATCCCCTTTTATTACTAACAATTTATAATATTTATTAATTTCTTGACAGTTAAAGACAATTACCTGAACCTATCTAAGTGCCGATGTAATCTTTGATAGCAACGACCAAATGTTTCTTCAAAAAAATGCTATTATTTTTTCGCGACTTAAGATTTGACGAAGCGCCTTGGAGATCGTGTACTATAGATCCTTGATGTTTATACAGCAAGAAAACTTCATTGATATTCCGTCACTAATATTGAAACCCCTTAAATTATATTCAACATGTAACTGTGGAGAGTATTGCACAATATTATCAGTCTTCATGAAGTCGCAGTGTTAAATGGATGCATCACACGGTTATATATACGCATTTTTTTAGAATTTTGAGATGTTAATGGGAAAAGGGTCACAAAACTGAAGAACTTCAATTCAGTTGATAAAGAAAAGGACTTTGATAGTGGCGCTTCAACCTACTCGATACATCAATAACAAAATCACAACGTTGTTTATCATGGAAATAGTCTTATGCACCAGAATCGTTATTTTATGCCCTGTGTCTCTGACTCGATAGGTTCTGGAATGTATATAGTAATATATACCTCGTTCCCAGGTGTATGATTTGCAGTACACCTCCCTATCCATGTCCTAGTACTAAAATTCATATAATTCCGTGGGTGATAGACATGATAGTGTATCACTCTTCTGTGTAGCCACAAACTCTCTCCTCGGAAATCTTTTTCGACTTCGGTGGCCTTCCTTACAACTCTATCTTTCCATTCTTTTTTCCACTGATACTGAATGCAGTTAGTCTCACTTACTAAAATTTCTGTTTTGGTTTTTTTTTAGCACACTACTCCTACTTTAAACGTAAATATACATAAAAACTTACCAGGTGAACAATACATTTTGATATTCGAGTTTCTGTAGCACAGTAATTTTCACAGTAATGATTCCGACAAGATTTCCTATTAAAGTTATGGTTGAAACCGGCAATTTGGAAGCCTTAGCCTAAGACATCATCCCGTTTCATTTCCTCTAAGAACAATGCTCGTTGCTTAGATCCGTTCCCCTGAACGTGAAATTCTCAAAATACATAAAAACAGATTTATAGCATTTTTTATCGTAACGTCTATTTCGGGCTTACAACGGAAAAGGCACCGATGTGATACACACCTCACGTTTAATATTCCAAATGGAAATCCAATATTCAGGAGAGAGTTGCGCCTTATTGAATCCCGGACTCTCGATGATCGCCTCTAACTCGCGGAGTTTTTCTCTTTCATTATGTCTCGCATTTCTCTCCAGAGAGAAAATTTTTAGTCGAGTTTATAAGCTGAGAGTCACGTTTACCTCGTTCTTTTTTTTTCGTCTTCTGGTTCTTTTGCTCCTTCTTGCGATTTCTATTTCTGCCGATGCGTTCGTTTCGGGAGCAGAGAGACTTCAAAGGCCCGGCCGTAACGACGCGTCCGACTCATTTATTTTAGTTGACAATTATCTCCGATGTCGCTGGGAAAGGGGGAGAAATGTTTGTATTTCTCATAATCAATCAACACTTTTTCACCAAATAAATACTGCGCTTGGGTGTTTAGAGAACGGATTTGTTGGGAACTAATGCCAACTTATTAAATCTAACATAATACCGACGACGCTCTAGTTCGTTATGTCTACTGTAAACACAAAACTATAGACATTTGTTGAACTTAAGTCTCTCGAGTCGTAAAATTAGGAATTATGGCCCACGACTAGGATTGTTTTTCGTGATCACTTCTAAGGCATTCATCGATGTCTCTTAGTTCCTCTGAAAAGGTAACTAATTGAAACAACATTTTTGATGAAGAAAACTATTAAGGGACAAATAGTAACTGGTAATGTTTTAAAAATATCTATTATCGAAGCAAACTCATCAAGTTTGCTTCAACTCAGAAGAATGATTAACCATAATAACATCGAATAATTGAAGAATAATTGAAAGCGGAGTAAATATGGAACACTTATTATTTGAAATTTTCACATTTCTTTAAATTTTTCCAACTCTGCGATTGTGTCTGTAAGATTATCTAAACTTAAAATCGCCTGAGAAGAACAAAATCCAACAGCTATTCTCTAGCTGAGGCTCCATTCCATCTGTAGCGTTGGAAACTCATATAATAAAAAGAATAATATAATTTCTACACATAACTTAATGAACAACAAGATTTTACTTACATCGACGTTTTTAATGAATCATTGGAAACTGTTACCCACAAATAAAATGGGAAGGTACAAACAACTGTCAAATAATACGAAATCACACGGTTTCACCACCAAGCGTTAATGAGATAAAGTATTTTTATCGACTACGGTATTTTCCTCTATGGCCATTATTAGCTTAAATATAGAGCTCTATCCTCAAACTAATGAAATTCCGGACCTCATGTCAACAACACAGATAAGTGATCTATAAAAATTCGATATACCAAATTGCAGATATAGATGGCACGAATTTGAGACCACATTTATATATTTCCATTTTATTCAGGGCTAACGAATTTCCAAGTACCATTATAAATCATGATGTGTGTGAAATATTCTTGTTAATTGGGGTAAGATCCGATCCGAAAAAAATCCATATTTTAAGAAATTAATCAAAACTCTCATTTCCAAGTTCAAATGTGCACATTTAGTAAATTAGCCAGGATAACCTTTTCTTAAAACAATTAAAAATTTCCAGTTCGGTTAAATTAAAGATTTTACACCTACCTATATACCTATAAATCTAAAACAAAACGTTATTACTAAAATCATTAAAAATACTTTCATGGAATTGTGTAAATCTCTGGATTATCATTGTTTTTTACTATAAGATCCCATATGCTACCACTTGTGGGACTATTTGCACGAAGGTAGTGGCAACATTAATCAACCAAATTGAAATTTATATATCTTGTGTTCACACCAACATATAAATTTAATGAAATATGACGAATGTACATTTGGTTAGATCGGCCAGGTAAAACTAATTACCTTCACATTTACAATGAAATAAAATTCAGACCTATGGAATCAACTAAATGATCCAAATTGAGTAAAGTAGTAATGCTATTGAATTCAATACAAAATTATCTTAACTACTGAAGTTATAAGTTAAATTCGGAATAGTGCCTAAAGTGATCATTTTATGGAAACCTAGCTTGAGTAGTAATTTGTAGAATATCAAACCTTCTTAATATGAGAAACATCGAGACCATATGAAGGATTTCTTTCCACATAAAATGAAGGTAGGTAAGATAGCATTTTCCTCTTCCACTTTCAAGGAGATTAACTGGAGGTAAAATATTTTTTAGACTAATGCCGTTTATTGACAACTCGAACAAGCTACCAATTTATATCTTTTTAGGAAAGTTCATCACTGGAATATACAAATATTAAAATGATTTAGTAAGTTTAAAACCAAATTGAGAAAAAGCACGTAAAATATTTTTTAGATTTGATCTCTCTTTGATAATATTTATTTTTCACGTAGGAGGCTTACTGATATACAAAAACCCACTTGCGTTTTTTTTGGAAAATTCAACGTTTAAGGCCGTACACAAGGATAAGCTATGCTTAGTAAAATTAATCCCAAATTGGGAAAAACTCCGTAAAATATTTTTTGAATTTGATCTCTCTTAGGTAATATTTATTTTTTACGCAGGAGGCTTACTGATATACAAAAACTCACTTGGAGTTTTTGCGAAATACAACGTTTAAAGCCGTACACAAGGGTGAATTATGCTTCTCTGTCTTCCATTATTATTAGTAGGGCAAGAAGGATACGCACTAAAAATGAAGATGTATCCGTCGGGCTGCTTTTTCGCATTTTATTTTCATAATGATCTACAAGTTATTTTCCGACAATTACTGCCTAATAAAATTATTTGTTACGTAAAATATAAATTTATAAATTGGATTCTAATAGTCTATCGTCAATATGTACGTAATGAATATTATTATTTACAACGTTAAAATTATTTCATGTGAGGTATCCAAAAAATCAGTAATGACATTTCGGATTTACTACACATATACGATAGTGAAATAAATATTTAAAGTTTTAAAAAGTCTTAAAGCGAATTTTGAGAAAAATTCAAAAACTGAAAACTGACATGAGGAAGCTACTTTATTGTTGCTCATTTTGATAATAACTTATCGTTGCGTTTTGGTATATTACAAAATTATTATTCAATGAAAAATATAAATAAATACGGAAGTTTAACCAATTTATGATATTTAATTTTCAAGAAAAGATATCACAGTGACACACATAAACACGTAAAAACATGGTATTTGACTCAAGGGACTTCAAAAGGTCTAGAAATGCAAAAAAATTAAATCCAAAAATCACCAAATGCACCAAAAGATATGAGCCATAAAAGTGTGAGATATGCATGTAAATATGTAATTATTGGCTATCACAGGCAAATTTAAAATACACTTATTATTACACCATAAAACACCAAATATAAATAAATAAAATCCTAAATAAATCTGTGTAAAACAAAAAACCACATTCTAGAATATATTTATTTAGTAAGATGCCCCAATGTAAGTAAATGTCTTTAATGTTTTATCTTGATATATCAACATTTTGATTTTAATTTGTCTAAATCACTGGAATACATACTTCAGGCAGCTGAATTCATTCAAATTCTGTAAGTTGCATTTAACGTAAATTCTGGAAAACCTGAATTTTATTTTATAACTCACTATCCATTGTATATTCTGGCGATGTTATAGGTTCGTTATTTCTAATTTTGTCTATTCCTTTAGAAACATCTACCAAAGTTGTTTATCAAATTTTGATTGGATAATTTGTTCTAAATGATCGGCCCCATCTCATTACACTTAGCTCAGGAATGAGGGAAATTCAAGCAAATATTCGTTGTATGATTTAATTAGTCTACATTTATGTTGCACATTGAAAGCTAAGTAAAGTAATGAATAATCTGCAGTTTATAAACTTGCCTCTGTTTTTGAAAACTATTACCATTAATGAGGTTCTTCATGGGTCAAGAATGCTATCATACAATCAATAGAGTCAACTCGATAAAAAAAATCAGATATAGGAAAATTAAAAATTAAAAATAAAATATTAATATAAAACTTTAATGCATATGGAAATTGTTTAAATTAAAAAAATACAGAAATATGAATGCAATGTGCATTTTGCATTTTTTCCGAGACATTCTATTAATTTTTCTCAAGGATAAAAAAATTACCGTTTCAAAAGAAATTTACAACCCAAGATCTCAATTAATTTAACACAAAAATACACAATTAACTTTTTCATTGCTAACTGGATAAACAATTGAGTCATTGTTGATAACATTAGCCATAATGAACGATCCTAATATATTAAAAAAACACTACGAAAACAGCGAAATTAGAAATATCAGCTTAGATAAGCCAAAAATCTCAAAACTATGGTGGCGGGCCTTATAAAAAATGGTGGAATAACACAGCTAACACAAATGATAAACGATACGAAGATACCGATGGAAATGACAGACAACAAGGAAGGAATTATGAAATGTCAGTAAAAGTGGCAGGAAATGCTGGCAGTGCAGTAGAGGCGGCCGGGAACAATGGGGACATGTTGAGGGAAGACAAAATCGAAAAGGTAGTAGCGAAAAACGAGGTCAGGTCATAGAGATTAACAGTTCTACTATTAAGCTCAATGCCTGTGCAGAGCTGTACACCCAGTACTAAATGGATTAAGAGTTGTTGCAATATATATTAACAAACACAAAAGATGATAAACTCACCCTCTTCCACTATTCATGCTCCTTGTTACTGAGGACCTTTTGGGCAGGCAAATTGTGTGCAGGCCTGAAATTGTGAAAAACCTATCAGTAAGCAGTGAATATTAAGTAAAATGCATAGATATGCAAGTGAACGTTTCAATATATTTCACTGGATATTTCAAATACTTATTTAATGAGGTATGCAATTTTGCAGGTTTCAGTCAGATGCTTCCACTTTTAGTTATTATAATGTTAACTGGTGATTAAGGTTCCCATAGTTCTGGGTTGTTCACATTTTATCACTCATTAAGTAAGACTACACGAATTAGTGAAATCCAGTAAAATTGTAAATATTCGATCAGAAAAGTTTCAGATTTTAATATAATTGTGAAATAGAGTAAGTGTTAGTTAGTATAAAAATTAGGAATACCAAAATATTCCAAAAAACCATATGGATAAACACTAATGTATTCTGCAACGCCTACCTAAAAATTGTAAATATTTGATTTACTTTTATTTACCTATTATAGAATATAATCGACTTTTACGAGGAACTTTTTATTGTATGAAAATTACCATGTTTAAAATTAATACAATATTTAAAAACCAGCAGGAATGTTGCCCAAATAGCATAGCCACCCAAAAAGTTGTATATACTTTTCATGTGATAGGTGTTAAGCTATCACCTCACTGTCTTTTTTTCTAACCTAACGTAAAGTAAAAAATTGTAAAAATGAACGAAAAAAAATCATGAGTGTTTTCTTTATTTTCAAACGTAGATCTATACGTACATAGGCCAACTTAACCTTAATCCATCACCAACATTAAGATAGCACGTTTCATTTTTTAAAACGACAAAAATTCAGCCAGATACCACGACTTTCAAAATTTATCTTTAAATTTATTTTTAAAAATCATTCAAAATTTCAAAATTATTTATAATATTATTTTCAAAATATTTAAGTTTAACGACATTTCGTTCTTAAAATAATTTTAAGAATTTAGGACTAAACATAAGTACGACAACATATGATAAGTGAACATAAAACTTCTCACCACAACGTCTTTATCAAAATTTAGCCTTCTAACTTTTTATTTTACTTTTCAGATTTTTCTTCAAATTTAAAAAACATTCCTAACCGACCGCAAGGTGAATTCGCTCAACGCCAATAAATCTGCCCATACTTTTTGGCATTATTATTTACTATATAATTTGAGATTTACAGGATTTAAGATTACGAGCAATGATTATTATTATATCTTCTAATCCAGTAAAGCGCATTAACTGTTGCTTTAGATCGTCCATAAACCGCCAATGGGTTTAGCAGTCCAAGTGCACCCCCTCCTCCTTCAAAGTCAGCAGTTGAGAATTTCATCAGGATGAATAGTCACTGGAGTTCAGGCGCTATCATATTTCTTGAATTCGTTGTCTCCCCCT